>WBMZ01008620.1:0-27951 GCA_013400975.1 Atrichornis clamosus | reverse complement strand
CTTTTCTTTTCTTTTCTTTTCTTTTCTTTTCTTTTCTTTTCTTTTCTTTTCTTTTCTTTTCTTTTCTTTTTCTTTTTCTTTTTCTTTTTCTTTTTCTTTTTCTTTTTCTTTTTTTCTTTTTCAGAAGAGGTCCATGTAATTGTATTCCAGAGCACTCTGCAGGCAGCACTGGACACCTGCTGCAAAGCAGTAGTTGCTGTGTTATTGAGGGCAGCAGTGTTTGCTGCTGCCAGAAGGTTAATAGGCTCCTCCAGTTCCCCCTGTCCATGGCAAAGAGCAAAAGCTGGGCTTGGCAGCGCTGCAGACCCAGTGATGGACCTCAGTCCACACTTTCAAGCTTATTCAAATGCTGAGGCAGAGCCAGCAGGGTTCAAAACTCACCTGGAAACTTGTGGGGGTGTACATTTGATCTTCCAAAGAGAGGTTTTCCCTTCCAACCACGTAACTCCCTCTTCCCTTGGCCTGCCCCCAAGGTTGTTCTCTTGAACAAGTCAGGCTTTGCCCTACAAAGCCACAAGCACTGCCATCTTCAGCAATACCTGGAAACTGCTAAAATATCCATATGGATCTGACAGACTGCTGGTACAGTTAGAAGGGAGCTCTTCCATGGGACAGGACATGTGAGGAGCCAAGATGCCGTACAGGAGCCTTTGTACTGGCCCCGGTGTTAAGGCAGGCTTCACCACAGAGATGAAGGCTGGTTAGACGACATCATCATCAGCTACATCTCACCTGCCAGCTGCTTGATCCATGAATAAAGTTTACATCCATAGGCAGACCTTGTAGTGGTTTCCCCAGGTGTACAAATAGTCTTTTTCTTTAGCAAGTGTGTCTTGGGTGACATATATGCTCATTTTCCTCTTCTAAAAACTCTCTGCCTGTCTCCCACCAGGTCTCCAGAGCAAGCAGTACATGGGTACATCTTTATGGAAGCTTTTTAAATGCTAAAAGATGAGAGAGTTTGGCCAATAATTCACCCTAAAAGAAAGGGAAAAAATCTCTAAATATTTGTTTATAAAGTACAAACAAACCAACCCCCCTCTTTTAATTGGTGTTCTTTGTAGCAGTTGTAGTAGTGTCTGGTTTAAATATTGGGGGAGGGAAGGTATTTGAAAAAATGGTCACAGCAAGATGTATTTTCTTGACCTTATTCATATAATACACTCCTAATTCCTTTTAAATAGGCACAACATCATTTAGAGATATTTCCTACAAAATGTAATTACTTAGAATGGAGGCCTTTAATGCAGATATTAAAAATCAATGACTGCATTTGTGGGGTTTTTTAAATTATACTGTTTAGCATTGTTTGTATTGAGTAGTGCCTCCATTGCTTTGCATTTGCATAATATGCGCCATTTTTCCTCCTGCCATGGAGGAAGACAAGTTTTCTGTCGTTTGCTGACTTCTTAATGTATCTCCAAAAGATTTTATGAAAAGTGTATTCAGAGTTGTATATATGAACTGTAACAGCCACTGTGGGGAAAAAAGGAAACAAGGCAATAATGATACAGTGCCATTATAGCTAATATATCATCTGTCTAAAACACCTCTCATCAGCTAATCACAGCTCTCCAAAAACCTTGGAATTGGTTTATATTTTAAGCAAGCCTGAATTTTATTTTAAGAAATTTTAATTTTAAAGTATATTATTTGCATTTCAGTTTCAAAGACAATTTTATGTACACATCAAGCATTAAAATAGTTTCCTCCATTGAATTCCCAGTGCAGCTGCTGATGAGTTTCTCTGTGCCAAGTTCATTGTTAGTTTGCTTTGTACTGAACTTCATTATGTGAATTCATGTACAATGGGATACTTCGACCCAAAATAATTGTGTAAGGCATTGTAATGCCAGTTTCAGTATCTTGCCACTTTGTATTGCTGGTTGTATCTCTGGATACAAATACCAGCATTTTCCAAAAATTGATATGCAACACTAGTTGCTTGCAGCTCAGACTGAATGTTTTCAGCATAGCATGTCAAGAATATTCTAATATTTATGAGCACATTCAGCAGAATTTTGCTTTACAAAATCTTTTCTAGTGCTGCATGGCAGACACTCTGAATACAGTGGCAACTCCATAAGTTGATCACTATATTTAGGTTAAGCAGCCTACATTTTATTTTCAGGTTCAACAGATTGAACATTATAAACACATCTGTCTCTCTCTATCCTCATCTACAAAGCACAGTATTGAAAAAGAGAGATGTTAATTATTTAATACTGATTGGCTTATTATTTCAGTTTAATTTCCTTACTATAAACAAGATGTGGTTGGTCAGTGTAAGGCAGGAGAACCCAGAGGATAAAACAGTGGCCTGAAGACATTAACCTGCTTATGGCTGTGGGCAAATCATTGTCCCCACTCCTACTGTGCTTTTCCCACTCATAAGATAGGAATAATGACCTTTGTTTTACTGACAGCTTCTTTAACTTCACAGTTGAGAGTGAAGAGTGAGTGAAGAAGAGTGCTTGAAGAAGAACTAATTTAGGGGGTTATTTTGTTTGAAAAAACAGTATTAAGTAGTATACAGTGCTTGAAATTTGGGAGGAACATTTCAGGGATGAATATCTATGAATTTGTCCACTTTAAATATCCATGGGTACCAAACCTCAAATGTTGTATAATTTCCAGCCTTCTCTTCCTTCGTTTCTTGAAGCTTACTCAGTAATTTTTTCGCTTCTTAGTTCTCCAGACTGAATGCTCTGTTTTCAAAGCAAGTTCCACTTGCTTTTCTCATGAGAAGAATATAGAACAAATCAAATTTGATCAGATTTTTGGTTACTTTCAAAACTACATCATGAGATAACAATTTGATTGATCAGTGCGTGCTGGAATGGAAATCCAGGCAATGAAACATATTGATGTTATAAACATGCACTGCAGAGACGTCTGTCTTCTATTGTGTTTTTTTGCTCCCCAGAATGAATTAGAGTAAAATTTACTGTTACCTTGAGGGAGTCGCATTTCTAATGGAAAAATTAAGGAGGACTTCTTCCATTACTTTTCTTACCATAGCCAGTACCAAGAGTTAGATTATAGGGAGGTTTCATTCTACTTCAACAGACTTTAGATTTTGGCAGAAACTAACTTTTAATTGTTCAAATCATTCATGGAGGTACCAAAGCACTGAAGTCAACAAAGCCTACATCCACATGAGGCATTATCCTTTCACTTTGATATTTGGGATACAGTTAAAATAGGTAATAACAAAGTGCCCTAGATGTCCATAGATTTTGCTTTAAGTTGTATGCTGCACCCAAGAGAACATAATCTGTTGTATTTACTCTCCTGTTTATCCATGTAAAACTTGTGTGAGTGTTGGCTGAGTGTGTCTCAGAAGAGAACTGTTACAAAATGTACGGAGTTCAAGGGATTCTGGCAGGGGACTTTGGAAGAAGATACTGTACCACTTGTTTGCACTTGATACAGCATTTCCTGTGTAAAATTATCAGAAAACTTCTTCTTTTCTTTTAAGAAATGGTAATATTTCATATTATTTGTTAAAAATCAGCCAAGATACATGTGCCAATGGCTGATAAGAACTAGTCACATCAGTTGAGGTCCTTCTATCAATTTCATTTGGGTTTGGATCAGGTTCTATAGTTATTAATCTAGTGATGGTGTAATTTAAGAGTAAATTGCTAAACATGTTGCAGAATGTCCTGAAAAATTCTGAGAAATTGTTTGGATGTCAGAGATACTTGAGTCTCCTTCTTCTGCATTGCAGGCTCATCTGAGGACACCAAGTGAATGCTGTCATTTAAATCACTTCCCTGTTTGAATTCCTAATGTCTTCCCTTTTTCTTTTTTTTTTTTTTTTAATTGGTATAAAGCTTTTGCCACAGCTTGTGGTTGGGAAGAGGAAGTCCTTCTCTGGGATGCAGACTTGTGTTTGCCATCCAGTAGGTGAAGGCTTCTTGTAGGAGATAAGAAGTCAGGCAAGAACCTTCCTTCTTACCCCTTTTTCTCCTTTTTGTGCTAAGCCACTGTATCACCATCAGTCCCAAGTCAGTACCTAGCTTCATCTAACTGGTAGCATATCTAGTGCTGTTATCAAGGCATATTTTATTCCTTGCTTCTTTCGTGGCCAGCAGAATGAGTGCTGAGGGAATAGCAAGGGTTACCTCATAACTCAGGCATGAACATGACATGATGAAACATGGCTTGAGCCTCCTGCTGCAGCAGCTCCTGGCCAGTTCTCTGAAGCAGCTGTGCTTTGGATGGGTGTTTTGCCTTTCCTGATCCTTTTGCAGTGGCCAACCTGAGAAATAGCTGCTTAATGCACACAAACATCTTTTAAACTATTCCAATTAATGTCGTGTTTTAAGAAACCTAGCCCAGTTCCACTGTTGATGTCCTTAGCTGCCACTGTCTTGGATACACAACTTTGCACATAGCTTCATAGGCAGTTAATTCCTTTTTCTAAGAAAAAGTGATCTTTTCTTTATACCAGTAGCATGACACACTTCTCCAGTGTATGCCTATCCTAGTTAGTTGGTATTCTTTACGACTTTATATCAGCTTCTTGGTGAATCATCTTTCTTTTTTTTTTTTGTGAGTGCTTTGAGATCCTTATATTCATTTCCAATGACTGTCATTAAGATTGTCTTAATTGAAAGAACATTTGCTGTAACTTCAGCAGCTGTTCTCTTGCAGTATAAAATCACAGCAATTGTTTGTGTTCGTTCAATGCAAGGTCACTGTGGTGGAAAGGAAATGGTCCCTGTTAATAGGTGGTATCTCCCTGGTGTCTTGTCACCCATGAGCTGGAATATGAGATATGCTATTTAGTGTGTGAAGTAAAAAGCACTTTTGAACTCTTTTTTTCCTTCTTTCTATGACTTACTCTTCTGAAACTGCATATCTTATCTTTGAGTTTCTGTCTCATTGACTGGTTGGATTTGTGACTTGGTTACCAAGTTAGTGGAATAAGTTTATTTGTATAGCACTCAGGACGACCCTGGATGATTCACAGATGCATGAAATAAAAAACAGTTTCCCATCACTACACTAGATACCAATTAAATAAGGCTTTTGGATCTGCACATCTCCTTCATTTTCAGAGTTTCATTTTGTGGTTTACCAGTTAAAAGCTATGATTTCCATTAGATGTTAGACCTTAAATTAGCATCTGCTGGGTGCTATATTCTGTCCTTTCGCTGTGACCTTTCTCCTTATTAATTCCAAAGATGTGTGTACCTGTATGTAGACCTTGTTTTGTCAGTGATCTACCTGTGATCTCAGCTGAGGTGCTGTCACTGGTATTCAGCTGGCAGTTTTTGGTGAGCACAGTCGAGGCAGGTAATACTTCGGGGCAGCCAAAGGGTGATGCTGAAGCTGCTTTGCTCCTCGTTGTATGGAAGTGTGAGGTGTGTGCTGGTGGGTGTGACTGTGTGAGTGTCGTGGCGAGGGAGTGTGAGGGTGTTGCTTCTAAGGTACAGAGTTATTGCACTTGTTTGCTTATGGTCTGGTCATCTTAATACATTTTAGTAAGTGGTGAGCAATGATGTAATTCAACTGGCGTATTTTAAACTAGCAAATCGAGTTTGAAGGCTTCTGTTTGTTTTATGGAAACCTTGGCACCTACTGTATTAAATAAAATTTGGAATCTTGATATTTTAAATGACTGCTAATTTTTGCCTTCATCTCAATGACTCTAAGTGTCTAGAAATTACACATCTAGAGATCATCTCTGTTCAGAGGCACATGATTTCCCTTTCCTGGCCATTGCTCTCTACAGAAGATGTTTCAGCCCTCTTGCAGAGGTGTTACTTCTAACTCTCTATTTGCTGCTCCACTTTGCATGGTGCTGCTGTTGCTTTCAGCTTCACAACTATTTCTGCTGTTCCGAGTTTCTGATACAGAATTGATTGCCACCTTCTTTTCTTTGGGGAAAGTTCTGAAAGCGTTCTCAGGAAGTTAGAAGTAGTTATCTGTGGATATCTTCAACTGAGTGTAATAAGGGGCAGATGTTTATTTGTCTTAAGAGATTCTTCTATTTATTTATGTGTTGATTTCTCAAGCCAGTAGAAAAATTTCAAAATCACTGAATATGTTTGGATTTCCTGGCTACAGCCGATAGCAGTTAGGGACGGTTAGAGCAGTGTTTGAGGTAAATGGGAGTTCAAAGAGCAGCTCATGAAATTTTAAATACTGGTGAGGACTTGCAACAAAAATCTATGGATCTTTTAACTAGGGAATCAGGTCTTCAGTGTTAGCTAGAGGAGTGCATAAGGAAGAACATCCTTATACTGGTTTGGGTTTTTTCTTTCCTCTCTGACAACTCCTGGACATACCTTGCATCAATTTCTTTGATTTATTCTGCAGTTTATGATAGGAGAATTTAAGAGTTAGAAAAGTAATCATACTTTGAGTTTTTCTGGTAGGGGGTGTTTTTGATTCTTTGTGTATGTGTGTTTGTTTTTTCTCAACAGCTCAGAGTATTGTGGTATATTCAAAAAACTGTGGGCCAGCCCTCCCTCCTTTTTCCTGTCCAGGCAAATCCTCTGTACAGAAAGATATATGTCTTTGTGCCTTGGAAGCAAACCACATCAAATAGAGGATCTGATAGATAGTCCTTTCTGCTTCTTAATGCCTTCATTTCTTTTCCACAATTCTTCATATTTTAAGAAACTGATTTTTAATTTTTTTTTTAAGCTGAAAGTTTCCTGCTTCCTAACAGTTTCTCAATTGAAAGCTTGAGCAGTGCTTAACAGAAGATGAAGCAGAGCTGTTTCAGTTCTCCCCTTTCTAAGACAGAAGAGTGTAAATTAAACTGAAATATGTACATATATATATATCTATATGAAAAAACTTGTCTAAGGATTTTGTACCACACTGCAGTGAGAGGATGCTGTAAATAATTTATCTGTGACTTTATAACACTTTCAATCTGAAAATTTTTTCTTTAGGTTTTCCTATTATTTTAGTGGGAACTTCAGAAATTATTCCAGAATTTTCTGTCTTTTTCAAGCCTTCTAGTAATTTCCTTATTTTTTAACTTGGTCAGTAACCTCGGGTTGTTGAGGTTGCAAGTCAGGAAATCTTCCCTGTCCCAAGAGAGCACTAATAAAAGACTTACTTAAATTTCTAAATAGGTACTGAATTTTTCTGAAGTTTTATGTTGGGGTTTTTTTTGTCCAGAGATAGTTATAATACATGTATTAAATTATAATATAGGTATATAAGGTTCTATATTAAGCACTGTAAAGTATTTGGCAGTGTTAGAAATTGTAGAACAAAATAGCTGAGGCTACTGAAGAAATGTCATATTCTTCTGTCGATTTGTCCAAGAAAAACAATTGGTTGTACAGCAGTGAATAATCTGCATTATCAAATCTGTCCCGTTCCCGTCAGGCGCTGGGTGCCCTTCATTTCCTTTTGAAGCCAGAAGGGATTCTACATGTTGCAGCTCAGGCTGTGCTGAATACTAATGTCTTGATATCTGGTAGATCATTAGTATTTATTTGTAAAATTGAAGCGAAATTAGTTTTGACCTTTAGAGCTAAGTCAAAAGGTTAATCCATGCCCATTTCCAATTTGGTGCATTAATTGCTCCCTGTCCTAATTGTGTGTAGGACAATATTTTCTGTTTGTTTCAGAGGTAAATCAAACTGTAGGTGATGCTTTGCATTCATAATTTTGTTGTTTGTTTTACTTACAAGTGAATTCCAAATCACTGACTGTATCTTCATGGGTTTTGTTTAAATGAATAGATAAAGAAATCAGTATTTCTGATTTTTTTTCACAAATCAATGCATGCGTTCTGCCTGAAGCTAGGGGGATGTGATGTCCTTTGTGATACACAGAGGATAAAAAAAAGTTTATGCATGTTTTGGTTATTCAGATATTAGTATTCTTGGCAGCTCTGAATAGGGTGAAAAAATACCAGCATGAAATTAATAACTGTTTTTGTTTCTGTTATAGCGACACTGTACACATCCTGCATTTTGCTGGGTATATTCCTCAACAGCAGCGTACCAATATTCTTTGAGCTCTTTGTGGAGACAGTCTACCCTGTTCCAGAAGGAATAACCTGTGGAGTTGTCACCTTTTTGAGTAATGTGTTTATGGGAGTGCTTTTGTTTTTCCTCACATTTTACCATACAGGTAAGAAATATAGGCCACTTGGAAAATGTAATTTTCCATTAAGACATACTTTGGCAGTAAAAGCAAGGATTTGCACATACAATTTCTTTTGATAATCAGATTTTTGAATCCAAGCAAGGGCAGCAAGGAAGGAGAATTTTAATTGTTCTTTTCTATATGCATGCTTATAAAAATGGAATTACTTAGATGCAAGATACATTCTACTTGAATTTGCTGTAACCAGAAACCATCAAGGTACACACCCTCATCATCTTTTGTAAAGGCCTGGGTGATGTGACTATTGAGAATGCTTGTATCTCTGGGTGTCCAGAAGCACAGTGAAGCTGGTGCAGTTGCCCAGGAGGGGCAGAGCAGGAGTGCCCCCGTTACAGCCAGCTCCACTCAGTGGGTCGCAGGCCCCACTGCAGGGCAGAGGGCATCCCCTGAGCCCTGCTCGAAGGCGCAGCCGGCATTCCTTCGGATAGTCCTGTGGCCTACTCCGGCACGACGGGCTTTTGCTGGATGTTTTCGTCAACTTTGTCAGACTTCCTCATCTCTCAAGTATTACTGGCTTCCTCCTAACTCGTAATTGTAACTTACAACTTGCTGTTTAGTAGACTGTGGTACATATTATTACTCTAAGCTGTAAAATAAGAACCCAACTTGCTTTCAAACGGAAGTGGTCTTTATTAATGGTTTTCAAAGATGCAGATTTTTTTCTTTGTATTTTGTCGTTTTGGTAAACATTTGCTTCATGGTGTGAGATTTGTAAAGCATTAGAAATTGTGAGCTTTCATGTATTACCTTGAGTGCATGTACTTTTTAAGATGTTGTGTTTTATAAGCAAGAGGAGACTGACGAATTTTAGAATGAATTGTGCTAGAAATTAATAAGGTTTCAACCTGGGTCAATTTTTCAGTGTGGGTTGTGTCTTTCTGCCAGAGAATTGCAAGCAGGATGACAACCCTGTTCCAAATCGTGGTCTGTGAACACAAAACAGAGAGAAATTATTTAATTTTTTTAATACTAACATTGGACTGTATCATTGTAAAATCTGAATGCCACCCAGGCTAGCCTTGGATGGTGTAAAATTTAGTCTTTACATTTCAAAGTATGCCTTTGATATTAATTGGTGTGAACTCTGTTCATACATACTATTGTTTCTGACATCTATACCTGAGCTGGAAAGATGACACAGAATATTTTGAGAATTTTTTCAGTGTGTGGTATTACTTAATAACTGAGGATGGGGATACAGTGTCTCACTTCGATGGAAGAATTATGATAAAGTGAACTTGTTCCATTATAAATAGGGTATTTGAGCCACTTTTTGTCTCTAGTATTTCTTTCCCTACCAGGTAAGTAAATGCAGGTGAGGATAAACCTGAAATTGGTATATCCATACACTTGAAATATTTTACCTATTTCTTCAAAGGAAAAAAAAATTAATTTTTGCTTGGGTCAATCCATTCTTTGATTGAAAGTACAAGAGAGCATGTAGTCATTGGGGGGGTCAGTGCCGGGGGGTGCTATTGGCTCCTCTGATTAAAAAAATCCTTTAGAAGGTAGATAACGATCGTAATCATTTGCTTTCATTTGATTCAAATAGATCCTCTAATGGCATTTAAGAAGCTTACAGATAAATCAGAACTCAGTAAAATTCACCTTGTTCCCTTGGTCTTTCCTTGTAGGCCGAATAATCTTTCAGTACTTTTAATTCCAATTTCTCTTTTTCTCCTTGTACTCTGTTACTGCAAATGCTGTGAAGGACCCAAACCCTAGAGGCTTTCCAGTGTACTGAAGGTTTTGCTTCAGCTAGCACAGTGGGTCAACCTTCCTAAAGCTCAGCCTCCCTGCTCGTGCTGTGCCCCAAAGCCGCAGCCTCTGGATGGAGGTTCCTTCGCCTTTTCTGCAGGGATTTCCAAGGGAAAAACAAACGGAAACTGACCTTTGGCTTCACACAATTGATGCGTTCTCTGCATTGCCAGTGCTGTCACAAATTCTGAATTAAAAAAGGCAGTGAAGGATTCACAAATTAAATTTGGTTTTTTGGGATATTGGAGTTAAAGTCTGTTTAATCCAATTAAGCAGGAATATTTTAAGGAAAATAATAGCAAAGCTTTTGCCTGTTGACTTCTGGCATCATATAACAGTCTTCTCCAAACCTAGCAAAATTTTACTGTGGTTTTAATGACATTACTGTCTAAACAAATCCATAAGGGTTTTTGATGAATCAGGGAGGGTGTTGTTGAAGGTTACTGGTTTTGGAAGGTTGATTTTTTAGACTTTCTGACTTTTGTCCCTTGCATTTTTTAATATAAATCATGCTCCTTTTTTTTTTAGCAATATAAATTACAGATTTAAGAAAGTAGCAGTGCTGAAGCCTTTATTTTTATTAACTCAGACCTTGAGGGAGTTTAGGTTCTCTAAAATTAAATAAATGCTTCTAATAAAGGAAAATTTAAAAAAAATATATAAAGCACTATCTCCAGCGAAATGAATGTTTCTTCAGTAAATTGACACATTTAAAAAAAAAAAAGGAAATTGTGTTGCACTTGTTTGAAAAAAAACCTGAATAAAGCTGCTAATTAGTAGTCAAATATCAGATGATAGGATTTCTTGAGTATGGAACACAGGCTTTTAAGAGCAGTATATTATGCTGAAGAGCTGAAAAGAGGCTTCTGAGGACCTGTTTTTGCAACCAGTTTTAAATTGAATTGATCGTGTTACACACAAGTTTCTTCTGAGGAATTGGCTTTCCCTCCTTATACGATGTAGCAGGTTTGATTCAAATTCTTCCTATGCTTTTAATTTTAGTTCTCAATCCATAGAAATCAAAGGACTAATGAGTAGAGTCTTTGGAAGTGGTTTATTCTCCATTAGCAATGATAGATTTTAATTTTTTCCCCGTTCTCTTCATTGGCAGGTTGAATAAGGAGGATTAACATTAGCTGGAGGCATTGGTTATAAATATATGTATATATATATATATATATAACTTAAGGTGTCCATGGAGAAGGCTGATAGGCCGTGTTAACTATTGATTGGTCGGGAGCTGCCAGGATTTTGTCAGAACACAGCAGTTCCCTTCAAACCGGCCATCAGTCCGAGTTTTCGGTCTCTTTAAACGCAGAACATGTTTGATAACTGAGGTTGGGTCTCTGTTCTGCTTTACAGAGTTTTCCTGGTTCAACTGGTGCCTGCCAGGGTCGTGTCTGCTCAGCCTGCTCCTCATCCTGTGCTTCCGCGAGTCCTACGACAGGCTCTATCTCGACGTCGTCGTCTCCGTGTGATCACGCCGGACTGGTGAGGGCTTGGAAGAGACTGGAAGTCAGCTTTGCAGTCTGCACATCTGCCTGGATTTGCACAGCTGAGCAGCAGAAAAACAAAGAAATTTCAAAACTTAATCATGGCTTTATTTAGAGAGGGTGAGGGACAGGTTGTTCTTACATTCAAGACCATCTTGATTGGCTCTAAATGTGGGACTGGAGTGGTGATGATGGTGCAGAAATGCACAAAGAGAATCTTACCTGCTGTCCACGTCCTGGTGCCAGAGCTGGGGCTCCCTGTTTAAGAGGCTGTTGATGTAGCAGTGAGGTGAACGTTGTGTGTGTGTGTGTGTGTGTGCCTGTGTGCTGACTCACGGTTATACACACCACGGTACCAGTAACCTTGGAGTCTTCTATCAGAATAGAAATAGGGAATAATCTTAACAAAAGGAAAAAAAACGAGAAAAGAAAAAATATTTTCTTAAAGATCTCTTTTAAATCACTAGTTATTTATATATTGGATGTCCATTAAACAGTTAAGCTAACATGATTTGGTGCTTATACACTACATTTGCATTCTAATAAGGTGATTTCTGATATAAGACGCTGGTACCAGGGGTTTTAGCCATACTAAATATCCCAAATAATCCTTGCAGTGTTATTAGAGGTGTTTGTTATCACCCTGGAGCACAAGTAAACAATAGCTTTAGCTGCCACTGAATCCCAAGCTGCACCCACAGTCATCTCTGAAATACCACTGTGGTTTCATATCTCCTGAATATGGAGCATCTGTGGTGTACTGGGGAATCACTCTCAGTAAATGTTGCTGTTCTAAAGGCCACCACTGTGTCACCTTTCCATCCTCCATCTCCAGTACTGCCTTTTTTACTGTTTGTGCCACTGAATACTGTGGGTGTGGATGTCTGAGTCCTGCTAGTTCTCTTCTGATACTCTAAGGTGTGTGTGGTTTTTAGAATTAGTTTATGATTGAGGGTGCCTAAACAATATTGCTTTGTAACCCAAGTCTTGAGAAATCACTGTTTCCTAAAGAAACCTTTCTAGTTGATGAGGTGCATTGATGGCGAAATGACAATGAGTTTGACAATGAGGAGTAACTCATGAGTTCTGGCATAATATGGGAAATTAATGCCAGCTCTTTTTATCAGTACTAATCTGTGGTCGTTCTGGCCCTTACTTGAACATAAATATTAAAGACACTTTGAATAGTTTTTTAACTCAATTTTTAAACCTGCTAATAATTTCTTAATTATATTCTTAGATTTCAGTTCAACATCATTTAAAATATTTCTCTGTGTGTGTGTTCTGTGCTTTGTGTTACGGGGGTATGTTTGTGTGTGTGGGGGCGTGCATATTTATATCTGTGTATACACAAATAAAACTTATATATATAAGAGAGAGAGAGAGATATAAGTGGTACAAGGGTATGTGTTTCCCTAGGTTTACTCTAAGTGATCCTGTCTGGGGAAGGTGGTGTGTCCCCGTTTGTGACTAAGCCGCTCGCTGCCGTGAGTGGGAATGTGTGCGTGACCTGTCTGCGACAGGGATTCTTTCAGGGCGTGAATGACTTCCTGTCGTGGCACTTTGATGGCAGGGGATGGGTGCACGTGTTGGAGGAGGCTGCTGTGCAGGGTTCTGCATCTCCAGGAGTCTGAATCAAGCACCCTCTGCTCCTGTGCGGGGCTCTTCTCTGCCCCTGGGGTGACACCAACACTGTAAGGCCACTCGGATAAACCCAGAACTGCTCTTCAGACGTGGATCTGTTCCTTCTGCCTGCTCTCCTTTTGCAGAGAGAATACACCTCTAAGACTTAACTCAGGAGTGTATCTGTGCAGTAAAATAAAACAAGCTGTTCCCTACTTTTATGTTTTCAGAGCAATTGATGCACTTACTGTAGTAACTGAAAACAGATTTAGCTCATTGCCTCTATCAGCTCCTAAATGATCTTTTCTGTCCTGAAGTAGGCTGTGGAAGTGGAGCTAACCTGCACAGGGATAACTAAATCAGTCTAACTAGCACATTCAGATCCATTGGCATCATCCCTTTACTTTTCAGATGAATGGTGTTAACTGTCCAGCTTCTTTTTACTATGTTTTAGTGCCTGGAATAGTTTAAGTATCCAGTAGCTGCTGCTACCTATTGTCTTTGGAAACCAAGGATTGCTTGCCAAGAGTCTGATTGGAGTTGCATTGTCATGGCAGAACTGCAAGCTCGGATGGCTCTTCAGAGCTCTGTTTCTGCAATTTACTGTAGCTATATAAAGATTAAAATTGCACAGCTCTGGCACTGTCCCAAGTGACAGAGATTTCTCATTGTTTCACTGTCCTGACTATTTTAAGATGGAGAAGCATTTTACACAGTATTCACACTATAACCTATTCTGCCTCTGTTCCAGTAAGCATCAAACAATTCAAAATATTTGTCAGTGCTTCCAGTTGCAGGCTCTCCATAGTCGGGGGAGAAGAGTGAAGCTCTTGTTTTAAACCACGTTGATTGTTTTTCCAAGTCAGTGTGCATTGCTCACTGTGACCCTGATGCTTTGGTAGGTGTTTCTCTGTGTGGTGGGCTGACCCTGGCTGGACACCACGTGCCCACCAAAGCTGCTCTGTCATTGCCCTCAGCTGGGCAGGGGAGAGAAAATACAATGAAAAGCTCATGAGCTAAGGGCAGGGGGAGTTCACTCCTCAGTTACTATCATCGGCAAAACAGACTCAACTTGGGGAAATCAGTTTAATTTACTAGCAATCATATCACAGTTGGATAATGAGAAATAAAACTAATCTTAAAAACACCTTCCCCCTGCCCCTCCCCTTCCCAGGCTTCACTTTACTTGTGGTTTTCTCTCCCTCCTCCCCACAGCAGCACAGGGGGACAGGGAATGGGGGCTGTGGTCAGACCATCACACCTTGTCTCATCCCCTGAGGAGGACTTCTCACATTCTTCCCCTGCTCCAGCATGGGGTCCCTCCCAGGGGAAACAATCCTCCCTGAATTTCACCAGTGTGGATGCAGACCTTGGGGAGCAGTCCTGCCAGCAAACCTGCTCCAGCATGGGCTCCTCTCTCCCATCATGCCAGAGGTCCTGCCAGGAGTCTGCTCCAGCAGGTTTCCCACAGGGCCACAGCCTCCTTCGGGCATCCATCCACTTGCTCTGGCATGGGGTTCTCCGCAAGCTGCAGGTGGATCTCTGCTCCCCACAGGCTGCAGGGACACAGCTGCCTCACCCATGGGCTGCATCAGAGGCTGCAGGGAAATCTCTGCTCTGGTGCCTGGAGCAGCTCCTGCCCCTCCTGCACTGCTCTGGGTACCCGCAGAGCTGTTCCTCTCTCTGACTGCATGTGCTGCTGTGCAGTAACTTCTTTTCCCTTAAATCTGTTACCCCAGAGGTGTTATCACTGTGGCTGATGGGTTCAGCCTTGGCCAGTGGCAGGTCCATCTTGGAGCTGGCTGGTGTTGGCTCTGTCACTCATGGGGGAGTTCCCAGCAGCTTCTCACAGACACGGCTCCTGCAGCCCCCCTGCTACCAAGGCCTTGTCGTGCAAAGTCCTGTGTCTGTCTGGCACTGCAGGGTGGTCTGAGTTGCAGCCATCGATGCCTCTGCACCAGAACAGAGGTGTTTTCCAGGTCTGAGCAGCACGGCCGGGCCCTGCTGGAAACCTGCACTGAGTTCGCTCTGCAGTCAGGGCTCAGCCAGAGCCCCCAGCAAGTCTGATGGAAATCTGCCCAAGTGAAAGTCAAAGGATTGCTCCCAGATTACTTGAAGTTGTGCAGGACACGGCTGCATTCCACACACAGTGTTCAGGCTTTAGGATTTTATTAGATTAGCAAGTCTGGCTCAAGATGGAGGTGAGGATTGTAAATGTTCTTGCTGAGATCTCCGAAAAATATTTTATCCCCGTCTGTGCCCCACAGCAGCATCCTGCAGTGGAGGAGCAGTCCATTTCATGTCAGTAAGACAACTCAACCCATAGAAATATTTTTTGGATAAGCATTATCACTTGGTCCATCCTTGTTTGGATTTAGCAAGGGTCCAAGCTGCCAGGATACCTGCACTTCGTTGGAAGTTTGAGTTTGGGAGCGTGGGGAGAGCCTTAGCAGTGCTGGTACAATTAGCAACAGTGCACAATAGGCTCACAACAGTTTATGTTTTTCTTAATAATGAGTGAAAGTTAGAAGTCTCTCTAACTTGAACCAGTAACAACATTGGCTCCTGTGTGGCCTGGGACTTGCCAGCAGAGGAAGGCGCCTTGAGAGGCCCCAGAATTTTCTTCTCTTTGTGGCCTGCAAGTTTACTGCCCTGAAGAACATTTTCCCCAGCAGTGCCAACCCCCTTAACACACAGGTAACTGTGTTGTGGTTTGTATTGGGAATGCTGGGAAGGATGCTCTACAGTGACCATTCTCTCCTAATAGTTCATTTTAAATACGAGCTGCTCCCCGAGTTTCTGTTTGGCTCAGTGACACTCTCAGTTCAGCTTCCAGTGCTGCTGGCTTTTCTTCTCCCAAGCTGTGGAGCTGTGCTTGCTTCCATGCTGCTCACGAGGAGGCTCAGGATTAGAGAATGCAGGCTCCACTTACAGCACTGGTTCCTGTCTCTGGTCACTGCTGTTACCCATGAACTTCCTCTTGATTCCTTTGCCTTCCCGTGGGGCCACCTGCTCCCCTGAGCCGGAGGTGCGGAGAAGAGCTTCCTGCTTCCAGACCAATTTTGTTGGGATGAGTTGGCTGACCATGTACTTAATATACATAAGAATGGGGATTTTTTAGGAAATCATGCCAGCTGGAAGAAAGTGCTGTCCCGAAGGATTCAGCACATATTGTGAACAGATAATCTCTTACAAGCAGGCTGTAATTTGCCTGAAACTTATGATTTTAGCTCCCACACCTAGAGAGGCCAAGCTGAAGGCACTGTGTGTGTTAGGTATTCAGGCTCACAGCATCACAGAGTTATTCCCAACCATGTGACAGAGCTGAAACTTTAATCTTGGAGTGGATTGGAAAACCCCAGGCTGTGTCAGTGTTTGCAGTGGTGACCTGGGGAGAGCAACAGGTTGGATCAAATAAGGGGAAGGGGGTGGTTCCAGGGGGCTTTTCAGCATCAAAATATTGCATTGGGTTGATCAAATCCATATAAAATTTGAAGTTTTGTGGTGATGGGGATGTTAATCCTGGGCTTGTTCTACAGTAAACTGAGCGAGTGACTGCATGGCCTTGCACTGCAACATAAACAAGCTGCATTGATTGATTGCATGCATTGGCTGTTACAAGAAGGGGAAATGTGATTTAATTGTGAGGAGTGACTGAGATATGAATGGGACTGACACAGTTTGCACAGTGGATATAACTGCTCTGTAATGGTGTGACAGCAGGGCTGTAATTGTTCATCTCTTCTGTTGGGTCACTTGCAAATTAATAAGTATCTCTGACAAAGCCATTTTTACGTTTCATTAGTTTGGGTGCTTTTCTTTTATACTAAGTATGGACCATTGTAATAACTTGGCAAGACAACTGCTCCACCGAAGGTGAAAACCTACATGAATATTTGATATTGGTTTGGTATTTGATGTTGGTGCTGCCATTCTTGGGGTTGTTGAAACACCATGTGGGGACAGCAGAGATGTGGGGTGTGCAGGGAGGCCGTCGTGTGCGTGGATGCACGGTTGTGCAAGGGCAGATGCCAACCCTGCCAAAACACACAGGAACTTCGTCACCTCCCGTGGGTCGCAGCATTTGGGCTGGGGGGAGAGAAGGGGGAAATGCTGCCTTGTGGCTGCTGCCTCCCTCCTGACAGAGAGACAGCCTGGCAGCCTCCAGGCTCACTGCTTCACGTGAGGGGATCATAACCATCAACACAGACTCCATTAATTTCCCTGCTGCGAGGTGGGTTGGGGGTGGCACAGGAATCCCTGCCTTGCTCCCTCCAGGAGTGTCACTTCAGCCGGCGGAGAACTGCCCCACAGCAGGCACAGCCCCAGTGAAGTCAGAAGAAGATGTCAATCTGCTTACAATTTTTGCAGTTGGTGTTTCAAGACAGATGAAACTAATAAATAGAGGAAGAAATGTAACTCTCTCCAAAGTTTTGACAAGCAAAAGCAAATATTTGCACAGATGTGCTGGATCTTGCCAATTACTTGGGATTGCAACGTGTTTGGACCAATTCGTGCCCCCCCACAGCCCCAGCACTGTTTCTTCACTGCTCAGCTCCAGCAGCACTGTGGGAAGCTTCAAGCCCAGGCGGAGGGCAGGCACAGAGGGAGCAGGGAAGCGCTGAGCCAGGATGCCCAGGAGGTGGGATGCTGAGGACCTGGGTTATTTGCACAGGAGGGGTGTCTTCTGCAACCCAGGTGTCTCAGTCTCACTTTTACTGCCTCGAAGATGAGTTTCTGACCTTCATTTTCTGTTTGTGATGTGATTTGTGCTGCAGTGACAGGGACAGCTACGGCAGTGGCACACGACGCAGAGGCGCTGGCTTTCCAAGGTCAGCAGAGCAGGCAGGTGGGACTTGCTCTGTGCAGTAACAGCTTTTCCCTGCTCTCCCCACTGGCTTCCTCCGTGTGATTTATCCACTTGTTACATCTGAACAGACTTACTGCACTCTGTATTGCTACATGAAGAAAATACCACCAGCAAAACCTTTTGTTTTGTGGGGAGCTTTTCCCTTCAGGCTCAGGCCACTTCGCCAACCTTAGTCCACCTGTTTGTAAAAGCCACAACAACCCCAAGCCCGTGCTTTCCCTCACAGAGGGGGTGTGCAGGTTTGTGTGACGCTGGGACAGCTCAGGGGCTTGGGGAAGGGCTGCATGGGGTGCCTCATTCTCCCCGTACTGGGGAGGGTGTTGCCCCACGTCCCTCCCCAGGCAGGAACACCCTGGATGTGCGATATCAACCAGAGTTGGGTTCCCTGCCCCATCCCTGCCCGCAGCTCTCCTGTGTCCCCTGGTCTTTCTGACCCCTCCCTGTCACCTGGGCTGAGCCAGCCCAGCAGAGCCGCAGTGTCCCCACGGGCAGCTGGCCCTCAGTCCCTGCTCCCCAGGACAACGATGCATTTCCAGATATGTTTCTTTTCTCTGCTTGTGGTATTTGCTAGATTAAAATCTATTCTTCCCCTGCCACGTTTAATGTCTTCCGCTGTGCATTTTAGAAAGAAGTACTTGATAAGGTCATAAAAAGCAGCTTTTAATTATGGGATGCACCTAACAGTTGGGGTTTTTTGAACTGCAGGAACATATGGAGAAGGAAGAGGATTTTACATGTTGGAGAGCATCTTTGTAAACTATCCTCGACTTGTAAGACTGTTCAGTTTTACTGGAGTTTGTATGCATTTTACTTTTGTAATTTTTTAAGTGATTTGATAGAATTTTATTTTAGGGCAAATTCTACATTTTGTATGCGATATTCTGATGTGGTGTATTTTTATTTTTGAAAAAATAATGTTGAAACCACTGTACACTTGTCAATGTAACATATCCGCTATGTCATTTCTGTTTAAAACTGGACTCTGACCATGAAGTGCGTGTTATTTTACGTACTGGTTGTTGCACATTAAAGAGGTTACTCAGATTTGCTGCCATCACTGTGCATCAATTCCAAGAAAACACGAGGGAATAGTTTATTTCTGCCATAGTACTGCCAAAACCCACTGCAGATACTGCTACGAAGTGGGGGTTGTTTAGTCTAAATGAACTCAGTAGCTTCGTCCAACCCCCCAGCCCAGCCAATGGAAAGATTTCCATGGCTTTTAGTGAGGTTTTAGGATGGGAGTCTGGCACTGCTGTAGGACCAAGGGATGCAGGGCATGGGCTGGGGCAGAGGGTCCGCAGGAAGTAGGGGACCAAGGGAGGGGAAGGACCTGTCATGACTGATTTCACACCCTGATTCATCCAGGCTCATGGCTCAGGATGCTGCAAGCCTGCTGGCTGCTGGTTCCCACCATCTCTGTCTCTGTTGGGGCTTTGAGAAAGGAGACCCTTCGTAATAACCTTCCTTGTGTTTATCCTGCATTTAATTGAAACGGACCCGACCCAGCATCTCTTGATCCATGTTTATTTTCTAGGACCAGCTCTTCAAGAACGCCCTGACTACTTACCAGGGCAAGTTTAAAATAGCCTCACATCCTATTAGTGCTGGGAAGAAATCTGTCAACTCTCATGTCCTGGAATATCTGGGCCCCACTATTCTTAGCAACAGTCTCTTTCCAGGCTATATATGGGAGCTTAAAGCACCTCTAATGATACAGTTCCCAGTTGTATTTATCTTTGTGGTTACAGAAGTCTCCGTCCTTGGGGAGATGAGAACCGAGGGTCCATCTCAGATCCCTGATGTAGTTTTGTGTGTTGGTGAAGCCCCTGTGCTCATTCTTTCTCAGTTTATTTCCCCAGTTTCTGTTTTATCTTTGCTGTTGTTGAAGTCTGCTATTTCCCTGGCACATAAATGACATTTATTCTGTCTTTCCTGAGAGAGTGCTGGATGCTGGCATTTCCCTCTCCAACCATTCTGCACATGGGGGAGCAGCTGGGCTGAGGCCAGGCTGGTTGACAGCACTTGGTGCTGTGCCCAGATGTGCCCAGATGTGGGTGAGCTGGTCACAGATCCCTCATGTCCAATGGCCGTGGGACCAGCAGAAGCTGGGGAAACAGCTGGGGCCACTTGTAAGTGCTGGGACTGGGTGTTTTGGCATCTTTGGGCTGCAGCCCAGTGCCAAGGGATGCTGATGCTGGGAAAGATGAGCAGCAGCCCCAAGTGCAGGTGGGCCTGTATTTCCCCTTCTGCCCTGAGTCACGAGAGCTGAGCAGCTGCAGGGCTTTGCCTGCTCCAGGAGCATGACTTGGACTGCCACCAGGAAGGTGGGACACAAGGCACTCACCTTTCCCTGACACACGCACTGATGTTACTCTGCACCCACCATCATGTGAACACAAATTTCCAACCGGGGATTTTCTTTGTGCCACAACTTGAGCTTGAGCAGAGGGGAAGGTCCAGAGCGTGCGCCATGCCAGGACTCCTCACACAAGCTGCCAAGAGCAGCACACTCCCCTCTCCTGGTGCAGGCCAGTCACCCACTGAAGTCATCCTTGGCTAAGGGCTGCAAAAAACACCTTAACTCTTCAGGAGTCAAACGAGCATGGGAGCTGGGCCCCACAGCTCTGGGAGGCTTTGCAGGTCCCATGGCCACAATGAGGTTTCTCCTTAGGAGCTTTCATGATTTGCCCCATTTCTTTGCTCCATATCTGCAGGTATGGAGCTCCCCCCAGAGCTGGGGGAGCTCTGCTGGTGGTGCCAGGATGGGCTGGACCCCTCCCATCCCTCTGTCTGTCCATCCATCTGCTTGGCCACAGACCCACGGCCAAAGTACCCAGCTCAGGCACCGAAGGCAGTGTGCGTGGGAGCACGTGGGGAAATGCCAGCTCGGTGGGACCCCGGAGAGTGGGGCTCAGGCCAGCACAGCACAGGAGACTCCGGCAGACAACAAACTGCCCTGCTGTGCTCTGAGCCTGAAACTCTGCCCCGGGCCCTCCTGAACCTGCCTTTGGTTGCAGAGCCGAGGGTCAGGATTATGGATGTGGCTTTGCAGCTGAGTTTTGGTGCTGGAAGAGCACCAGGGGTGCTGGTGGGCAAAGGAAAAGGCAGGTGTGAAGGGTTTCTTGTGAGTGGATGAGCGGCAGAAGTGTGAACGAGATCAGCACAAACTCATACAGAAATGCCTTCACTGCCTATGACATGCAGAAAAGAATGTTTCGAGAGAGATTTTCAGCCTAAGTCTCGGCCTATGCTAAAGCATTGCAGCTCATCTCACCTTGTACACTCACGTGGTAATTAGAGATGATTTTATCTTGGCTGGGGTGCAGAAGTGGTGCTCAGAGTATGAGTCTGTACCTATTAACTCCAGACCCTCCTTGGCTCCAGCAGCACCTGGCATGGTGGGGACTGCCAGGGATGGAGCTGCTCCCCAGGACAGGCGGCTTCTGCCAGGCAGGGAGGTTCATCTCCTCCAGCGCCAAAGGAGTGATGGATCAGCAGAAGACAGCAGTAATTGCCAGGAGGCTTTCAGGCAGAAAGCAAAGCTCTCGCTCGAGGACAGGCTGATGTAAGTCAGCATGTAAATTGGGGACAACATAAAAATAATTCCAGCCAAGCTCCTAGGAAGAAATCTATGAACAAAAAAATGTTGTTGCTAAGAAATGTGAAAACAGAAAACAATAATGTGGCTCCTGGCAGGGTAATAAAAGTGTATCAGTGTTGTGCCTGCACTCTCGTACAGATTGCTCGCTCGTGACAGTAAATTAAGTACTGCCAAAATGGGTAGAGTTTTCTCTGTGGCCATTGATGCTTCACATCATGGAAATATCAAACGTTTCTGATGGCTGTTCATTACCCTGCACTTGAGAGGAGAGCAATCCTTTGCTGGCTCCATTATTTCCATGACAGCAAGGAAATGACTATGGGAGGTTTAAAAATGAAAGAGTAGAGCCAGGTTAGATGGATCGAACCTCAACAGGCTGTTGCTGTGGTCAGTGCTAACCCCGGGTCTGGGAGACACCTCACTGTCTCCAGAGTGATGGAAAACTAGGACTTCTTTTTTTGCTTCTTGCTAATTGCCTGTTCATAAACTGTGAAGTTTGACCTTGAAATCTCCAGAGAGGTTATTTTGAAGAGTGACAATGTTGCAGCACAGCTGATCAGCCAGAAGACACCTTCCACAGCTGCCCACATCCAGTAGGAGCTTTAAGCCTTTGCTGGATTCCAGATCTGCCTCAGTTGACATGAGGATCCAAAGAGTTGCACCTTCCATATTCTGTAGAGATCCACATCAGGAGCTGACAGATGGATGTGGCTGATGGACAGCACAACAATGCTTCCTTGTCATCTTAGTAGGTTTAAAAGGTTTAAAATGAAGGCCAGCTGATCTTACAAGTTTGAGTTGCTGCCATGAGGTGTCAACATAGGGTCAGTCACAACAAAAAGAGGGTGATAAAACTCTGGGTCACAAAATAACCCTGCCCTGCAATGACACCGGGACAAGCAGGAAAAGGTGAGAGTCTGATCAGCTGCCAAGAGCCAGCTTTGCATTTCACACCACCAAAACTACCTTTGCCTGGTTCAGTCCGTTCTCCAGAGAATGGTTTGGTTTGGAGATACTGTCAGCAGACTGAAGGGCTGAAATCTCACCAAAGACACAGTGTGTGTGGATGTGGTTGGATTTTTTCCTTTGGGCACAGCTGAACTCTGTCACCTTCCTGATTAATTTAAACCTCAGTTTTTTTAAACAAAAAGTGAAATGACCACTCCGTCAGTGGTTATTTACGAATGAACAAAACAACCCACGTCAAAATGCACTTCAACTGTTAGCAAAACAGCATTGTAGTGAGTCTCCAAAGCTTTTGGTAACTGCACTGCGTGTTTGGGAGTGTGGCCTCTCGGCTGTGCACTCGAGGGGGAAGCACACACGAGGTACCACGGGGAGCAGAGGTTTGCAGCTGAGCATTGACTCACACAGCGAGGAGGTGCGTGCTCTGAGCTGGTCTCAATGCAGGAGGGCTGCACTGCGCTGATTTAAGCCAACACAGGGACTGCTGCTGAGCTTGGGGACTGTCCCCCGGCCTGGTCACAGCAGCACGGCCCCATGGACTCTCACACTGACTGGAATGGTTGTGCGGGCAGAGGGAAGTTCAGGAGTCAGAGCCAGCCCCTGTGATCACATCGTGATGGGGGCACTGGTGGGAGTGCTGGCCGTGGCTGTAGGGGACCCACTTGAGGCTTTTTTTGCTGCTGCAGCCTGACTGCTCTCTCAGGAGTGTCTGCACGATGCTCTGCCTGACAACTGCTCCTCGCAGCGTCTGAGGGTCGTGTATGAGGGAGTCAAAAGCCTTGCTAAAATCAGGCTGCAGGATATTTCTTATTTCCATGTTATCTGTAGGATGTGATGCCCGTTCAGAGGAGGAAATTAACTTAGTCTGACACGACTTGCTCTAGATAACGCCCTGGTGCCCAAACACATCTGCTCAGTTGCTCTGCCGTGGTTACAACTCGTTCATCCGAGTCCCTGCTCCAGCATTTTCACTACCGCCGATGTTAACTGGGCTGGGCTGCAATTCCCTGCCCCTCCTTGCCTCCAAAACACTGAGTGTTGGCTGTGCCCTTGCAGCCATGCAAGTGCCCCACCAGCCATGGATGTTCCCATCCCTTAAAAGAGAACAAAACGCCGGCAAATGGGCTTCATACGGAGGAGCAGGGCTGGGACAGGTTTGTCACTGCAGCATCTGGCTCAGCACGTCCCCAAAGCCCCTGGTGCAGGGAGCTGGGAGGAAACAGGGAGACTAGATGTGAGTCATGAGGAAACTTCTGCTTTTTCCTTCTCCTGCATTTTTCTTGCTGAACCTCCGAGCACTGCCAAAGGCAGGTTGGAGGGGGCTGCAGGGCTGCAGCTGTTGCTGTTGCTGGGGTCCCCCCAGAAAGCTCCACACCCTGGCCTGGGTCCCTGCTTTGCCCACGCTGCTGCTGCAGGTGCTCCCACACCTGATGGGGAGCCCACAGGATAAGGAAACTTTCTCTGTCTGCCACACAGTTAAGAATTAAGGAGGGAAAAGGGTACAGTTGGGATGCATAGTGAAGGTGAGAGAACAAAATTTACTGAGGCTGCAAGTGAAACTGTTATGTTAATGGCTCAAATTAGCAACTAGGAAAAAAAATGTGGTGGTAGACAGATTTAAGGGAAATTGGACATAGGTTCCAACGTGATACTTCTTTCTAATTGTGTGCAGAGGTGTCTTGATGCAAAAAAACCCCATTCAGAAACGACCTCCCTGTGTTATCGTGCAAACTAACTGGGAAAAAAATTCCATCTTATTCACAGCAAGTTTGTTTTTACTGATCTTGTGCCTCTCAATTACTTTTTAATGGTCTGCATTGAAAAGAAATTCTTGTATGCACACTTGAGAATATGAAAACACCCAAATGATAGCTTATGATTTAGTAGGATTAAAGTATTATGTATGCAGGTGTAGCACGTTTCAGGTTATTAGCAATCCAATCTATTTTTTACGACATTATGGTGTAATTTTCTGTATGGAACTTCAATATAAGTCTTGAGCTGTATCGGAACATAAACTAAAATGTTCCTGACTCT
Source organism: Atrichornis clamosus (assembly GCA_013400975.1). Classification (NCBI taxonomy): domain Eukaryota; kingdom Metazoa; phylum Chordata; class Aves; order Passeriformes; family Menuridae; genus Atrichornis; species Atrichornis clamosus. The sequence continues at coordinate 3,449 of WBMZ01008620.1, read as the reverse complement.
GTCACTTTTCATGGTCTTTACTTTGATTAATAAATGCAACAAGAGCTATAACGTTCTTCAATACGAGGCTACAATCATCCTTCAATCAAAACGAGTCCCTCAGCTTTTCATAACTTTTTGCATCAATATGTAGGGCTTGAGCAGCAGCAGTTACAGGATTTCATTGCAGCTGAGCATGTACAGCTGCAAGGCTCTGCAGAGGATGAAGGTCTTTTTGCTGGCTTGGCATGGAGAGCAGTTGTGCCCTTGGGGGCTCGGTGTCACCTGCGGAGAGCTGAGGAGCAGAGGGGAGACACATACTGCAGAACTGGACAAGGATTTGGCCCCCTGAATTTCATATTTGATCTTACCTCACTGGGCACCTCACTCAGAAATACCATTTTTGACATGAACCCCAGGTTTGGCGTGGAGCTTGTGAGGGAGGGAAGGGGAATTGCAGTGATAGCCTTTGGTAGCACTCAGTAACACAATTGTGTGTCCACAGAGTCTATAACTCATGACAAATATAATCCAAACTTGGGCCTCAGGATGCAGCCGAAGTGCAGACAGGGAGAAAGGATGGATGCTGTAATTCCCCATCCCCACTCAAGCAGCTGAGTGGATTTTGCAGTGCCCTCGGCCACCAAGGCCAGGAGGAAGTTCCTCTACATTCCCTCGCCCGTCCTGCCAACGCTGTCAGGAGTCCCAGCCCCGCCACGCATTGGCCACTCGGGAAATAACTCACAGGCTTGTCAGGTTGGTCTGTTTTATTTCTGAATTATTCTTTACATTGTACAATATATAAAAATACAGAGTACCCAAAAAAAATTCACAGTGTCTAAAGGCAGTGATTACAGTCTAGGTCACCTTTATGCTAAAGTACCATCAAGATCGATTGCATAGGAAAGGTGATGTGCCTTCACAACAGAGTCCAGTAATACTCTCCAGGTTTTGTTGTTTTGGGGCAAGCATTCTGTGTTCACATAATCGTTTCCCATGTATCCAAGATCCAGTATTGCATCTGTCACTCTCCCATCTCAACTACAAGCTAAATCCTATCATTTCCATCTCACATACCATGCATCCTCCCTCAAGCTTCCTCTGTGGGAATGCTCCTAATTAAGTGCATCGCTTTTCGGTATGGGCAGGTTTGCGTGCTGTCTAAGGAGGGGCGTGGAAAGCAAGCACACTGCTGTGCAGCTGGCTGGCTTCTACGTTGTTTGACATTTTGGTACTAATAACATTTTTGCTCCAGTTATTAATGGCCCATCCATGCTGACCTCTGCTTGACTCCGTGGCCTGAGAAACAGCAGCATCCTGCTGACAGAGATGTCAGAACCAGAGTGCAGTGTTAATACTTTTCATGCCCAGATTTGTTTAAAACCAAATTGTGGCTGGGGCCTGCAGAAAGCCAAATGCTGCTCTTATAGCACTGAACCCTCTTGAATAGCAGGGGTAAGTTTGCAGCTGAGGCTGGAGACAGAATGGAAAAAGTAACAGGTTCAAGACCCAAACTTACATTGAATGCTATTGAAGACTTACATTTGTGGCTATGTAAATAGTGGGTTGCTGGTTTTGCTCCTCCAGCCAGGATTAATGCAGACATTAATTTTTCCTGAAGGGTCCAAAGGAGGAATTTCCAGGCAGAATAGCTGAGACTGGGTAGGTCCCAAAAGGACCAAGCTTCAGAGGGGTTTCTGCCCAGTTTTGAAGGTTCTGGCAATCAAACAAAAAATTGAACAGAAAGTTCTCTCACCTACCCCCAAACTGCTCTTGAAGCCACCTGAAGTAACAAGCTTAAGGGAAAGATTCATCTGTTGGGAGTTTAGGCTTTGGTCATGAGGGCATGTAAATGATTTGTTAAAAACAAAAGAATCCTTCAAACCCGATTTACTGGGTGTTTCTCGGTTATGCCAGACAGCTCCAAGGAACGCTGTGCCCTGCCGTGTGTAAGGGCTGGCTCGTGGGACTGACGGGGTGGGAAGTGGGTGCAGAGGCTTGGCCACTAACACAGAAAGCTCCAGAGACGCCCATGGCAGCAGGTGCCTGACCCCCCTGGCCTGGTGGCTTTTTTTGGACTCTCTGAAAGACAAAAGCTATGGATTTGTAGGGCTTCTTTTCCTAATTTTCATACTAAAACCTCCTGGTGTGAGTGTAAGGTAAGGCTTGCAATGCTGACTGATAACTCAGAGGCAGTTACTGACTTCTTTAACACAGAAGATGACATTTTCCCCATTCTAACAGATGATCTTTTGCTCTAATGGTACCAGATTTGTTACTCCTACTTGCTATTTTAATTTTCTTTGCACAATTACTCCCTACTTATAATTACAAAAACAATAGAGTGATACACATGAGAAATGCAGGAGGCTTATTATGAAAATATAAACAGTATCAAGTATCTTTTTCTTAATAAATCTTAACCAGAATGATTTAGGGGAGAATCAGCATTTCTAACTAGAAAAATCAATTTACTTTCAATTAAAAAATTATATTTCAGTTACCTCAAAAGTGGGATTTTAAATCTAATGGAAAAGATACTAGATTTTTACAGGGTTTTAACTTCAGTTTGTCCCTGTGGAATTTGAATACCAGCACTGCCTTTCTTATTCTAAGTTTCCTCTTCAGGCATTTTGCTAAATATATATATTGCATGTGTATATATTATAAATATATACTGTATCTATCCACTGATAGATGTATACACTGTTACAAAAAGAAGAGTAAGTTGTTACACAAACTTTACGACTACATTTATATATATATATATTTTTAGATATATATATATCTATCTATCTATATATATATATATAACTCTCCCCACTACATTTGGTACAAAGAATAAATCAATCTCAATGGACAGCAGTTTTCTCTCCAGGTGGGCTGAACAGCAGATTATCACTGGAGACATCAAATTGTCTGCGTCACACACGGGCTCCATTCCTGCTCTCTGTTGATGTCAAAGCAAACACTTCATTTGCTGAACGTAAGGCATTAGGAACAGTGGTGGTTAAACAATGTATGTTACTCTCCTGCAGTATCTGTGCAGTTCATATATTTAAGAGCAGCCCTGGCTCACAATGAACATCCAAGTGCACCTTTGGAGCACCGGCACCTCTTACGCGGTGGTTTGCTCGCAAGTGGTTTGTCTGCCAGGGAGCTGTGAGTTAGTGACTACTGCTCAAGGAAAGCCCAGCAGCAACGGCACAGCATCCCTGGATAACACCACAGTGCACACCCCTGCACTGGGAGAAGGGCAGCCACTTCCATGGAAAAAGGAAGAATGGCCTAATTAAAGATGTTTCCACCACATCCTTGGCTGTAAGACTTCCATCATATTTCATGTACTGTATACCTGAATCCTATCCAAAGGGTTTGCAGAGACACAGTGTCTCCAGGCCAACACAGCAACTGCCCAGGGTTCCCCTTCTCTGTCTTAGAAGTAAAAGAAAAAATTATATATATATATA
>WBMZ01008619.1:600000-791799 GCA_013400975.1 Atrichornis clamosus | reverse complement strand
TTTTCTTCTTTTTCTGGTATTATGATAAAGGTAGTTTCACATTTTCAAGTAGTTTGCCTGTTTTGCCTGTGATTTTTCCCTCGAGATTTTAATCACAAACCTTGTGGACGCTTTGAATTTTTTTTTTTTCCTTCCCTCCCCTCTGTCCGGCTGCAAGAAGCGGGGGAAGTCCACGGCCCTGGGGAGTTCCTGGCCTCTGGCCAGGCTCAAACCAAAACACCAGGGAATACCATCATCAGACTTGAATTATTCATTCAAGACATACTTGTACCGTGACAGAGAGAGAAAACTGGTGGCCCACACCTGTTGCTGTAATGACATAACTTGCCCTGCTTTTTCCTGAAAGGGACATTTCCAGAGGAAAGGGTGATTTAGCATCCCTTCAGAGGCAGAAGGTGACACCATGTGCACCCACACAGAAGCAGAGATGAATAAATCACCTCACCCCGCAGGCAGGGTGCCCAGGGACACACCCCTGTTGCACAAACCTTCCCGGGCTTCCCTTCTCCTCCTTGCTCCAGGAAGGACTCGCTCAGGAATTTACTACGTCTGCTTCTCACCGGCTGAGCCCCTCCCTCCTCCCAGGACTGTCCCCAGAGCACGAGAAGGTGACGAAGGCGTGTGGGCTGAGCTCTGTGGGGCACCCGGAGGACTCCTCCCATGGGCTGCAAGGGTCAGCAAGCCAGCACTCCTCTGGTGCAAACCTGGGGCTGCCCACGTATCCCAGGATGCCCAGGGCACCCACACCCCAAAAGCAGTGCCCCAGAGAGCCCTGACACACACCCCTGTCCTGATCTGAGCTGTCAATGGGCCACATGAGGATGGAGTCATATAGCCATCCTGCACTTCAAACGTAGAAGGAAATGCAAAAAGACATTTTCCCAAGAAGCCTTTTGTGCCCAGAAACATTCCCGGGGACTGGAGCAGCCTGAACCTGCAGCACTGGGCTCCTGGGCTCAGCGTGAGACACGGCTCCTTGGGGAATTCACAGAAAGGCACACGGGCAGACAAATCCACCCGCCTGTGCCTGCCTGCTGGACAACACCAGTGGTACATTCCGAGAGCAGCAGAGTGAATGAAAAACTGGCAAGAGGCAGGGGCCGGCTGAGACGCAGCCGGGCGCTCCTCCCGTGGCTCCCCGGGCGCTCCGCCAGCCCCGATGACTTTCCTCTTCCTCCCTGGGACTCACCGAGGTTGTAACTCCTCTGATCACCTCATTACATCATTGTGGGAATACTACGTGCTGATAATTGAGAGCATGTGCACGGCAATACACACTGGGGCTGCAATTCCGATGGCTCACATGGTGCTTTTCCTCTTCAGAAGCTAAACCTTCCTCATAAAAATACTTTGCTAACTCTACCAATAGGATCATGAGCCAGGAATGCATCAGACTGATCAAACAAGTTAATATTCTATGAGTCTTTCACTCGAAGATTAAGACTGAGCTGTTCTGCTCTGTACAGCCTCACAGGACACAAGCAAAGCCCAGTGCAGCAGCAGAGACTGTCCAAAGCACCCCACGTCTTTTACCCCCAATCTTGAGTAGCACCCAGATTTCCAAGCTCCCACATGTTCAGCCTCTGCTCTACTGTAATTTCACACTTCTGGAACTGAAGGCCCCAAAATCCTCTCAGAATGTGCCCAGCCACTGAAGAAAGCCATGGGACCTGCAGATAGGGCAGCCTGGATTTCTACAGCCGGGCTCGACAGCAGCGACAGGGTCAGTGCAGCATCACACTTCACACACGCAAGGAACTGGCAGATTTAACAGCCGGAGGGGCTGCCCGGAGGTAGAAGCAGCAGACACAGAGGATGCTGCACCCAGAACTCGGCGTCGCTCGGGCAGGAGCCGCCGGCAGCGCACACTCGGGGTCAAACAGGGGCCGGCACGTCCCTGTGCAGCCACCAACGCAGGCGCAGCCACGGCTCCCACACTCCCTAAACACCCCTGGGCGAAACACTGCCAGGTGAGAAACCTGCCTTCGAGAGCCCTTCCTAACTCTCCCCACTTTCCTGTGCCGTTCCTTGTAACGAGCACGCTAATTAACTGGGGGATTTCAGAGCTGGAGCTAAAATTCCAACCTTAATTCTTCAGAGCGGCATGCATCCTGCTAGCATGGGGCATTCCTGCTGGATTCACAGTGTCCCATGGGAACAGGCACTTGCGGTCTGGCACCAGAAGGAATGGAGCAGCATGGAAGAGGGTTAGAAGCAGCACAGCACGGGCTTGTATGGCTGGGAACAAGGTGCGAGTAGCTGTGTGTCAAGGGAGAAGAGCTGAGAAGATCCCTAGATTTAGAGAAGGTTTTAATGGGGAGTAAAAAATAGGATGTGAAGTTTAGGGTCAGACTCCCATAATTGTCTCAAATCAGATCTCTGCAGAAGTTTGCATTATTAACACACCAGAACTGTAGCTGTCAGTGATGGGTGACGGGCAGTGAGCCACTGACATCAGCAGATGTTCCTGAAATCAGACACCGAGAGGGGAAGTCTCAGATTTAACTCAAAAGAAGGGAGGGAAATGAGCCGTAGTGTCAAAGATCTGGCAGAAATCAGTGCAGAGACACTGATTTCCGTCAACTAGTGGTTTTTTTCAAGGATTCCCTGCAGCACATCAATAAAAGTTTTAAAGTTGTGCACTGTACTGTGACCTCAGTGAAACAAAGAAACCCTTAGTTAAAAGGAGCAAGCAATAGTAAGATTTATCCCGGGCAATTTTCCTCAGCGTAAGGAAGAAGGAAGGTAACAGCGAGTTTCACACGTCCCCTTAAACACGAGAAATCCATAAAGAGAATTACAATAATTCAAGAGATGTTCCGTTTGAAGATGTAGGACAGGGAAAACTCCTCGCGGCGTGGCAGGACAGCAATCAGGTGTCTCGGTCTCTTACCTGGCTGACACAGGAGCTGGGGGCCCGGAGGTTTCCAGCCAGCAGGTAGGCAGTGGGCAGCATGAGCACCAGCACCGAGAGCAGGCACAGCAGCACCGCGCACCGTATCCTCCTCAGATCCTTCCGGAGGTGCATCCCGGAGGCTTGGCTGATCCCAGGAGCCGCAGCCTCCGGGCTGATGTCGACCACGCACTCCATGGCAGCGCCTGGCGCGGGAGCTGCTGCTCTTTCTCGATGGGAGCCGGGCACCGCGAAACCTCTTCTGGCGCCTGCCCTGCATGGAGACCCCCATTAAATAAGAGCTGCCCCGAGTGTGGGAAGGCACCGCCGCACACACACACCCTCCCTCCCGAGGAATGCACCGCCTACAATAGAAACCCAGCTCAGGGAACAACGGGAGCACCGCGGCTCCCCGCGCTCCCCGAGCTGCCGGCTCCTGCCTCCGGCCGGCTTTTTTTTCTCCCCCCGTCTCTGTGCAGAAGGAAGCCAGGAAAGTCCCAGTGGGTGGAACCAGGATAACTGCTGGGCTGGATGAAGCTTGCAAGCTTTTCCGCATGGCAGGAGGAACATGAAACCAATGGGAGTGAAAGTGAGAAGCAGGGGGAGAGCGAGAGCGAGCGGCACAGGCGAGCGGGGCCCGGCAGTTTCTTCTTTCCCAGAGAAAGGGGAAGAGGTTTTAGGGAAGGTGAGACGTAAGGCAGCAAGTGACCCCAGAGAAGGGGTCTGCTTCTCTGAAGTGTTGCTTCATCCCCGCATTTTAGCAGAATTCACAAGAGGCTGCACGTTGCACAATGTGCACCTTTTGCACTGACCAGTCCGGGGTCAGGCCTGAAATAGGATGTTTGTCTGCTCTGGGGCTCATCTTCTCCAAAATCGTCTTAATTGTGCTGTCTTGGGAGTCTGTTTCTTCTACTTGGAAAAGGTGTGACTTTGCTGTACTTGGGAAAAAATGATGTCAGTCTTTACTGATGAGAAGGGCTGCTGCCTGTGCAGCCTCGGGAGCTGACCAGCAGCACGTCTGGGAGGAACAAACTCTGCTGGCAGCTCATGTCCAGCTGAAGGGGCTCCCATTTCCCAGGAAAGCCTAGTTCCTTGCTTGCTCCCTGCCACTCTGCAGCAACACACCCTCCTGAAGGGAAATCCACCACTTAGGAAGTGCTTGGCAGGACCCATCCATGATGATGTTGCCATTTAGACTTACCCAGACTGCTGAAATTGGATTTTTTTTCCCCCAGGAAAGTTCTCATTAAAACAGAAACTTTCTTTGATGTGTATATGTACACTTGGTGATGTGCAGAAACTTCTCCTTTTTCCCTGAGTAGAGAAACAGGCTGGAGACTTGACTACTTTTTTAGTGAGAAAGCAATGAGGTTTGGTTTCCCCCACCTCCTCATGAAAAGCATTTCATATTTGGATTTTTAAAAAATAAGATCAAAGAAATGAAACTATTTTCTTGTGTCCCAGCCTACCTGTAACATCCCTTTCCTTCCAAAAATTCAGCCAGCTCTTCCTTTCAGTGATACTGCTGGAAATCTTCCTGTTGCAATATTTTGGTGCAGATCTTGATACACTGGAGAGCTAAAAGTCATGCTCTGAGCAGAACATGTGATCTGGTCAGTGAGGCTGACGGAGGCTGTCAGCAGCAAGGACGGGATCCTTGCCAGCAAACCAGAGAAGAAATAGAGCAGGGAAAGAGAAAGTAAGAAATAAGCAAGAAATAGTGAAAGCCAGTATGGTTTAGGGAGATGGGACCAGAGAGATGGTAAATCAGCGTCACAGAATGGTTTGGGTTGGAAAGGACCTTAAAGCTCATCCAGTCCCACCCCTGCCATGGGCAGGGACACCTTCCACTATCCCAGGTTGCTCCAAGCCCCGTCCAGCCTGGCCCTGGGACACTTCCAGGGATGGGGCAGCCACAGCTTCTCTGGGCACCCTGTGCCAGGGCCTCCCCACCCTCACAGGGAAGGATTTCTTCCTAATCTCTAATCTAAACCCACTCTCTGGCAGTGGGAAGCCATTCCCCTTTGTCCTGTCACTCCAGGCCCTTGTCCAAAGTCTCTCTCCATCTTTCCTGTACCTTCAGGCACTGCAAGGCCCCAGTGAGGTCACCCCAAAGCTTCCCTTCTCCAGGCTGAACAATCCCAGCTCTCCCAGCCTTTCCTCCCAGCAGAGCTGCTCCATCCCTCTGACCATCCTGGTGCCTCCTCTGGACTCTCTCCAGCAGCTCCACGTCCTTCCTGTGCTGGGCCCAGGGCTGGGGGCAGCTCTGCAGGTGGGGTCTCACCTGAGGGGGCAGAGGGGCACAATCCCCCCTCCCCTGCTGCCCACGCTGGGGCTCAGCCCAGCACAGGGGGGCGTTTCTGGTTGCAGCCCCTCACCCAACACATGCTCTGTGGTGAAGCACCAAAGGCCACGTGCTCCAATCTGAGCCAAACCACATCACTCCTCCAGACCTTAGACAAGTGCCTGACTTTGTTTCCTACTTTAATTCATTGTTAGTTTTCACGTAGGCTGTAAAACCTTGAGGACAAGGACTGCTCTCTGCTTTTACAGTGCCCGGATCTCATTTCAGGGTAGGTGTGGCTCCGTTTATCATCAAATAAAAGACCTTGTATTTCTGTGAAGTGCCGTGTAGAGATGTGATGCTTTTTACTTTCTTTCTTTTTTTTTTTTCCTGGAGTCCCAGTTGCATATTCCAGGGCAGAATACTAAAAAACCTTTTAATAATGCTTTGACCATGAGTGTCAAAGTTAATTTTCTCTTCACTGTGAGTGCTACAAAATGCTTAATATATATTTCAAGGCATGGCCCTTGCCAGCAGACAGGCAGAGATATCTCCAATCAGCAAACACCCAGGAGTTTATCTTTCTTTTATTTGCCAAGGATTTCCAGGGGAGCTAGTTCTGAGTTAAAAGAGCTTGTAAGAGCTTTTATTGGCCTCAGGCTTCTTGCTGTGGTGTGTGTGACCTGCAAACCTTAGGCTGGAAGAGGACGAGCAGCCGGAGCCTCGGGGAGCAGGAGCTGAGCTCTTGAGATGTGTTGGGAATAGGCTCATGCTCTGCCCCTGGCTCTCGGGGCCAAGCTGAGAATTTGCTCTGAAGCATCCCAAGAAAGGGAAGAGAAATTTCTTTTTGGCTGTCCAGAGCACAAGTGTGCCTGTCTGACAGGAGCCTGTGACCTGCCAGGTGGTGACTCTCTCCGCAAGGCAGCTGTAGAGCTGCCAAAAGAAACCCAGCACTGGGATGCACTGGGATGTTTCCCAGCCATCCCCTGGCTGCAGGACAGGTGGGGAACCACCACGGTCTCCTCTTCCCCATGAAGGGAGCTGGATCATGGCAATCAGGGCACGGGCAGGGGGTCCTGCTCAGCTGTCGGCCGTGTCACATCATGCCATGTCATGCCACTCTTTGTGTGTCTCCTGCTGCTCCCCGTTTGTCCCCAGCCCAGCTCTCAGCCCTGCCTGTTGTGCAAATTCTCCTGCTCTTGTCAGACATGTCCCAGCCTGTGATCCTTGACTGGTTTCTACTGATTAGAGAAATCTGCAGGGGTTACCAATCACTGCTGCAGCTTAACGAGCTTTGAAGAGGGCAGATGTTCTGTTACATCTGGGGATTTACACCTGTGGGGCTTAGAGACGTTTTTGAAGGGTTGAAAAAGTGTGAAAGGAATTAGGGATCCAAAGAAAACAGCCTGTCACTGGGGCATGTCACGGCCGTGCTGCTGAGTTCTCTCTTCTTTCTGAAGTGCTTTTTGTTCTCCCTGCGTGTTTGTGCCTGATGTGTCTGAGGGCATTTTGTCTGAGGACAAGCTGAGTCACATCTGTAGTGAGGAGAAAGTAGTGCACAGGGATGGTCTGACAGCTGTTCCTGTCTTTAGCATGGAAAGTACGAGGCATATTGTGTCTGCATTCGTTCCTCGTGTACATCAGGTGATGGCTCTGTTCAGCTTTTGGGCTCCTCACGACAAGAGGGACATTGAGGGGCTGGAGGTGTCCAGGGAAGGGAGCTGGGAAGGGGCTGGAGCAGCAGGAGCAGCTGAGGGAGCTGGGAAAGGGGCTCAGCCTGGAGCAAAGGAGGCTCAGGGGGCCCTTCTGGCTCTGCACAAGTCCCTGACAGGAGGGGGCAGCCAGGGGGGGTCGGGCTCTGCTCCCAGGAACAGGGACAGGAGGAGAGGGAACGGCCTCAGGCTGTGCCAGGAGAAATTTAGATTGGATATTAGGAAAATTTTTTCACTGCAAGGATTGTCAAGCCCTCCATAGACTTCCCAGGGCAGTGGTGGAGTCCCTAACCCTGGAGGGATTTAAAATCTGTGTGGATGTGGCACTTGGGGACTTGTTTTAGTGGCGGCCTTGGCAGTGCTGGGGGAAAGGTTGGACTCGATGACCTTGGAGGTCTTCTCCAAGCTAAACAATTCCATAGTTCAAGGATTCTATGTCTGTGTTTTAAGTTTTCAAGCTTGCAGTGAGCGTGGAAAAAAAGTAATTGAGCATTCAAAGCCCATTTCACACATTTTCTAAGAGTTTTCAAAGTGATTTTTGTTCACTATGTGGGGAACGCTTAATGTTTTATCTGTACCATTTCAGCTGAATCCTGTGAGACTACCCATGGAAAGACAAAGCACAGAGCATCCTTTAATTGGGAGAAGAGTGGGAATCAGCGTGAATTTGCTCCCCTTGATCTTGTCATTTCCTTCCTGCTTCGTGTTTGGTTGGATCACCTGGAATCTCCCACCAGGGACTTCACGTGTCAGAGGTGCAGCACAGAGAGCCTGCAGCTGGTCCTGCAGAGCACTCTCCGCACTGGTCCGTGACTTCCCAGGCTGGCATTTCATCCTTCCCTGCGCTGCTCTGCTCCTCCAGGCTGCGGCTGTGTGTCGCTGGTGGTTCCCTGGTGGTGGTTCCCTGGCGGTGGTTCCCTGCTGGGTGTTGCTCTGGCCATCCTGCCCCCTCCAGCACTCGTGTCCCCGCAGCTGGGCACGGGGGACAGTGGCAATGCCCCCTCCTGCCAGCCCACGGCCTGGGCCGGGCAAAGGGAGAGGTGAGGAGTGCAAAGGGTGGAAGTTTTTCCTACAGCAGGGCCAGCCCACAGACACCCAGCAAATCCAATGGTTGTGATGGCTGGGAACAGCAGGGCTGGAGAGAAGGCAGAGGGATGGGAGGGCTCCTCTTGGCATGGCCAGCAGTGCCTTGGAAGGGCAGTGATGAAGGGGTTTTGTCACGGGCATTCTCAGGTGAGGGTGTGTCAGGAGGGGCTTTTGGGGGCATTCCGTGCTCTTGCACAACTCCCGAGCCCCAAGAAGCAGAGGCAGGACATCCCCAGCTGCTGTGGGGAAATGTGACCCAGTTGCACTGGGTTTGCCACCCCACCTCCAGCCGCCGTGTCCCTGCTGTGACCTCCCACCTCCGTGCTGCTGGAATCCTCCTCCGCTTTTCCTTCCCATGCACACGGAGTGAGGCACTCAGCTGGGCGGAGGCTCCCAAGGTGTCAGGAGCTGGAAGGAATGTAGGAATGTCATGGCCCAAAGGGATGCTGCTCCGGCATCCTTGGCTCCAGCCCGTGGCTGTGGAGGAGGCAGGGGCTGTGGGACGGCAGCTGTGCCATTCCAGGGGCTCCGGCACAGCCTTCCAGGGTAAATCCTGGACTATCCCCTTGCGTATGCTGTGGTGAGACGCTGTGCCTGAGAGCGTGACAGAGGCAGCCTGGAATTCTTGTATTTAAAGTGGCTGCACAGGACAGCACTGTTGTTGCAGCTTTGCAAGGAAGATTTTGTACTGTCAGGGGCAGGTTAGCTGGCCATTTTCCCATCCATTTCAGCATACAAGGAAGCTGGCTCTGTAAAGCATTCCCTCCATGGTCCAGGGCTTTGTTCCCCTCCTTGCTGTTGGCAGTCCCTAGCAAATCACCCAGCGAGGCAGAGCCCTTGACTCTGCTCTGCTCTCTACGTGCCTGTGTGTCCATCAGCAGCAAACCACAGCTGGCTGCTGTTGTGTGAGCATCGAGGCGTTGCTGAGGATACACGGAACAGCATCGGTGAAACGCGGCTCTACGTGACCAACGCAAGCAGATGAAGAAAATCTGCTTATACAATGCAGTTCCTGGTGATTCTGCAGAAAGGATTATATGGCGTGGAAGAATGACTTGGTCATTGTCTTCCTCTCATACGTCACAGCTGGGCACAGCTGGAGTTTCCCTTTCCTTCCGCCTTCCCTGGGAGCGATGCAGCCCAGAGCTGAGCAGTGGGATCAGGGCATCTTGCAGCTCGCTGGCTCCAGGCTCCAAATTTCCTGAGCAGGGCAGTGGTGACATGGTCTGAGCTCAAGGTCTGCATTGCACTAATGCAAACCCTGGAGGCTCAGTCTGCCAAGGCTTTCTTTCCCTTTTGACACAGGCCTTAAAATTTTAGGCTGCCACCGACAGCATGAAGTGGATGCTGTAAAAAGCTGAGGGGTGGGAATTGTGCTCTTGCCCTGCAGGGATGCCTTGTGTCTCCCCAGACAAGACCTGCTGCTGCCACAGGCACTGAGTGTGCCAAAACACCCCCAGGCACGGCTGCAGTGCTGGGGCAGGACACTGCTGGTGTGCCAAGTGGCACAGCCCCGTGCCAGCTGGGCAAATGGAGCCAGAGCTGAGCAGAGCCAGGTGCCATTCCCGTGCTCCTGCTCCCCCAAACCACAGGGTATCACCAAATCATGCAGGAGTGCTTTCACAGGAGGAAAACAATTCAGAAGCAAACTCCAGATGGTTCCAGACAAAGCTCGATGACAAAGAGTTGTTTGCATGATGAAACAGGGATTTAGGGAGGTCTTTTCTAAAGAAGTTGGTCATGGAAGGTTTATGTCTGATCTGAACCCTTTCCACTATATTTCCACTGCAGCCTTTGTCCAGTGCTGAAAAACCTCCTCACAACAGAAAAGGTTCTAACATCACACCTGGCTCAGTGGTACAGCAGGAGGAGAGATGGCTGTGGACACACAGAGGGAACAACTCTGCAAAAGCAGAACCCTCTGACTAAGTGCAGAGAACATTAAATCCAGGCTCTTAATCCTTGTGCTCTGGGGAACAGATAATTGTGTGTGATGAAAGGGAAGGTTCACTCTGCTTGGGTTATTGTATCACACTGCATAAATCACTATGGTCACAATTAACCCCATCCCAGGTCCCAGGCCCTGGCCAAGGGCAGAGTCAGGAAAGAGAAATCAGCACAAATTGTCCTCAGGATCTCGATGTTCTCCTGTGCATGTGGAAGGAGAGCGAACTTTAACTTTTACGTCTGAGAGTAAATTATGATTTCCCATGTGCCAATAATTTCCTGGTACTGATTTGACCCCGTTTTTCTGTTGAATTGGACAATGACATAGGTTTATTCCTCATTTAGCCACCTCCTGCCACACTTCTGTTATCATGTAATTTGCCCTTTTGTGCCATTCTCTAACAGCTTTATGGCTCTCTTTGGCAGAATCTTTATGGATCATTTCCCATCAGGTGAATAAACAAAGACAGGGCCAGGACCCTCCACTGGCCTTATTTCAGAGCTCTCCTTCCCAGCAGCTCACCCAGGAGATGCACGTGGCCTCTTGTGAGTTTTGAGATGTGTTGAGCTGTATTTAAAAGTTGTTTGTGAGCATCATGATACCTAAAAACACTTGTTTGGGTAGGGAGAATGTAATTAATAACTCTGCAAGAAGAAACCCCAGTGTGGTCCTGCTCTCTCTGTTTTTGGGCAGGATGCCCAGCCTCCAGCAGATCAGGATTTTCCAAGTGATATCACAGCTGTGAACATCTACAGCTTGGTTCACTCTGAGTCCTGTGAACAAAAGAGGAACCTGCACATAAATTTTATGATCAGCTTTCACTGCCAGGTTTTTATGGCCACCATCACCTGAACCAATTAAATTCATAGAAACACAGAATCCCAGCCTAGTTTGGGTTGGGAGAGACCTTAAAGATCATCCACTTCTAACCTCCTGCCATGGGCAGGGACGCCTTCTACTAGACCAGACCTCCCCAAGCTCCATCCAACACTTCCAGGGATGGGACTTCCACAACTTCTCTGGGCAACCTGTTCCAGTGCCTCATCACCCTCACAGTAGAGAATTGCTGCCTAAAAATAATTAATTAAATAAATTAAATTTAAGATAAGATTAATTAAATTAATGCTAGGAGGGGTCCTAGCCCTTACTAAAAATTTAAACAAGCAAGAGAGAGGGCCAAAACTCTCCAATAATCCACCTCCCCATTAAGCAGTAGAATTCCTTTCTGTAGGGTTTTGTGGATGCTGAACATTTTCAAGAGTTCACGCACATGCTGGATGTATTTATGGAAGAGGAGTTCTTTGTGGGGACTAAATACTCAGAATTTATTTGTCTCAGGAAAGTTCTTGGGCATTGGATTGCTGAGGGAAGGTTTTGGGGAAGAATTGTAGATGTTTTCCCAGCTTATCTATATCTGCACCAGGGCTGGGAAGATTTGGGACGTGCCCATGGAAATGCCCCTGTTGTAGATCTTCAGCTGCAGGTAGCAGACAACAGGCAGTTCTGGGGCACTTCTGGAAATTATTCCACCATTGCTGCCTGATGTTGGCGACTTGTCATGGCTTCAACAGGAGGAAATAGATGGAATTTCTGTGCCAGGTCTCAAGGCTGTAGCTGCAGAGTGCTGAGGACACAGCCCTGTGCCCAGCAGAGGAGGAGGCCCACGGGATGCCCACGCTGGGGGAGGCCACACTCGGCCTGCTGCCCTCTTGATCAATATTATAGAATCACAGGATCACAGAATCACAGAATATCCGGAGCTGGGAGGGACCCCAAGGATCATCCATTCCAACCCCTGTCCCTGCACAGAGACCCCAACAATCCCACCCTGTGCACCCCTGGTTGTCCAAAGGCTCCTGGAGCTCTGGCAGCCTTGGGGCCGTGCCCATTCTCTGGGGAGCCTGGTCAGTGCCCAGCACCCTCTGGGGGAAGAACCTTTCCCTGATCTCCAGCCTGACCCTCCCTGGCACAGCTCCAGCCGTTCCTGGGTCCTGTCCCTGTCCCAGGGAGCAGAGATGGGAGCTGCCCCTCGGGCGGAGCTGCCGCCCCCGGGGAGGTCTGAGCTCAGTCTCCTCTGCTCCAGCCTGAACAGGCTTCTCCTCCAGGCCCTTCACTATGTAATAATTACACATTTCCTGCTCAGAGCCTTTCAGCTCACTTAATTGTCCTTTCCAGAAACCCGATCCTTTGAGTTTCCCCGGGTGGGATGTGGCAGAGTATCCCCAGGGCCGTCTCGTGCGCTCCGCGTGGGAGACTCCGCGCTTGTATCGCTCTTCCCCTCCCTCCAACACGCCCTTTCTGTTGGCTGCAGTTCTGAAGAAGCTGCTTGCCCACACAAAACTCTTACCTTACCTCGAATGAAATTCGGGATTAAGAAATAAATGCGCTTAGCAGAGGCTAGAGAGTCAGCCTGCTAAATGTTCTGCGTGTCTGTTCCTTCAGGAGATGGTCTTCGACCTGGTGTTCTCAGAAATGTGATGTGTCACAAAAATGTCGGTGTTCCAGGTCGGAAGACCATGGGAAAGTACTCCAAGACTAGTTTTAAGTTTCTAAATGTCTGAAGCAAATCTGTGTTTCAGAAACAAAGCAGGCTGGGAAAAGCACAAGGTTCTACATGGCCTTTTTTTTTTAGGCTGATCTTAATGTTTCAACCTCCCTCTCTTAGAGACTGCATGAAACTGCATCATCTTAGGTCTTTCCATTATTTCAAGGGGATTTTATTTCTGTTGACACTGAGATTACAAACCCACCAAAGGTACTTTTTCATGGGATGTGAAGTACAGAGAAACAGCAGCAGTTTATTATTCTGACACTGAAAAGAAGCAGGCGCTAATATCAGCCAGGGCAGAGCTACATATACAGTGTAGCTTGCAGTGGGATAATTGCTTATTGGTTATTGATTCTTCTGTCAAAAATATCCTAATTTGTTAATGAAAGCAAATCTTTCACGGTAGTGGAGCCCAAATATTGCTTTGCAGAGATGAGAAACGCCAGATTTTTGGGTGTATAACAAATCACAATACATTTCTTTGTGCTTCAAGACTTTTTGTCTCTCCCTCTTTTTCCTGGAGAGGAGTTGATAACCACTGGGAGTGCCAGGAGATGCTCAGCTCTGGGGGGACAGTGAGCTCTCGGGGCCAGCCTTTTGCCAGGTATGTCCATATGCATTTGCAAGGGATGTTGATAAATGGCATGAAGGGTTTTGCTTCTCTTTAACCAAACCAACCTTAAATTTAGGCTCTGTGACCTGGTGTGTGACTTGAGAGCAGCTGTCAGGCAGCATTAAGGCTCTTTCCACCCATCCATAAAACACTGATTTTTGTCCCTGGGAGTTGCAATGTGTGAGCTGCTCTCTGTGGTTAATACATGGCTGCATTCGCTGGGATTTGGGAGGGTGGCTCAGCCCAGAACACAGCCCATGCAATTAAAACAAGGGGCACTGTACAGTCCCACGAGTCTCCACGGTGAGTGGACTCATGCAAAAAAACCCACAGCCTCCTAGGTTGTGAAAACCACAACTCACTGGGAAGAGAGGTGAGGGCACGGAAATTACAAAGGGACAGAGGAAATTATTGTCACCCTGCACAAAATGTGTTGGCATGGCTTCGGATGCAGAAGTGACACAAACGTGAACAAGGAGGGACTGACTCAAGCCTTCCCTTCAGTCAAGCTCTGCTGTTTGTAATGCTGAACAGATCTGTGTTTCAGGGATGATGAAAGCACCTCTGAAATCTGAACAGAAGAGCAGAATCATCTGAGTCTTACAGAAGTATCAGGACAATCAGATTAGCTCCAGGCAGCATTTATCTTGTCTGTGTGACTTCTGCGTGCGTAGTGCTGTGTCAGAATGATTTCCCCAGGCCTCTCAACACCTGGGATATTGTTGCCCAGAGAAGCTTTGGCTGCCCCATCCATGGAAGTGTCCAAGGCCAGGTTGGACTTGGAGCAACCTGGGATGTGGAAGGTGTCCCTGGCCATGGCAGGGGGTGTGACAGGATCTTTAAGGACCCTTCCAACCCAAACAAGTCCATGATTCTATGAAATGCAGCTGTTATATGAACAATTCCTCAGATCTGCTTTTCTTGGACAGATTAGGCTGATTTTCCTTGGGCTAATGAACCCAAAAATTTGAAGAAAACTCTAGCTTCCCCAAAGGAAAAAACAGTACATTCCTGAGATGCACCATTTGGACAGGAATAAAGCTGGGAAGTTCCTCCCGGATATTTGAGGTGGCATTTGTGCAGAGGGAAGTCTCCCATCGGGCCAGTTGTGTGTTTGCATGCACGTCTTCCAAAGGAATTGCTTTGAAATTAATAATTTGATGTAAGATTTTGATTTGAGACCCATAATTGGAACTGTTTGAGGAACTGGGATTGGTTGGAAGAGTTTATCAAGCGTGCATAGAAGAGTGTCCCTGCATCTTACACTGGGAGAACACAGAGCTGCAACCTCATGGCACTTGCAGGGAGTTGACCACTCAAATCCTGACCAGGGAGAAAATAACTGTGAGCCCCAAACCTCACTGCAGACCTCACAAATGAGCAATAATAAGATGGGACCTCTCCAGGGAAGTGCCTGACCCCCAGGTTGTTATGTGGAGGGGCTGCGTGATCCAGCTGCTGGTATGAACTGATCAGTGAGGTTCCCATCCCAAGAGGAGAGTGGTTAAGGTGGGCAGGAGGCAGGCTTGAACTACGAACACGTCTGGCTTTGTGGGTGGATGGGACAGCAGGATGAGAGAGCAGAGCGGGAAGATGTGAGGGAGAAATGATGGCCAAATGTCATGGACAGCTTGTACAGAAGGGGCTGGTGGAGGTCTGTAATTGGTTCTACATTTGGAGGGCTGAGGTGGGAAAGTGGGACGGCCACATCCAAGAAAGCTGCTTGCAGAAGGCTTGAATGCACCTGGTCTGGTACCACCTGTGTTTGGATAAAAGTCCTGGTGCATTTAGGATGGAGCTGCACCTTTGAAGCCCTCCAGGTTGGGATGGTGCTGAGAGGAGCTGCCGGGTGCTGAGCAAGTGCTGCCGGGTGTGGTTTGTGAGGCAATCCTGGAAGGCATTACTGCTCTGTCAGCTCCATGGGGGGAGTGACATCCTGAGTGGGTGAGGAGGGAGACTTGTTGGAACAGCCCAGCCCCACATGCAGGATCTCGGCAGATCTCATGTTCCTTGCTGTCCTCTGACATCAGAAGTTTGCTGCTTCTTCATTGGGCCTTTCTCAAATGCCAAGGAAATCAATTCCTGAAACTTTTCAACAGGTCCGTGTCCCTCCTCTCTTCCTGTGGGATCTCTTGGTGGAATCTCACCTGTGGGATAAGGAGCCAGGCCTGTGCATGACACACCTGGTTTGGGGGTGAGCCCTCAGTCCATGACCACTGTGCAGGAGAAGGATCAGGATCAGGAGCAGGAGCAGGAGCAGGAGCAGGGATCGCTCCATCCCCTGAGTGCTCTGGGATGTGCCAGTGTGGACATGCCAGTGAGGAAACAGAGACATCATGTGCTCCAGTGTGTCTATAAGCCTGAAAAAGTGATGTAACAGCTCCCAGTCCTGTTGTTTGGGCAAAGGCAGTGAGTCAGTGACCTCTGGGGAAGAGCAGAGATGTTTTGCACCGAGCATTGGAGCCGAGATTTCCGGTGGATGCAATAATGGGCTTGCTGGAGTACGGCTGTGGCTCGTGGAAGGATCACAATCTCTTGACACAGGATGTGACTCTGCCTCAATCAAAATGAGTTTTTGACTGCCTGATAAGTCTGATTGCAGCTAATTAAAGCTCATTACTTTTGTGGAGCTGAACTCGGCTATAGCAGCCAGAAGACGTTATAGGTTAACCTATATAGATATCAAGCAGTAAAACTTCATTTTTTTTTTTAATTTGGATCAAAGGATTATTTGAAAAGCAAAATTCTCTAACAGCTTTTTATTTTTTCCCATTTGCATCCCCTCTGATACGGCAAAATAAAAGGACAGAAGTTGGTGTTAAAGGTGTCATACGGGGAAAGTGCTGAGAAACAGATGCTCAGCTTAATGGCACAGTCTGTGCTTTATCACAAAATTATACCTGGTCCTATAGGTCCTATCTGTAAGTGTGTGCCATTTCCCAGGTTAAGCATCAGCTTATATTTATGCTGTCATCCAAACTAATTGCTACTTACACACAGATGTCAGGACATAATGCTTGACAAAACGCTCTGCCTCTGGAACGTTCTATTAGCTAATCTGATGGGATTTGAACCCTATAAATTAGCACACTGCCACTGACAGTTGGAGGAATTTTTTTATTTTTGTATCTTTTACTGTAGAAAATGGAGGAGTCACGCCAGAGGGGAGGTGGGTGTGTCATGGGTGGCTGCAGGTCTCTTGTAAAGAAAGGCTGTTCCCTGATACTCTCCCCCATTTAATTATTTAAGACAAATCCCTTCTGGTTTTACCCTGCTCAGTAAAGTCCTGGCCTTGAAAATCTAAAAATAAAAGTAAGGTGAGAATGTAGACTGGGGAAGATAATAACTCTATTAGACAAAATATCCTGGGGATATCCTGGGGAAATAACATGGCAGAAATTCTTTATGTTCCTTATCTGATGTCCCCTTGCTGCACACAACTACCCTGCAGCTTGCACACCAGTACTTTAAATTGTGGATATTTTATAGGACAGCAGTGGTGTGGCCTTACAGAGGCACTCCAGACCCAAACCTGTGCTGCTCCTCCGGGCTCAGAGTGACTTCCCAAGGACATGCAATTCCCTTGGTGGGTCCTGTTACACCTGCACAGGTGGGAAGGGGACAAGGACAGGGAAGGTTGGAGGGAAGTGCAGATGGGCTGTGAATGGCCTGGAATGCTGCCATGGTAAATGACATTAAATGCAGAAGGATTTTGGCCTCTTTTCCTCACCCACTCCTTTTGTATCTTTAAGTCTCACTGCTGCCAAGTTGAAGAATGGGGAACAGGACACCCAGAAATACCTGGAGAATCTGAGCAGTGCAGGTTTAGGGGGTCAATTTGAAGTGCTGGGAAAGGATCTGTGGTGTGAGATTTGCGACACCATGAGAGAAAGGACACAAATCACACCCTCTCTCCCTCCTTGCTGCTGTCATAGGGGGATTAAGCAAGAATGACATGACTCCTAAATCTGCAGAATAATTTTGCCCTGTGTTCTCGTCCCTTTGACAGGTACAAGGTGGTGTTGGCTGTAGTTGAAGGACTAATGCCTGTTTATTTGTGATTATTATTGATTAAACTCTCCTCTCCTGTTGCTGGAAGGTGAGTTATTGTGAAGAGCTTTAGCATCTGTCTGTAATGTGCAATAAAACTCTTCCATTTGCAGAAATGCCATGCAGGCTGCCACACCATTCCCAAAAACCTTGCCTGTTTTCTGAAATTGTGAAGTATAGCAAGTGGGACAAAAAACATCCTATATAATCTAATTTCCTTGAATAAGCAAAGGTCTTAAAATAATGAAGTTGTAGAAAACCACAGGAGGGTCATCACAGTGACTTCTACAGCTTTCAGCAAAACAGTTATGATAAATAAAGACAAATGAATCATCTGTGTGTGCTCTTTTTGAGCAGAGCTGGATGAAAGATGCCCTTGTGATTCCTTTATCCTGTTCCACTGAGCCTTCAGCAGAGCAGCCTTCTCCACATGATGGGAGGAAAAGGAGCTCCAATCACAAAGTTATTCCTGCCTCCCTGCCTAGTTCAGAAGTCTCCTCTGTTTTTGTTTTCCCTTCAGTTTTTTGAGATATTTCCCTCATCTTCTAAAATTCCTCTCTTCCCTGTTCTTCCCTCCCTCTTGTTCTCTGGGTCACTCCAGTAAGATATTTTTACACCAATGAATATTCTTCTAGCCTTCAATCCCAAATTCCCGGTGTGATGCCTCACCACTGAGCCCTCTGGATTTTGAAGGTGCTACCGCAAGTCTTGGGCATTCAAAGGGAAAAATCTCCTTTGGTGAATCACGTAGGACTGGTGTTCAGAATGAGTAATGAAGGGCTTTTGGGGTCACGGGGGGTCAGTACAGGGAGAGTAACTATTTTCTTTTATGGAAATCACAGACATTTGGAAGAGAAAATCTAGAAACCTCAAATCTAGGTGTGGATCCTTCTTTTATTTTCCTCTCTCAAGTGGTGCTGCCACAGGCAAGACCCCGGAGGCTGCAGCACTTCTGCTCTGCCCCTACTCACTGCGTGTCCCCACACTGCAGAACGCGGCTTCCTGTGGGTGCCAGGCAATCCATCCCCAGCCCTCACTCGCAGACCCAGCCGTGCCTGATGGCTCCCAGCAGCCAGCAAACACAAACAGGGTGAGTAGTTCTCATGGCCGTGGCTGCTCTCCTGGCAGGGAAGTCATCCGGCTCCTGGAAATCACCAGCGCCCCTTGCACAATCCTGGCACGCACAGCCCGCGGTGACGTGCCCTGAGCCACCTCTGGCTGCAGTGTCAGGGGACGGCTGTGCAGCAGCTCTGGGAGCCAGGAACATCCCTCCCACCCTGGGGTGGCCGTGGGTCCCCAGCCAGCCCGACCCTGCTTTGTGTTTTCTCCCAGTTCCCCTCTGCGCTGGGCCATGGGCATTTAGGGGACCTTGATCTTTGGAAAAGCTTTCAAACACGGCTAAAGAGCTCTGTGTGTTTGGAGAGCTTGGCATCAAGGGATTTTTATTGTGCTCCCATGGAAGAGACAGTCAGGAATAACAGCACAAAGAGCTAGCATAGAAGCATGGAATGGTTTGGGTTGGAAGGAACTTTAAATCCTATCCAGTCACAACCAACTCCTGCCATGTTTTGGCTTCAGAAAAACTCTGCAATTTTCTATCATTCCCCCAGAACTTCAGGCTGTTGTGCAGCTCTGTTGCATTTGTGCTGCACATCTGGTCAGACTTTCTTCTTCAGAGCAAAAGACATTTCACAGAACCAGAGAATGGCTTGGGTGGGAAGGGACCTTAAAGCCCATCCAGTCCCACCCCTGCCATGGGCAGGGACACCTCCCACTATCCCAGGGTGCTCCAAGCCCCGTCCAGCCTTGCCTTGGACACTTCCAGGGATCCAGGGGCAGCCACAGCTTCTCTGGGCACCCTGTGCCAGGGCCTCCCCACCCTCACAGGGAAGGATTTTTTCTGCACATAGACCCTAAATTTCCCCTCGTTCAGTTTGGAAGTGTGTTTGTCTCCAGTTCCTCTGTAGCAGCCTGTCCAATTGAAGGTGATCCAGGAAAATCCAGCGAGGATTACTACAGGTGTGGAGAATGCAGGCAGCATAAGGCATAAACACATGAAGTGTCTGGCTGAAAGATGATTACAGGCTTCTTTGAGACCTGGCTACAGCCACTACATAAAATGCCCTTGAGAGGAGGAAAACAACAGAGCAGTGATCAATAGCTTAAAAACATGATTAAAAAAAGGCTTAAAATTGTGTATTCTGCATTGGCCAGTGGCTTTTTTTGTCAGTGCTTCAAATTTACAATAGGAAAATAGAGGCTGTGATTCTGGGCTTATTTCACATAATCATTAAGGTTGGAATAAACTTCCAAGATAATTGTTGAGTCCAAACTTTGTGAAGGACTAGAGGATTTCATAATAAATTTTTACTATTATTAATGTTATTACTGGTATCATTATTGTTATTATTAAGTAAATTTCTTCAACAGCAGACATTTCTTCAATGCTAATAATATTTTCCCCTGTAACATCAGTGTTGTTTAGATTAGTCTCTGCTGTTTAGGATTGCAGCTGTAGTGCAAAAATACTTTTGAAATCTTCCCAGGTCATGTAACACAGAAGTTCTGCTGTCTGCAACGAGGACTGAGAAGAAGAGAACCGTCAGAACTTACTTAGGTGCAAAGAGGGTGAGACAAAAACTTGTGTCCTTCCAGGGCACATCCATCCCTTGGCACTTCACTTTGAACCAGATCTAAATGGACTCTTTCCGAAAAAAATATTTTTCCTCTGGAAAGAAATTTTGCTTGAATGAACTGAAAGATCTTGAAGGAGTGATGCTGCCTTGTCAAGAATAAACATCCATAGTTTTCATTTCAATGGTATTTGATTGTCTCATTCCAACTTAGTTTGATTTAATTGCAAAATAATCCATCTTTTCTCTGTTTTGGTCAAAATTTAAAAAATCCATCATGACTCTACTGAAGTTAAGTATTAGACAAATTAAGGAATTATATTCAGGGAATAGTTTTTAGCTTTTCTTTCTGTACTGGAAGAAAATAAAGTGAAACCTCTGAACATAGCCCACAGAGAGAAAATTCAAAGTATCATCTCTGTCTAGCAGTGGCAAAATAAAACCTGTGGCTGTCATACCATGAGACAGTTCCCACGAGAAAAAACCCAATTTTTTAGTAATTCAAACAGTAATTTGCACAGAATATGCATAAGCACATTTCCAGAATGTTCTCCTTTGTCTTGATTTCACTGGTCAGAAAGAGTTGTGGCATTATTTTCCTCTGCAGCATCTTCATTTATGTATCTGTTCATTTAGAAAAAGGATGTGCTAAAAATAG
The DNA here is from genome assembly GCA_013400975.1 of Atrichornis clamosus. NCBI lineage: Eukaryota > Metazoa > Chordata > Aves > Passeriformes > Menuridae > Atrichornis > Atrichornis clamosus. The sequence goes on along the minus strand of WBMZ01008619.1, from coordinate 771,374 downwards.
AAGCAGAGTTTTGAGCTGTTCCATGATAAATCTGGTAGAAGTGTGGTGCAATCACCAGGGTGTTTGTGAGATGAACCCAATGGTACAGTCATGTCTACGTTGCTGTGATGTTCCTTTCCATGGATCTAAGTTCTCATTTGTCATGGTTCCTATTATTTGTTCGTATTCCAAATGTTGTCTGAGGTTACCACAGAGAGCTGGACCAGATCCCAGTGAACTCCCTAACCTCTGCTTTTCATCATTTCTTATTTGGCCTTCCATCACTTCCTTCAGAGAAACCTGGAAGTGATTAAATGTGGAAATATGAAAACCTGGGTCTGAGACCAGCCTTAGGCATCCTCCACACACATCAGATTTTGCACAGCTGGATTGATGGATCGTTTTACCTTTTGATACTTCCCCCTGTACATTTGGAGCAGATCTGCTCTCCTTGAGAAGCTACAACGGCACAAAGGCTCCTCCAGCGTGAGCTGCAGCAGGTGAAGCTGGGAACGAGCTCCCGAGCCCAGCTCTGCGCTCAGAGCCACACGGAGCTGTCCCCTGGGTCTGCTGGGACCGACTGGTGCTGTGTGCTCAGCTGAGACCCCACCTGCAGAGCTGCCCCCAGCCCTGGGCCCAGCACAGGAAGGGCCTGGAGCTGCTGGAGAGAGCCCAGAGGAGGCACCAGGATGGGCAGAGGGATGGAGCAGCTCTGCTGGGAGGAACGGCTGGGACAGCTGGGATTGTTCAGCCCGGAGAAGGGCAGCTTTGGGGTGACCTCACTGTGGCCTTGCAGTGTCTGAAGTGAATCTGCAAGACACATGGAGACTCTTTACAAGGGCCTGGGCAAGGGGTGACACAAGGGTTGACACAAGGGAGTGACAGGGCAAGGGGGAATGGATTCAAACTGAAAGAGAGTATGTTTAAATTAGATACTGGGAAGAAATCCTTCTCTGTGAGGATGGTGAGGCCCTGGCACAGGTTGCCCAGAGAAGCTGTGGCTGCCCCTGGATCCCTGGAAGTGTCCAAGGCCAGGTTGGATGGGGCTTGGAGCACCCTGGGATAGTGGAAGGTGTCCCTGCCCATGGCAGGGGGTGGCACTGGATGGTCTTTAATGTCTTCCTTCCAACCCAAGCCACTCTATGTCTCTATGACTAAGAGATAAACTGTCCTTTTCTTCTCATGCCTGGTGTTGTGTCTCTTCTTTCCCAGCTGGCAGCTCCTAAAGGACCCCAGGATTATCAAGATCTCTTGGTTGCAGTGTTGTGCTGAAGCAAGTCCCAGCTTGGAGACCATTTGAGGCTTTACTCTGGGGCCTCATGGCACCACCAGAGCCTCCCGCAGCTCCTCCACACGAGCTCCCACCAACACTCCTCCACCACTGTCCAGCACTGTGTGAGAGGTGCGGGATGTCTCAGCTGAATCAGAAGCTCTGGTGCATCACAAATTTTCCAGTGGTCACTTTGAACACTTTACAGGAAGGGCACTTTGTGCCAGCCACCCATTGCACATTTCCTGAGGGAAATGACCTGGGGACAAAGCTGATGAGCACAACATGCAAGGACTCCACCTGGTCCCTAGTAGGATGTGGTCCATGATTAACACATATCAGAGGATTAATTAAGTTGGCAAATACTCAAGAAAAATTTCAATATTATTTCTTCTTTTGATTGAAAGATTAGGTTCAGTTTTCTTTGCTGATGGAGCAGAGCAGCTCTGTTTGGTTCAGGAAAGTCTTCAGCCACAATCGAAAAATTCCCAAGGATGAGAGGAAAGATCCAGAAATAGGGCAAAGCTTTATATTCTTGCACTATTATTCACCTTTCCAGTGAAAAATACCTGCTTCCATCTCTAGATATGATTTGCATAAAGATGCACATTGAAGAAAAAAAAAAATCCTGGAATCCCACGCATGTGATCATGTGGGATGAAAATCCCATGGCTTGTTGCCTCAACACACCCTCTGCAAAGTGTTTCCTCTCCTCCCCTGCACCTGGAGGTGGCCAAGAAGGCCAGCCCCACGCAGAGAAACTGCTCTGCAGCTCCTTGACAAGTGAGACACTGAGGAATGACGTGGGTGTTGCAGCTCCGGGGAGCCTTGGCGCTGCCAAAGGAAAAAGGAATTGAGAATAAACCTTTTTTTTTTTTCTCTCCGTGTGCTTGAGCTTGAAAGGAATGCAGTGAGAGATGCCGTGATTGTGACAGGGTGGCACTGTTCATTTGGCCCAGGGAGGGGAAAGCACCGAAATCCAGGGAAGAGGAATTCCAGCTCTGGCTCTGCAGGCAGCTGTCAGTGTTGTGGGGCTTGTGGCAATGCCAGTAAAATATGACTGCTTGTTCCCAATCCGATGACATAAGTGGAAGGTGTTCTGTGGCTTTTGATAAAGATTTGACGCAGGCCTCATGGCACCAAATTCCACGTGATGACAATACCAGGGGTTTTCTTTATATCTTGTTAAAAGTCAGGAGAAGAGTGGCCAGCAGGCCAAGGGGCATGGTTAGACCTCTCCATTTGGTGGGAGTGAGACTGTATTGGGAATACAGTGTCCATTTCTGGCTCAGGAGACTAGACTAGACTAGACTAAAATAATGTCAGTTTGAAAGGACCTACAAGGATCATCTCACTTCAGGCCTGACCAAATGCTAAAGCAAATTATTAAGGGCATTAAGGTTCAAAGGCCTCTTAAACATGGCCAGGCATGGGGCACTGGCCACCTCTCTAGGAATTCTGTTCCAGTGTTTGACCACGCTCTCTGTGAAGAAATGTTCCTAATGTGGAGTCTAAACCACCCCTAATGCAGCTTTGAACCATTCCCACGTGTCCCATAACAAGGAGAAGAGATCAGCACCTGCCTCTCCACTTCCCACAGGAACTATGGAGGTGCTCAGGGTCCTGAACAGCACGACTTGTGAGATTGAGGAAGCTGGGCTGGTTCAGTTTGGCAAAGAGGAGCCAAAAAGCCATGGAAGTGCCAGATAATACACCCAGGGGCTATTCACAGCCATCAACTGCCTTTTAGGAACTTGATGATGGAGTTTAGGATAACCTTTTCCACTCAGAGGGTGATAGAGCACAGGGACAGACCCTCAGAGAGGTGTCTGAAACCCTTCCCTGGGAAGATGCCAAGAGAAAGCCACAGCCAAACTGATCTTGTGCCAGTGACAGTCTTGCTCGGAGCAGGAGGGTGGGCTAGACATCCCCAAATATCTGGTTCAGCCAAAATACATACATATATATATATTTAAATATAACTCCTTCAGCCAAGTACTCTGATTAATTAAAGCAGATAATGCTATTAATAATCATTTAAATAGCACCATTGTAGTGTCAGGTTTCTCATGTCTCAGATATTTTGCAAAGTGAAACAATCCTTGGTTATGCAGCCAAATTCCTGCTATTTCCTTAGCTAACTTCCTCCTGCTTTGCTTAACTGTGGAAAGTGACCAGCAAGACACTTTTCCAATGTACAGTTCTGTTTATTGGTTTGGGATGAGTCCAGTTATCACTGCACAGAAGCTTATATCCCAGATAAGTTGCTTTTTCTGAGATTTTTCTGGGGAGGTGTTTGGATGACTTTTGAGGTAACAATTGCTCCCTGCAAGGGGAGAGATGGCCACGTGTCATTGAGAGAGGACAAGGATTAGGATGAGGCAACACTGGCCAGCAGAGTAGGCAGCCTGGTGGATCATTATGAACGTCATTGTTTCGTTTTTCTAATTCTGAAAGGATGACCACGAGCAGAGGTGGAAAAAGCAGAAGGAAGATTAAAGCAACTGCTGTGAGTCAGCAGAGCCAGGGCTTTGCGGAGCCCTGCCTGCTGGCTGGCTGGCAAATCTGCAGGGAACATGCCCAGGACACAGGCAGAGCCCAGCTGAGGTTTCTCTGTCTTTGGGAGCGTGTTTTGGGCAGAGCTGCTGAGAAGGCAGGGGATGCCTCCCCTTCCTTTTGGCCACTTTTGGGTCAGGGGAGATGTTCACCTCAGGGATGATAGTGCAGGTCCAGGGAGGCAGGAGGCCTCACCTGGCTCTGTGGTGGCCACTGGACTTCCTCCCCCTGGGAGCCCATGTACCAGACACGTCTGGCAGCAGCCCAGGAATGAGAGTGAGGAGCTGGAAGACTCCCAAGAAATATGTGGGAATGAGTTGTCAGCAGCAACACAGAGGAGCTGTAGGAGAGGGGCGTTTTCCAGGGCAGGGGAAGCTCAGTGTACCCACAGCACTCCCAGATCTGTGGTTGCCCACAGATCCAGCTCCCTTCAACAGAAAAGGAAGCATGGAAAAGGCTGATCATTTTTTCAAAGGTCAGCAAGGCCATTAGGGTCAGAGAAGGCAGAAAACCCACATGTCCAGAGCTGAAATATCCTTTTGCTTTTTCCCCCTTTTCAGCAACTGCAGTTGGAGAACATTCTGAGCTGTGCCAATGGGATGAATCTGGGCTATGCCAAGTAACTTATTTAACTCTGCTCAACTTTTCTAAAAGTTTTTCTCCTGAAACCCAGTCTTCCCTTCCTGCCAAAAGCAGGCTAATTGTTTACTGGGCTGGCCCAAGTCCTGGAGTCATTCAGCTCCCTGGCAAGATCCCACTGATTTTGCAATGTCTGGTAGTGCCTGGTCACATGTCATCTCTCTGATTAAAGAGCCCGACATCTGTGGGTTTCAGAAGAACACCAGGCGTAGCAGAAAGCATGTGCAGGGCTCCTTAACATGCACAGTGCAGATTTAGGCACAAATGACAGAAATTATGATGGGAAATGTAATTATGATGGGAGCTTGAGGTCTTGCATTGACATTTATGAAAACAGGAGCGTAAAAACAGTGACCAATGGGCTGCTGCCTATTGCTCTGTGCCTTTGATTAAAGTGAAGATTCATGTCTAATTAATATTTTAAGCCCTTCAAGTGGGGGAGAGGCTGTTTGAGGGCACTCTGTATGGGCATGCTGTACCTCACGGGCATGTGGAACCACGTGTGAGATGGGGATGAGCGAGATCTGCCCCGCGAGGACGTCACTGCGCTGGCAGGAGGTTATGTAAGTTGTTTTGTTTGGTCCCGAGCAAGAAGCCAGGCACGAAAGGGGAGCGTGGAAAATAGAAGGCTAATTGGTTTAGCTCCTGGGCTTGTGGTCTTCGCCCTCGTGCTTCTCACTCCCCTCCCCTCCCCTTCTTAATTGAGCTCCTTGCGCAGTTTCAGGAGAAAGTGGCAAAGATGGTATCGTGGCCTGCTCTGTCCTAGAATAAAGCCTGAAAAGGAGTGAACACGTTTAATCAACTCATTATCAGACTGAACAGCACTTGCTGGCTCCTGTCTCACAAGAAACTCTCATTCTTAAGTCAGCAGGACAGGACCTGGAACCATCAAATGTTGCCACAAGGTTCTTCATTGCCTGTCATCAACCACATCTTGCACTTGCACAACACTCGGTCACAGGCCTCTTTCCGTCACTGAGATGACCCAAGGCTCTGGACAGATTCAGGTGTCCTCTCCTGCATGGTGAGCAAGTTGTCACCAAAGCCTTGCTGTTGAATTGTGTTAGGTGCTGACAGCCTCAGTGCTTGATAAAATATCAGTAAAACCACTGCTCTGTGCTCTGCCTTGAGTGATTTCCTCCCATTCTGCACTGAAATGATTTGCTGGATGAATCAGAGCCTGGGGCTTTTGTTGGTTTATTTGGAAACCTGCAGGATTTCTTTTGTTAGATACAGATTTGCCTCTTAATCCTGCACCTCTATTTGTCCCTGTTGGCCAGGAAAGGGGGAAAGGTGCTGAAAGCTCTTTCCTCGAGCCACAACAGGAGTAGGAGAAATGCCAGAGATCCCAAAGAAATTCTCTGGGTGGTGACATCGACCTCACTGGGTAAGGGAAAGATGCAATTCCAGGGGTTTTCCCTGACCCACCAAGGCCTTGGGATGTCCAGGCCTGGCTGTTATGAAAATCAGGGAATGTATGACTTCATGGGTGCCTTGTCCCAGACAAACTAACGAAGTGCTGGGTTTGTGCCACAGCTGAGGATGGGCTGGGAATGCTGCTCTCCTGCTCTGGATGGGGCCTGGGTTGGGATGGCTCCACAGGGCACGTGGCTGCTCCGTGCTGAGACACTGGCTCAGGGGCTGAGGGAGTGTGGGCGTCAGGAGGGTTCTTCTGGGCAACTGTGCTCAATATCAGGGAGCAGTGGAGGGAGGGTAACTTGCGCATTTGCATCATAAAAACAAAAATAATGAGAGTAATGCACATGAATAAATGCCTAAATTTCATTTCCCAGGTGTAAGGCATCCAGCATTTCCAGGGAAAGTTGGTGAGAGTCTATGATTGCTTAAGACCCATGATTAATTTTCTTAGTATTTTCTAGAAAATAATTAGAAAAGGATTTGACTTTCCATTATATGAGACAGATAATTATTTTTCAGGGCATAAGGTTAGATTTTTTTTGGCCCTTCCTTCTATCTCATTATGTTGAGTTATAAATTCTAATACCCCACATGTTAAGATTAAATTATTTCAAGTCAACTGAAGTGTTCTGAAAATCAGAAATCACGATTAAATAGCAACATTTTGAACAGGGGAATGCACTGAAATGTCACTTTCAGTCTGAGAATTGAAGACATTAGCAGAATTAAACTTCTTCTTTGGAAGACATCTCTTGGTTTATGGTTGAAGAACATAATCCAATATGTGAATATGGTTGAAATGCCTCCAAACTATCTGAAGTCTGCCATGTGACCTGATTCTCTTTTCATGGCATTTGGATCCTGATTGATAACACTGTGGGAACTGCCTTGGATCACTTTAGTCCCAGGGCTGTGTCCCGTGGGGGTGGTTCATACTTTAAACTGGATTTTTTGGGGAGAGGGACACTTCACTATCCATCCCAATCCTGCCAGCTGGTTGCCAACACCTGTAAAGGGAGCCTGGAAGAGTGCAAAGGCGTTCCAGATGCTCCAGCCAGTGAGTGGGCTTGTCCAGGGACTGGCTCAGGTGCTCCACACAAACACACGGAGCGTGGGCAGCAAACCAGAGGAACCCAGGACGGGCACACGCCTGTGTGGGCGTGACATCACTGGCATCGCAGAGACCTTGTGGGCTGGCTCCTGCGGCTGGAGAGTGGGAATGGAAGGTTTTAGGCTTTTCAGGAGGGGGTGTAGCTGTCTGTGTTGATGACAGAGTGTCTGGAACTCTGTCAGGGGAAGGGTGAGGAGGCAACTGAGGGTTTGGGGGTGAAGATTAAGGACAGGGCAGGGACAGGGGGTACTCTGCGGGGCAGATCAGAGTGGCCTCACATTCACCAGCCCTGGTCCTCACGGGGCACTTCAACCACCCCAGCATCTGTTGGAGGGACAACCCAGCAGGGTAGGAGCAATCCCAGAGGTTCCTCGGATGTGTGACTTGCACAAGGGGCTGAGGAGCCAACAGGAGAGGGGCTGTGCTGGACCTTGTTTTCAAAACAGGAAGAGCTGGTGGGGAATGTGATGCTCCAAGGGAGCCTTGGCTGCAGTGACCATGAGATGGTGGAGTTGGAGACCCTCAGGGCAGCGAGGAGGCCTTGGGAGTGGGAGATGTCCCTTCCCATGGCAGGGGGAATTTGGGATGGGTGATCTTTAATGTCCCTTCCAACCCCTTAACATTCTGTGAATCTCTGATTTGTCGTTGAAGTACGTAACCCCATATGTGATGTGTGATTGAAATGTCTCCAAACTATCTTGAGTCTAAGGTGCCATGCTGAATTGATTCTGTTTTCACGGCATTTGGATCCCAGGGACACTGTGGGAACTGCCTTGTATCCCTTTAGTCCCAGGGCCTGCAACCCACGGGGTGGATCATACATATGCAACAGTGAAAACTTGTCTTTCAAAGCTTTCTATGCTTTCTACAAATGCATCTGTTGTTGTTTTAAGTTTCTCTGATGACATTATTCCTGTGCTTTTGAGCATCACCCGTGATGATGGAGAGTTGGAGTAACGTCAGGTGTGTTTTATGGTGGATCAGGAGACAAACCTCGGATGGGATGTGGGCAAATAAAGCTCATTTTGTGCAAGTGCTTTTGGGGCATGGTGAGAGCAAGGAAACACCTCCAGCAGAGCTTGTGAAAATGAAGACAGCCTAAAGTCACTGCCCTTGACTTGCCAGAGCTTGCAGAGGGTCCTGAGCCCAGCTTTACTGTGCTTTGTTTTCCTGTGCTGTCCGTGCCGGGGCTGAGAGAACCCAGGAACAAACAGCAGGACACAGTGTGAGGTTTGGCAAGGGGTCTGAAGGAAAAGTCACCCTTGACATCAGGAAAACACCTGGTGAGCCTGGCCAGCCACACTGGCTGCCCTGTAGCAGCACCACTGGTCCCAGAATCATTCCCGGATGGTCCCAGCCTCATGCCAGGGGTGGGATTTGTCACACCCTGACCCTCCACGTGTGTTGTGCCACCTGCATCCAACACTGTGACTGCCCCATGCCAGCGCCTGGCTCAGGACAAACGCTGCCCTCAGCTCAGTGTGGGCACGGCCGTCCTGAGTCCGCGGCAGAGCTGGGAATGAACAGGAATGACGGAATGTCAAGAAACTGCCATGCAAATGTCAATCTGTTTCTAACCAAGGTGTCCATTCACTCCTTCAGACTCCTTTTAAAACCCCAGACAAAATCGATTCTGAGCTCTGGCAAGGTAAGAGATCATTCTTTCCAACTTTCAATTTTCTTCTTTCTCTAACTCCCACAAGAGTTTCTGGTGAGAAGAGGTGTCCCAGTGCCCTTCCACCGCAGAGTTTGTGTCTGCCTGTGTTTTCAAGACACCCCCCAGTGGCATGACCCTCCCTGGGGAGCTGGAGAGAAGATTGAGAGTGCAGCTGGCACAAAGAAAATCAATTTATGAGAGGAGTGGACTCGAGGAAATGGAATGAAGAAGCGCTGGCCAACACCTGGCACTTCCCGCCTTTCTCTGTGGTGACAGAAAAGAGTAAATATTTTCCAGAGATTCCTTTGTTTTTAAGGGAGGCGTGAGAGCTTGATGTCAATAAGACAGTGAAGCATAGATGGAAAGTAAGGATGTGAGGGAGTGTAAGGGCGTGTTTGGAACAACATTGGAAGGGATAGTACAACCTTGTCTGGGAATTTACACAGGGATTGGCTTTTCCAGAAAACTCCAACAACTGTGGACTGTAAATTCCGAGTCTGGGGAGGTTTAGGTTGGATATCAGGAAGAGGTTTTTCCCCCAGAGGGTGCTGGGCACTGACCAGGCTCCCCACGGAATGGGCACGGCCCCAAGGCTGCCAGAGCTCCAGGAGCCTTTGGACAACGTTCCCAGGGATGCACAGGGTGGGACTGTTGTGGTGTCTGTGCAGGGACAGGGGCTGGGCTGATGATTCTTGGGGTCCCTTCCAGCTCAGGATATCCTGTGATTCTCTGAAAATTCCTCCTGTGTGGAGCAAGCATTTGCAGCTCTTCAGGGGCTCTCTCCAGACCTTTTCTCATCACCTTCAAAACCCCAAACCAAATAACTGAAACCCATTTACCAGACCCCTGACACAGGGATAGGGCATTCTGGTTCCCTTGGGGGAAATCAGTGATTTTTGAACCACCAACCCTTTCAGCAGAGGAGTTTTACTGGGCCCTCTGTGGCAGCAGCTCCCAGGTTCAGTTTTCAGCACTGAGACTCTTGCTCAGCATTTTTGGGATTTTCAGAAATAACCTGTTATTAGCAAGGAAGCACCAACTCTGCAGCCAGGGCGAGGGACACCCCACCAGGATGTTCTTAACCACAACCACATCCTGGTATTAACTACCAGGGATTTGTGCAGGGATGTGCTGTGGTGGTAACGGGGCCTGCTGGGCCAAGGGACCTGTTGTAAAACTTTGCAGCCCCATCCTCCTGCCTCTGGGAAGAGCCAAATCCCCTGGATATTTTATGTTAATGTCTTGGTCTTTCTGTGGTTTTGATCAAAAATTCCAACCACAGTCTTAGCAACTCCTGCTGATACAAGCTCCAGTGAAACTGGTACTTTCCAGAAAAAGTGAGAAAATCTTGTGTCTTGGTTGAAAAATTTCTGGCTTGCACTTTCTGGGACATTGGTTTTCCTCTTGGGGCTGAACCCTGCAAGCTTTGGGAAAAACAAACAAAAAATTTTGGTTTCAGTTTCTTTTCTGTGATATTCCCTTTTGTCTTTAACATAATCTATTAATTTTGCTTCTCTAGTGGGCAATCACTAATGAAGAATTAAGAAACAAATCTATTCCTTCCCCTTTGGACACTGATCTTTCAGAAAAAAATAAATGAATGAGGAATGATATGAGTTTACATATTCAGTGATACATATCCCCACCAAACGGGGAGTAAAGCAGGTTGTTTGCTCTGAGTAGGCTCAGAATATTTTATATTCCTGGAATATCAATAAACTGCAGCATATGAACTTCTTAAAAGCATCAAGGGAAAAACTTCCTTCCTGTTAGAATCTAGAGTTTTTGCTAATGGATGGGAGTGGATTTTTATTTCCTGGATCATGTGTTGTAGTGGCTGTTGTCCAGTGGATTCATTTTATCCATTTGATAGGATTTGGGAGGAATGGTAAAAAATAGACAGTTTCTAAGAAACCTTTAAGATGTATGAACCCAGCTGAGCTGAATTATCTCACAGTTACGTAGGGGACTCTATGACTTGGCTGTTTTACACACTGGATTTCATTGTTTTCTCTTTAAACCTTTTAGTTTCCTCTCTGTGTGGTTTAGTTGTTGAAGATCCTTGGATGTACACGTTTTCCTTTGTTTTTGTGGATGGCTCAGATAGCAACAGGAGAGAAAACAGCAGAATTGAACCAAATCAGCTCTGCCACCTCAAGTGAGGGACATGAGTCATTTCTGCTTAGGGCACGCAGTGAGGAAAGCTGAGCAGTGATGCTTCACCCTGATCTAAAGGTCATTAATTCAAAACAACCAAAAGGAGTTTGATTTTCCCCTTCACTTTTCTGAATAATTAGTTAGTCTGTGGTTACTGTACCTGGGGAGGTTTGAGTCGTGAGATTTTAATGTGATTTCTCTTGATACACACAGAGCATGTCCAGAATAGCTGAAACATCCCGAGTCAGAGATCCAGGTGATCTCCTGGTGGGATGGGATGGTGCATGGGACAGGTCTGGCCCTTTTACCTGGAGCAGCCAGGCTGGCCATGGCAATTATTCCTGGTTTTGGCTCAGGCCAGCAGGTTTTGCTTTCCTGCAGCGCCTAAACAGGCTTCACTTCACCTTTTAAAGGGCTCAGCCTTCCAGCTGCTGATGAAGTGCACCCTTGACAACAACATCCATGTGAATCTGCTTCCAGAAATCATATCCTTCCTTCATGAAAGCAAATCTCAGACTGTAAATTAAAAAAAAAAAAAAAAATTGAATTGTACATGCCGTATACTTCATGGGACAGATAATTTATAAAGTTATTTTCTAATTTCTTTATCTTTTACAATAGGGAAATTATTTTGTCCAATCTTTATGGAATTTAACATAAGAGGACTTGTAGAATGAGTCATGTCTGTTGTGTTTTCTTCTGCAGACCCATAGTGACCACAGTTTTCTTTCCAGATTTTTAAAATTTTTTTTAACAAAATTCAGCTTAAGAATTTTATTTTAAACTTTGTCCTGTTATCTTTTGGGTGACTTTATGTAGCACCTAACCAAAATGCACGCTGGAGTCCTTGTTGCTTATTCAATTTTACACTCTTTAATTTATTTGGACCCTGAAATAGCCCTAATCTGTTTTGTAGTGAAGGATCAGCACAGGGTGCCCAGAGAAGCTGTGGCTGCCCCATCCCTGGAAGTGTCCAAGGCCAGGTTGGACGGGGCTTGGAGCAACCTGGGATAGTGGAAGGTGTCCCTGCCCAGGGCAGGGGTGGGAACTGGATGACCTTTAAGGTCCCTTCCAACCCAAACTACTCTGTGATTCCATGATCAAAGCTGAAGGGAAATATCAAGTGACTCATTAAAAATACTGGCACTAAACAAATGTATCTTACTCAATTGTTTATCTAATGCCATGACCCTGAGTTTTCAGCACCTAAACCCATGCCCTATGAGTGTTCCTGCTTCAAAATACTCCAGAATTTAAGTGGCTGCATATTTTTAGAGCCTCTTGGTTACTATAAAACACCTGCTTGGAGCGAGGCCTGCACTGAAGTGTTTCTCTGAGTCAGAGAAACAGTATGAGCACTTCCCAGGACTGAATTTCAGAACTTTAACAGGCATTCAATTAAACTCTTTAAATCATTAAATCTTCATGCAGACATTTGAGTCTCATGGGAGAAAAGCAAAAAGCTGCCAAGCACTGAGAAATCTTGCTTTCTGCAATGTCTGTGCAGCTCTGAAATGAATCACAGAACCACAGACAGTGACAGAACCAAGTGGGTTGGCAAAGACCTCTGAGATTATCAGGTCCAACCTAATGAAGCTGGGGGACATTTCCAGGGCCGGATCTGCCTCTCCTCATCCCCTCCATAACACTGAGAGCACCCTGGTACTTCCAGCTGGCTTTGCTCAGATGCCAGACCCAGCCTCGTGCTCCGGGAGCTGCTGCACAACCTCATCCCACTGCTGTGGGACTGAGCTGGGCATCAGGGGACCAACAACCAGCTCCCAGGTGTGTTTCAGCTCCCAACATATTTAAACCAGCCAAAATTTCCTCAGAACTTCCCTCACCTCAGGACCTTGGTCAGTAAAGGCCAACCAGAGCCGTGCAAATGTTACTTCTGTTGCTGTGAGGGAGGGGAGGCCCTGGCACAGGGTGCCCAGAGAAGCTGTGGCTGCCCCATCCCTGGAAGTGTCCAAGGCCAGGTTGGACAGGCCCTGGAGCAGCCTGGGATGGTGGAAGGTGCTTCTATTTTTAAGTCTCTATATTTGCATAGAAGTGGATGAGAAAAGGAAATAAAGTGTAAGGTAAAAGGGAAAAAAGGAAGGAAAGCTAAGTGGGAAGAACTGGGAAAAAAAACCTCCCACCTGTTTGAACGGGTAAATGAGCTCCACAGAAGCTCTGACTCCAAGGATGTGAGTGAATGTGGCTCCAAAGCCAGCTTGGACGGGGCTTGGAGCGATCTGGGACAGTGGAAGGTGTCCCTGCCCATGGAATGGGGTGGAATGAGATGAGCCTTAAGGTCCCTTCCAACCCAAACCATGCCATGATTCTGTGATTCCATTACAGCTTTATGGGAGAAGGGCAGATACCCCGCTGTAGCCCTCGGCCCAAGCAGGTTTTCCAAAGGACTCCCGTGGCCCAGCACCAGGTGACCTTTCCCACAAGGAATTTCTCTGTGTTTCTTAGGCTGCAGGATCAGCCTGTGCCCGTATCCCCCCGGAGAGCTGCCCTGTGATTTGTCTGAAGGTGATTAAAGACACTCTCTGAAAAATGAAATCGTTCTGTGTTAATTATTGCACTTAAACTGCAATAATTAACACAGAACGATTTCATTTTAATTGGTGGAATTACTTTGACATTTCCAACGTGTCTGTTGCTAAAGCTCCCGGTGAACACTCTCACAACACAGTTGGGTTTATACATTCAAAAAAAGCCCTTTAAATATAAAGGCTCTGCAATACTGCACATAATTCTGCCTGCCAGAGGCAAAAGTCCTGCTCTTCCACCACTGTCAAGCTTGAGGAACTTGGTTGAAACGCCTGGAATTACATTCATATAAAGTATTTTAAAATTGCAGTAAATTAGCATTTTTCAGCATTCAGCTTATTCTTCCTCTAACACAAAAGATGTAGAAATTGCTGGTTTCAGATTGTTTCGTATGCAAATATTAGAATCAAAGAATCCCAGACTGGTTTGGGTTGGAAGGGACCTTAAAGCTCATCTCATTCCACCCCATTCCAGGGACATCTTCCACTCTCCCAGGTTGCTCCAAGCCCTGCCCAACCTGGCTTTAGAACCACATTCACTCACATCCTTGGAGTCAGAGCTTCTGCAGAGCTCATTTAACTGTTCAAACTGTGTGGGTTTTTTTCCCAAATCTTTGCACTTTGCTTTCTTTCCTTTTTCCCTTTACCGTCTGTTTTATTTCCATTTCCAACCCATTTTATGCAAAAATAGATATGGAAAAATAGAAACAAGGTGAGGAAGAAGCAGAATGATAAAAAGACAAGGAAATTAAAAATATACAAACTGAAGGAATTAAAAAATGGTCAAATATTTACCACACAGTTTTAGGAGAGAAAAGAGTCTCTTCAAAAGTGACTTCAAGTACTGAATTCCAGCTTAATTCCAAAATGTGGCTCTCCCTCTGTCAGGTCAGGACAAGCCCAAGGAGAAAGTGGGAATAAAAATGACCTAAAAACTGGCAAAACTTATTCTTTGTGTCCATAAATCTAAACAACAATGTGCTGAGTTGTCACTGTGTTTTGCCTTACAAATGAGTCCTGCTCTGGGCTTTCTGTGAGCCTCCCACAGCCTCCAGGCACAGGCAGCACAGGGGAGCCCATCAATTATCCCTGGAAAATGTCCATAAATTATCAATCCACGCATTTAACAATCTTTTCTTTGTCTTGAACTGAACGAGGCTGTTGAGCCTGAGGTGGCTGGATGGAGTAAAGGCTCACTCAGCCGCTGAGCACGTCTTTTCTGGGCAGCTATTTTTGGGTGCTCTGACTCACCTGGAGGTTCCTGTTTCACATTGGCTCTAAAAGGGAATTAGGGAACCTAAATTTAGACGCTGCTGACATGAAGGGAAATGGTAAGTCAGGACTGCAGGATATGTCCGCTCAGGGAAAGCTGATGACTTTGCTCCTGGTGTGCAGCACCCCTGACTCAAAACAGAGCAGGGAGGCCGCTCCCTGCACGAGCCCACTGCAATCCCAGGGGATGCTGAGCATGGAAAAGGCTCTGCCCCCCATGGAAATGTCAGGCTCTGGGGTCTCACAACCTTCCGTCTCCTTGGAAGCTGAATTTCTCCTTAAACCTGAATTTCAGGCTGTGCTGTGCTGTCCTCCTTGGGGCTCTTCCCTCCTCCACCTCCTGGGAGCAGCAGTGAAAAGAAAAACTGGGAATTTAAACTGTGGTGGCTGGAGGGTCCAGGTGTGACTACAGAATGTGCTCTTCCAATACATTTTTCCAAGACCCTGTATTCTCACATTCCATCATACTTCCGTGAAATTGAGCCTACTGAAACCATTAAAAGCTGAGGGTGGAAGAGGTTTTGAGGTCACTATGTGCAGCTCCTGCTGCCAAAAGTGTTGCTCATCAGAATTTACATTTTTTTCAGTCATTCTCCCTACAGAAGCTGCCTTTGCTTTGAGGTTTTCTCTCTTGCTGTTCGCACCAAACACAAGTTGTACCACTTCCAATTTTTAAAGACCTGTCCCCAAAAGCAAAGGTTTCTTATTTATTTTGTTTTTTAAATTTTTTTTTTGTGTTGACTAACCCCTTTCTTATGTTATCTTCAGAATAGGGTGCTTGAAAACAGTAGAGCTGCGTTGAATTTTTCTATCTAATAATGTTATAATTAATGATATTAATTTAAGAGCATAAGCAGTTGGCCAAGGATTTTGCAGAGTGCTGTTTGTTCTCCCAAGGAGTCTGGGGGGATCAGAGCAGTGCAGAGTCAGGCAGCTGCTGTGCAGAAGGTCAATGCACTGTAGATCCAAGTGGGATCTTTAAATAGGGACTGCTGTGCATTTTTAGGTTGTGGACAGCCCCTGGTTGGCCCTTGGCACAGGAAGGGATTTCTCTCTAAATGACTGTGATATCTTCTCCTTGTGCTGAATAAAATAATGAAACAAAACCAGAAGTGAATGTGAAAGTCCCTCAGTGAATAATGAATCTGTGTTAGATAAGCCATGGCCTAATTTTCAGTTCTGAGCTTTGAGGAGTTTTGGGTTCGGGCCAATTTCATGGGAGGTGTCATCCAGCCTTGTGAAATCTGATTGCACTCGTGGTTTCAAAGTCTTCACAGCCTCAGCACAGCTCAGATCCAGCTCTTAATCTCTGATATTAAACTCAATCAGATTTTGGGTTTCTGCCCCCGGCTGAGCTGGGATGGAGATGTGTTGCATCACTTTGACTGCTATTCAAGTTCCTATTAAAATTTTCTATAGCAATTAACAACAACCAGAGTTAAGCCAATAATAGGCATTTTTTCCTATCATCCAAGATTATTAGTAACTTCTACAGACACCCCTAAGCCAAGTAGATATCAGATTAAGGGTGAAACTTTATCAGAGTCTGGAAAGGACCAAAAAGCCTTGACAGAGCAGACCTGTTGCTGCTCCCTGTGTCTGGTCTGAGTTAGTGACCACACACAGGCACAGAAACCCTCACATTTCCCACATCTGAGGGCAAGGGGAGGAATTGTCACAATTTCTCCGTGACTTCAGTGCTTTCAGGACCCCACCTTTCCCAGGGGCTGGTGGGGAACCAGAGCAGGGTCTGATTCCTCTGAAGACGCTGCAAACAGGGAGATGGGCTCTTCCCCACAGGGAATTGCTCCTGATGCTGCTGAAGAGACACATCCTTGTGGGAAGGACCAGCCTGGATATTTTTTTTAAGTACAGGATTGTTGTCGAAAATGACCTGCTTCAAAAAACTTAGGGGAAAAAAAGGAAGGAGAAAGGATGAAAGAATGAAGTGACCTGGAGCTGCTGCCTGGCTCGGGGCCTTGCTTCAGTGAGAGTTATTTAACATTTTTATAACTGATGGGGAAATTGTATACTATTAATGGGCTCTCTTTATGGCTATAATTTATTCTTATTTCTCAGAGGCAATGGAGTAGAGGCCAGATTGCTTCCTCCAGTGGTATTAAAAAGCCTGGGGCTGAGGAGCTTAGCCCTGCTTTGTCAGGATTTTCTTCATCTGGCAAAATAATAGAATAAAATCACCCTATGCAGAGAGAGCTGCTTTATTTTTTAAAGGGTGCCCTTTCTCTTTCGGTTCAAAGCCTTCAGGGAGAGGAGGAGTGGTGGTGTGTGTGAGTAAATCCATATTTTCATTCACTAACTGCTCCTGTGTTCAGGAGCTATGCTCCCCCACTGCCAGGCTTGCCTAAACTTCCCTGGAAATTAGCTGTGTGTGTCGAAGTGGAGGCAAAGATAAGTTAAAAATCCCATTCAGAGTCAGGAGGGGTTTATAGGGTCCAGAGGGGTGAGGAGATCCCAGTGGAGGTTACAAAGTCATAGGCAGGGTCAGCCAACCCTTGTATAAATAAATTTCTTTTTGTTAATGGAAAAAGAAAGAAAAGAAAATTAAATCCATGATTTCTTCTTTTTTTTGTGTGTGTGTGATTTAGTTTTCTTTTCTTTTTTTCCCCCCCAGCCATGAATAGCAAAAGGAATTTTTGTTTGCATCAATGTTTATCAAAACAGAAAGTGGCTATCTCTAGCCATGAATCATATCAGTTGCCCCTGACCTTTTGAAAGTGTGTTGTGTATTTTGAAGTCACCTGGTCAACGAGACAAAACCTCATTAATGTGCACCCTCAGTTTCTGGTGATGTAAAACAAGTAACGAATTGCTGCTATGAGGAATACTTTGAGTGTGCTCACACAAACTAAGCTGCATCAGTTGATAACCTTAACTGAGACTGGGTTTCTGAAGCCAGAAACTCCATCTATGACTAAATGTTTTGCTGTGGACAGTTTGCCAAGCTCCAGTCATGTCACAAAAGTCAGTTACGAAGGGGAAAAACTCCAATCATGGAGAAAATAGACCTTAGCAGCGTCTCAGAGGTGAAGGGAAAAGGGGAAGGAGTGAACTGGTACCAGCCTTGGTAATGTTTTGGTCCCTTCCCTCCCCACACTGTAAGAATTAAATTTTAAATAAACGCCTGTGTTACTGCAATTCATGGAAAAAGAGAGCCTGAGATTCCTCTTTTATCCTGCATTATTTAAACTTTCCAGGAAGCCAAAGAACTCCAATACCATCCATCCTCTGGCCCCAAACATCACAGCTCTCATCTGAGGGCCAGTCTGAAACTGTCTGGGGGAAAGTCTGAACCAAACCTTGGACTTTGGGAAAGTCTGGACTCCTGATTTTCCAGAAAGTGCCGGTGTTGGAGGAGGATTTACAGCCCAGTGTGGTCTGTGTCACACAGGGACTGCCAAACAGGCAGGGCAGCACTCGAGAAAAATGCATGGTAATGAACTTTGCTATTTGCTAGATTTGCAACTCAGTTGCTGTTTTAATATTGGGCCTGGAAACGTCTGGGAGCCCCAGGGGAGAAGAGAGGCTGAGCACTCTGCTTAGACAAAGTCTTTGTCCCAAAGAGCTTTATATTTAAATAGAAAAGACGGATAAATAGTGAAAAGGAAGACACTTGAAATAAATGGCATAAAGTCCATAGCAGAATGCAGCACAGAAATGTCCTGTAAATCCCACATCTCCTATGTCCTGTCCCAGGGTTTTAACCACCAGCCCGAGAGTCCATAATTTCATTTTTGCTGTTGAACCACGAATCTGCTCCAGAGTTGTCACTGTGTGCCCATGGTAAAGAAAGCCTTGACTACATGCTTTGACTGTTGGTTTTTTGGAAAGACCAGGTCAAAATACTACTCCATAAAATAACCAGATTTCCCCATGTCCCGGGCACAGGCACTGTGCCAGCAGTCTGTTACCCTAAAAGTCTCCGTATTGTGGATTCTTCCCACGATGTGGTTGTGTTTTGATCTGTGTTCACACGGATTGTTTCGAGGAACCCTCGGTGGATCTGTGGGTTATGTGCTGGGTAGTCCAACAATCCCACCCGGAGCCAAACCAGGGGACCTGTCAGGTGTGGGTCGTGCAGTGTTTTTTTTCTGGGACACTCACGAAGTTCCTTGTTTACCCTAGGGATGAGGTAAGATGGGAAGTTTAAACCAAGGTGGTGCCTATTAAAAGCAGGCTACTGGTGTCCAGAGAGAGGTTAGCCTGGGCAGCAGTGGGAAGTCAGGGAGCTGCTCACATTCCATCGCTGTACCTCAAGACTCCGAGGATGTTTTCATTGGGAAGAAAAACTTCATTCAGGAATTTGGGGTGGTTGAGTGTTACTGATACTCGGTCCTCCACGTCCAGGTGTGTCAAATGGAGCTGCAGCAAGGTCTTAAAAGTCTTGTTTTGGCACGTTTCTGACGCACACAACGTGGATAACGTTTGCCTCTCCACTCTGTCGTTCACGAGGAGCTCTACCTTGAGGTTAGTGGGGCTCTTGGAACAGTTGGGAAAGTAAAAGTTCAAGTGGCAGAAGATCAAGTAGACGCCTTGTTCCCTTATCACCAGCTCCTCACTTGTGCACTGGATGGCATCACAAACTCCCTTCTCCACCAGGCTCAGCTTTGAACTGTTCCCTGGATTGGACACTGGGAAGGAAAGCAAAGAGGTGTTAACAGGAGCTGCTGAGCTCCAGTGGCCTCAATTCAGCCCTAGGTGACTTCCAGCAGTGCTTCCTGGTAAAAGGCAATACCTGTTCGGTGCTTTCCTGCAGGAAACTCCAAGAAAAGGCCCTGGCCAGACACAGCTGGGAGTTCACACTTGGAAGTGGGGTATTAAAAATTCCAATGACTTATGCAGCTCTCGGGAAAACCAAGATGACAAATGCATGAATGTTCATCTCCATTATTTTTCCTACTTGGTATTTGAAGGGAAATAAAGGAGATGTTTATTCATGTGTGTGTGTGTGTGTGTGTGCAGAAGGCAGCTCTTTGTTTCCTTTTATTTTTACCAAGTTAAAAAAAGTTTATAGGATCAGATAGGGGTTTGCCAACCACATTCCAGGAGAGCTAAGGAATTTTTTCCTATAAAATGCCCATTTTCTCAAAAAATCTCTTTGCCACTAAACCCAGTTTGAGTTGCACGAGCAGCTCTTCAGACAGCTCTGCAATCCCTTTTTGCCAGCTCCTTCCCCCCACACTGGACTCCCACTGACCTCTCACGTAGGCAACGGCTCCCTTGGTCGGGACACGCTGTAGGATCCTCAAATAGTCTTCAAAGGTGTTCCCTGAAGAAAACAAGAGATTAACCGATTGCTCCTGACCATTTTTCCTTTTTCTTTTGTACTGTAAAATGTAGTCAGCACTTGGTACCCCACTTACAGCATGTAGGAGCTGGTTCTTACTCCTTGGCTGATAATATCTGATGTGCACGGGGAATTCATAGCAGTGTGACTCTAATGGCAAATCTATAACAGTTTAACGCTCTGGCAGATTGCAACTATCAGCCAAGAAAAATTAAACTCCTTATCCTCCTTCTTAAAAATAGGGCTGATGGTTTTAAAGTAAAAGAGGGTCTGTTTGGAATAGATAAAAGGAGGAATTACAGTGGGGAGGCCCTGGCACAGGGTGCCCAGAGAAGCTGTGGCTGCCCCATCCCTGGAAGTGTCCAAGGCCAGGTTGGACGGGGCTTGGAGCAACCTGGGATAGTGGGAGGTGTCCCTGCCTATGGCAGGGGTGGGACTGGATGGGCTTTAAGGTCCCTCCCGACCCAAACCATTCTGGAATCCTATGATTCTATGAAATAGGAATTATGTGCATATAAGCTTAATGTAAACAAATTATTTTTCTGGTGCAATTACAGAAAGCTTTTGAACATTTAACTGGAACATACTTCTGAAAATGACTCTTTGTTGCTCTGTTCCCTCATGGGTAAAATGTGGATTTCGCCAGGACTTAGGTTGTTCATATAATCCTAGGGTGGTCTGGGTTGGAAGCGACCGCCGCCAGCCCCGCGGTTCCCTGTGCAGGGCAGCCGTGTCCCGGGAATGCCCCGAAATCCAAAGCTCCGGGAGGGGCAAGCGCCGGGGCTGCCCCGGCACAGCCGAGTGTGGATGGCTCCATCCCACGGGATGCGGGAACTGCTCCATCCCACGGGATCTGCTCCATGCCACGGGACACGGGGACTGTTCCCTCCCGCCGCCGCGGGGACGGCTCCATCCCACGGCCGTGCCCGGGACTGCAGGCGGCCGCACCGCGGGGCTGCCAGCCGCTCTGCATCCCGGCACCGCATCCCGGTGTTCCGTTCCCTGCACCCCGGCACCGCATCCCGGTGTTCCATTCCCTGCACCCCGGCACCGCATCCCGGTATCCCATCCTCTGCATCCCGGCACCACATCCCTGTGATCCAGCTCCTGCATCCCGGACCCTGCTCCCCACCATTTCCCCTTGCATTTCATCTCCTTTTCATCCACATTCCCGCCTTCCATCTCCTCTGTGTAAGTTTTCCTCCTCTCACCACACTGAATGTTCAGTTAATAAGACTGTCCATCCCTGGAAGTGTCCAAGGCCAGGCTGGACGAGGCTTGGAGCAACCTGGGATAGTGGAAGGTGTCCCTGCCCATGGCAGGGGGTGGGATGGGATGGGATTTAAGGTCCCTTCCAACCCAAACCAGTCTGGGATTCATTCTAACATTCTATGACTATTCCTTCTTTAATCTGTATAACACAGAGTTTCCACTGCTCGCTGAGCCCACAGGTGTATGGACACACAGACAATATATGGATTCAGGAAAATAGTGTATATCCCAGTGCTGCAGACTGACAGGTGCATTTGCTCTCCTTTACACCTCCTGGCTGTGGAAATTTTGTTCATAGGAACTCAGATGGGAAATTGGGAATTTTCTGTGTTTCATTCCACAGCTGAATACCAAGAATAAAGTATGAAGGAATTTCAGTAAAGTCTTATCAAATTATACTCCCTTACCCAGGGTACACAAAACTCCTCAGTTTTCCTGTGACTCAGTTTATAAAACTGGTATCAGAATCCCCAACCCTCCAAGGGTCTCTGAAGGACCAGTTAATGCACAAAACTAAGTCCTACTAAAACCTGATGCTTCTCCATGACATCAGGGGTTGTGTGTCATGATCCTTATGTGTCCCACTCTGCTCTGGGCTGGTGTGGCCTCACCTCAAGTGCTGGGGGCACTTTTGAGAGTCACAATAAAAGAAAGATCTAAAGCTGTGAGAGAGTGTCCAAAGGAGGGACACGGGGATGGGGAAGGGTCTGGAGGGGCCACACGAGGAGCAGCTGAGGGCACTGGGTTTGTTCAGCTGGAGCAGAGACTGAGCTCAGACCTCAGGGATCTGCAGCTCCTCCCGAGGGGCAGCTCCCATCTCTGCTCCCTGGGACAGGGACAGGACCCAGGAACGGCTGGAGCTGTGCCAGGGAGGGTCAGGCTGGAGATCAGGGAAAGGTTCTTACTCCCGAGGGGGCTGGGCACTGACCAGGCTCCCCAGGGAATGGGCACGGTCCCAAGGCTGCCAGAGCTCCAGGAGCCTTTCGCCAACACTCCCAGGGATGCACAGGGTGGGACTGTTGGGGTGTCTGTGCAGGGCCAGGGGTTAGACTGGATTATTCCTTGGGGTCCCTCCCAGCTCCGGATATTCTGTGATTCTATGATTCTAACAAGTCTATTTAAATGCAGAGTGAGATAAGGATTTTCAGTTTCATAGGATTGCTGAAACGAGGGGTAATTATAAGAGATACGAATCTCCAGACTCTCGTGGTATCTGCATGACTTGATTTCTGAGGGTGGATAAATCAGGGAGAAGCTAGTCCCACACACGAGTGCCCCTGGCGGGAGGCGGGGCTGGTGTGGCGTCTATTGCACCCTTTGCACTCTCCATTGGAGACAGAGGCTGTGGATAACTTGAAAAAATGGCAATATTTCTCTGATTTCTGTACTTTAAACACTCTTGGGGAGAGCAGGAGCTCACTGCGCTCCAAGAGTGAGTAAGTCATGTACCAAAGTCCCTTCACCCTTCTGGAAATCCCCAAAGAAAAACCAAAGCCTGCTTTCCTGGTGTTAGTCATGGCAATAGAGTGCTTTAGTGAGGGCAGAGGCACTGCAGAGATGTGAGATATGGCATAGGATGGGTAAAAATCCTTCTGACCCTTATTTCAAACTAAAGCTGTCATGGTGCTGACAAACCTCTGGTAACACAATCAGCGAGCGCCGTGAGCACGCTCACACTGCGTGTGTCCTGCAGGAAGGGAGAGATTTCTTACAGAAACTCAGCGGCATTTAGGGGGTTTACCCTGCAAAAGGCTGAAAATCCCCAGCTGCACAAGCAGGCTTTGGAAGCTGCAACCTCTGCCGAGCAGGCAAAGTGCTGAGAGCCTGCCCACAAACAGCCCAGAGCTGACCCCAGCCCCGCCAGTCCCGAGCTGCTCAGGGTGTTCCTGGCACCTCTAAAGATCTCCCCTCGCTGACCTGGCTGCACTTTGCATTTCCAAAGCTGTGCTTAACATCTGCTGGTGTCAGCAAGTTTTGTGTGTCTGCATCTAAACCATTTATTTGGTGACATCAGCTGTATTACTCAGAAGGCAAATTATGGGAAAAAAATTTGTTTTAGAGAGACAGTTCTGGTTATCACTCTGCTGAGGCAGCTTATGACTGGTTTCTAGCTTTATTTCTCAAGTTAATTCTTTTATCTGAAACATTTCAGCTCAAGCCAAGAGAGGCTGAAATTACCAGAGTTTGGGGGCTGATGGATGGATGTGCTCAGTCCCATCACCTAATTGGCTTTGCACGAGTCATGGTGTAAATCAGAAGTAATCCCTCTGAAATCAGCAGGATTAGATGAGCTTAAAAATGCTGTGAGAAGGAGGAAAGACAAAGCTATGTTTGGGACTAAGTACCAAGGAGACCACACTGGTTTCACTGCCTGCATGATGCACAGACTCTGCAGTTTATCTGCTTCAAGGAGAGCTGCTGATAAGAGAAGGGTCTCAGTAGGAAGCCATTTAGGCTATTTTGTCCTAAAGAGGAAATCAGGAGATCACTCACTTTTGTCTTCCTGACCCCTTTGGACATCCGGAGGGTGCAGCCCTGAGGAGAAAAGCCAGACTTTCCAGGGGCTTAATGCAGCTTTTCCCCACTGAGCCAAAGGGGCTGTGAAACGGGACTTGGAGGAGCTGCAGCTTCCCTGGACTCCCAGGATTTCCCCCTGAGGTGCAAAATGGGAAGAGTCTCATGAAAACACAACATCACCTTGTCCAGCCAGGAGGAACCCAAGGGCTCTGGGACCCGTGGACACATGGGCTGCTGCCAGACAGGTCCAAGAGGACGTGGCTGTGCCTGGGAAATGTCTCAGTGCTGGCTGCCTCAGTTTCCCCACATCTGAGACGGGTTTAGCAGGAGCACCAACAAAGGGCACTGAAACCACGAGCTGAAAGTGGCTCGTCAGCATGGAAGGTGTTGCTACCAGACATGGAAAGCCCCTCCGGTGGGGCTTCTGAGGCTTGTCCTGGTACCAGCCATCCCTTGGTGATATTCCACTGCCGTGGGGATGGCATCACCCCTGGCTGGGGGCTGAGTGTGGACAGGCACAAAAGCAGGTCAAAACCCTGGACTTATTCTGTGAAGTGAAGAAGTACAAGCAGGCAACAAACAGCTCTTGATTGCCCTGTAATCCCCAAGGATTTATGTGCTTATAAAATTAGGCAAGGTGATGTCATACATCTCTGTCAGGCAGCCAGAGTTAGCAGAATTTGCCTAATTTTATTTTTCTTAACCACTCTGCGAAGCCCCTGTAGCTAATTTTAACTCTCTCCTGCCAGTTCAGTGTCCCGCACACAGCAGCCAAAGGACACAGCCTTGTGATGCTGCGACAAGTGGCAGCTGGGTGACATCCCCTCCTGGGCTCGGTGACGGAGCTCTGGGCTCTGCTCATGGCTGTGCCTGTCACACACACACTGAGAGCTGTGCTCCTCCACAGCCCCAGGACTGTCACTCTGCTCTGAAGGGGGCTGAACTCAGCTGCCAGCTCTACCTCCTTCCAAAAACCTAAATTAAAGAAATATCCCTTTTTTCCCCGTCCAAATTTAGGAAGAACCTCTTGTGAATTCACCACTGCACACCTGACTGCTGCAAAACTTGTAGAGCTTTAGGCCGAAACTAGTCAAATCTCTGCCTGCTTGTCAGTGTAGCACAGATCACATAATGTCACATATATTATACATATATTCATCTATAGCTCCTGTTTTAAGTACTGGAGAGAGGGAAGATCTAGCCATCAGCACTTTGAGCAATACCTATCATCTCATCTTTAATTAACTAAGCCACCAGCCCCTGTTGTGAGTAACTGCTGCAGTTTTCCCCGGATGTGTGACTGGGAGGAGGCCTCTGCACTCTTTCTAACATTTGCAAGCCCAGGCTTGTCCAAATGTTTCAAACTGAGACACGCAGCTCCTCTGCCCTGACCTCCCAAGGGCAGGCAGACCTCACAGTGTCGCGTTTATGCGCACAGACGCACGGACTGAGGCTGAGAAGGGAAAAATCTTTGTGGTCGAAACGTGAAATATCCACTTCTGAAGAACCCACTGTCATGGGATTAGTGTCTAATGACCTGCAATGGCATTAGAGAATCCTGGAATCACTGAGGTTGCAAAAATCCTCTCAGACCTTTGAGTCCAGCCTGTGGCCGATCCCAGCCTTGTCCCCAGCCCAGAGTCCTGAGTGCCACGTCCAGGCCTTCCTTGGACACCTCCAGGGAGGGGGACTCCACCCTGGGCAATTCCAATGTCTGACCACCCTTTCCATGGAGAAATTCCCTCTGATGTCCAACCTGACCCTCCCCTGGCACAGCTGAGGCCATTCCCTCTCCTCCTGTCCCTGTTCCCTGGGAGCAGAGCCCGCCCCCCCCTGGCTGCCCCCTCCTGTCAGGGGCTTGTGCAGAGCCAGAAGGGCCCCCCTGAGCCTCCTTTGCTCCAGGCTGAACCCCTTTCCCAGCTCCCTCAGCTGCTCTCCATAGTGCTGGGATAATTCCATGCTGGAAGAGATCAGATTTGGTTGCAGAAGGCCAAACTGCCCTCTGAGATGTTGCTGCAAATCTGAAAAGGCTTCTTCTTTCACTGTCTTCAGCCTGATTTACTCTATGGCAGCAAGTATGTGATTTTCACCTGTATTAAATTAATTTCTCCGAGCCAGATTTTATCTGGGAACCTATTTCCTATTGAAACTGTGAGTGGGGTGCTGGATTTTTTTTTTCCTGATCTGTCCGTCAGTTGGTAATGGATCTTAGTGCCAGAGAAAAATACCTCTAAATAGTCTGTGTGTGTGCATATGTATTGAAGGGTTTTGTCCTTTAGTAAATGAGAAGAGATTTTGGTACCAAATCTTTGCAGTTCAAGTAACAAGCAAAGCCATCAGCCCAGGATCGCACAATTCCCAGGGAAATGAGGCTCAGAAAGGACAGAAAGGAGATGATGAGGGCTGCCCCTTTCCAGAGTCTGCAGGTCATAAATTTCCCTGTGACTTCATTTTCCCTCTAAAAAATGAACATAACAACAATACCCCTCTGGCCCATATTAATACATGAGTGTTATTTATGAAATGGGGATGAGTTTCTACAGAGAAATTCTTCCACAGAAAGAACATTTCACAAACATTTAGTTCATGATGGATTTAATTCCTTTCCCCTGTTGCTCAGGCACTCCACTGACAGTGGCACAGAGGATTTGCGAAGACTGATCCCATTTTTCACCCAAACATTTAATTAGCTGACACTGCAATGCTCTCAGCTTGTGCTTGTGGATTCCTGCAACCCATCCATTGGGGACTGACAGCTGAGTCAGGGATGCAAACCTTCCATAAATCTGCTTTAGTGCCCACTGCTGTTTAGCTAACAATAGAACACCATCTCATTGGAAACCCACATTAAATCATCCTATTTTCCTGCCTTAATAAGACGCAATTAATTCACTGTTGTGGCTGTGTCTGGCATTTCAGTAAAGCCTCTCCTCAAGTGAACCCAGCTGGCCCCACCACAGAATCTTTATATCACCGAATCATGGAATAGTTTGGATTGGGAGAAACCATAAAGTTCATCCATCCCACCCCCTGCCATGGGCAGGGACACCTTCCACTATCCCAGGTTGCTCCAAGCCCCGTCCAGCCTGGCCTGGAACACTTCCAGGGATGGGCCCAGTCCTTCATCCTCCTGGAGCCCTGGCTCCTGGGTACAAAATACACCCAATTTACAGCTGGGCTGCCTGACAGGCAGACATGGATCCAAATCTAAGTCCACAGTGCCCACCCTGCCATGTTTCCTGTGCTCCTGTTCCTGGGGGGGACCCTGCAGCAGTTGCCACAAGTCCCTGCTTGGTTGCCAGCAGGCAGCAGGTGACAGAGCTCCCTGAGAGGTGGCCTCAGTAAATTACCCACTGGGTATATTAATCAATTTACCACTGGGATATATGAATCAATTAACCCTGCTTTATGCATTTTAAGGGAAAAATAAAAGGCCCTGGTAATTTGCTCACACTTGAATGCTCTATAACCTACAGCAGAGGGTGATGGGCAGTGAGGGGTGGGCTGGGAGAGCACCTAAACCCACTGCAAACAGCTGTCAGCAGCTCTTCCTGCTGTGGGGTCTCACCATCAGTCCCTCTTCTGTCTCTCATTAGTGGCATCATCTCAGATTTAGCAGCAGAATTCAGAGCAAGAGGATGTGTGGGGTTGATATGGACCCAAAGACAAAAATATCCTGGAGAGAGCACATTCCTGTGACTTGGCTCCTGCCAGCTACTGATGAGGAGAAAAAACAATTGGCACAAGTCGCCTGATATGAAATAAACACATATATAGATATAGATATAGATATTAAAAAAATATGATTTATATTTGGGTTTATATCTGGTTTATATATGGTATATCTGTGTGCATATATATATATGGTTTTATTTCCTATCTAAATAAATATAAATGCATTTTTGAATCAGTGAGACCTCCCTCCCTGCCCTGGGAATGCCAGTATCCCTGGTGCTTTGCTTTAAAAAACTCTGATCTCCAGACACAACCTCTGTGGATCACAGAGATCCACACCTTCAGACCCTGCTGTGTTTCTGAGTCTCTTCAGATACAAAATGAAGCACTAAAAGACTTGAGAAAGACTTAAGAAGACTTAAGGAGATGCTTAGGTTGAGAGAGAGAAAGCACTGTGTGTGCTTAGGATGCCCTAGGGAGAGCCTAAGGGGAAAGGAAAATCCCTCCAGATTACAGGAATTTTAAAACATAAAAAAATGATGGTCAGGAAAGATGTGAAGTTCTGAGGAAGGACGCAGAGACACACAGAGACTACTTTGAGAACTGTGGGCTGTGAAACAAGCCCAATATGGGAGAGTCATGGATTCAAAAATTATCCAAAATAGAGTAAGTGTGGCCCGAATGCTGCATTTTGCCACCTGTGTGTGGAAACACAGCTGCAGGAAAGGTGGTTCTGGGATTGGGACTCTCTGGGCCTTGGAATTCTGGAATTACAGAATGTCCTGTGTTGGAAGGGACCCACCAGGATCACCCAGTGCAGCTCCTGGCCCTGCACAGACACCCCAACAATCCCACCCTGTGCATCCCTGGCAGCGCTGTCCAAAGGCTCCTGGAGCTCTGGCAGCCTTGGGGCCGTGCCCATTCCCTGGGGAGCCTGGTCAGTGCCCAGCACCCTCTGGGGGAAGAACCTTTCCCTGACCTCCAGCCTGACCCTCCCTGGCACAGCTCCAGCCGTTCCTGGCGCCTGTCCCTGTCCCAGGGAGCAGAGATTCCATCCATCTCCCATTCTGCTCCACTCCTAGATGGACGCTGGGTTCCTTTTCCGCTGTAGTGGGAGGCAGTGGCACCTCCTGTCCTGTGGGACTGGGTATGAGCTGGGTATTTGCAAGAAGCCAAATATTTGTGCTGAGAGCCGTGTGAGGCAGTGTCAGTGAAATAAACAGTGCTCCTGATTTATGCTAAGGAAAGCAGACTTGGAACACTGTCTCTGTTTTGCCTATTTTAGGCTCCCTGTGCTCACACTCTGCCTGTTTTAATTCCTCGCTCTCCGCCTTTTGCTGCTGTTCTCCCCTTGTCCCTTTTGGGCTCACCCATCCCCTTCTCCCTTTTCCCCACGAACCAGCAGCTGTTTTGAAATATGTGGCGACACATTTTCAGCCCTGCCTTGTGAAGACGAGGACAGTGCACACACATGTGCAAGTGCCAGCACTTAAAATAAAACCTTAAAAATCAGAGTGGTGTTCGCGTCATCTGGCCAAAAGGCTCCTTTGCAAAGACACTCCAGGGCACTGTCAGATTTATTTGTTATTTCCTCAGCCATACACTGGCTTCTTGATGTCCTGAGCAATTTGAAAACTTTTTTCTTAATATTATTTTTCTTTTTTTCCCACTACTTTGGCTCTTCACCAAGAGGAGGCTTTATGGGAAATGTTAAGATGTGCACAACTGGCTCACTTGTGACCTCGGGCAATATTTGCATTACAGATGTGACAAATTGCGGGTGTTGTTTAGGTGTCTTACCTGTCCTGATTGGCTTTTTGATGCCCTCCATGGCAGGATCAGCTGCCTGAAAGAGAACAAAGACAAGGAGTGGTTATTCTGTGAACAGGGCATATCCATGTTTGTGTGCAACCCTGATTTAAAAGTGAATCTGAAACGTTTCTATTTTTTTTTTTTTCTCTAACATAGAAAATCTGCATTTTTGACATAAACAATGATTCTCTCAGTGCAGTAAGACATTTGTGTGGGTTCTATCAGGAGCACTAGTCCTAAAAATCTCACTCTGTGTCTTGCAAAGCTTGGAGGGAACAGAACAGAGTGGGACTGGCCATTCTGGAGAGACAGTGCTTGTCCCTGGGAAAGAGAATTAAAGAGCCCCAAACAGGTCTGAGCTCAACAGTGCTGTCCTGCCACACCTCTCTTCCTCTTGCTGAGGTGTAAAACCAAGAGTCAGAGTGAGACAGGAAATTGTCCTCAATCAGCAAGGCTTGAGAAATTCCCAGGAAAAAGGCCTTGAGTGGGAAATACAGTAGGGTTCCTCTGGTCACACCTTTCTGCCACCCAAACATACAGCCCTGAGTCACTGACAGCTCATGAATGTCCAACAACGCCCTCAGGGAGCATAAAGTTCTCCCAGCAGCTGAGGAAACTCCGTGTCACATCCCTTCACTCCCACACCGGGTGATCCCACAGGGATTTCAGGGTCAGGGAGTGGGTTCTGCTCAGGCTGGGCTAAACCAGCTCCTCTTACCTGGGAACAAATTACCTGGGCTAATTGTGCAGGCCGACCAGGCCAGGCCCAGCTTAGCACTTCGGTATGTCTGGAGTTGGGAGGGACTCGTCAGGATCATCAGCTCCTTCTCCCCGCTCCTCACGTGCTAAATAAACTAAACCACAGGACTAAAAGCATCTCCTTGAGCCCTGTCAGACTTGGTGCCATGAGCACTTCCCAGTGACCCACCAGGATGTCCAGGAAGAAGAAATTTGGGAAGCTGGTACCAGCTTTAACCGAGCATCCAGTATCTCCTGGGAGAAATGAGGCACGCCTGTGGTGGGAAACAATTTCATCCATAGTGGTCCTACAGCAGAAGCACCTCATTTCTGGGGGTAAACTGGGTAAATGGGTGGTGTGGGGAGAAGGAAGAGGGTTGGTGAGTGAGAGAAGCTGTGTTGGCTCTGTTTGTGGTACTTAATGTTCTAATCTTAATTGTTTAGGAATACTTTTAATTACATTACATTAATGTTTTCAACCACGCTGAAGCGTGGAGCTGCTGCTGCTCCCAGAGCTATGGTATCCAAATTCTGTGTCCTGCAGAGATGGCAGAGGTGCTCCCAGGTGGATTTGGCAGTGACAGGTTGGACTCGATGACCTCTGAGCTCTTTCCCAGTTTAACTGATTCTGTGATTCTCCTGTAATCTGGACATCTGTAACACAGGATTTGCTCCTGTTCTGTCCCCACGCCTGTGTAAGGCCCAGAGTTACCTGTGGGGCCAGCGTTTCTCCAGGTGACCTCCCTGAGCTGGGGCAGGAGGAGAACAGGAACCTACAGATGTAGTTTGAAAAACCAGGCTTTCCAAGCTTTTGGGTCCTCAACATGACATCCTCCCTTGGGAACTCTGATGGATCTTACCACGTATCACCAGATGTGAGACTGAGAAGAATTTGGGCTGAAAACACTCCCAAGGCCCATCTACCAGAACCTCTCAGCCCCTTTCTTTGCCCCCTGCCCTGGCTGCCCCTCTCACACACACTCAGGGCACAGGGAAGTTACTCTTCAACGCAAATTATGAATATTTCTGCTCTCTGTGGAGAATTCGAGGTATTTTAGGTGACAGAAAGAGGTTGCTCTGCCCCCGGTGAGATTGCACTCAATGAAATCAGGCAGCAAGTGGGGTGTTTGCCTTGCTGATGGCTCAGAGCCTGCTCTGCACTCAGGGCAACAAAACAAAATTAAAATGGACTAAATTCATCGTGTTCTCACCTGGGAAGGCTCCCAGCACATACCAATGCAATTTATTTTAGTGACAATTGAGTAGATACTGAAATAAAACTTCAGAACTTCCTTTGAAATATTACTGGTATTCCTTCTTTCTTTTCCAACAGCAGAAATATTGCATGTAATGCTGTCATTTGGAATGCAAAGAGGCACACAGTAGGAGCCCAAATAGATTAAATTCTACAGTGCCAGCTCAGAAAGAATTCATGGCAATGAATTTCAGCCTGTCTGGAGTGATCTGGGTGCTGATGATGAAGGGTCTCAGTCTTTACTCAGCAAGCAGAATAATTTGAGTTTACTTTATTAGGCAAAATGATAATCAGGTGTCAGTGAAAGTGATTTATTTCTTCTTTCCCTTAATCATGTTACAAGAAGTTTTCTCAAGCTGAGACAGACTGGTGCTGCCAAAGGGTCAGTCTAAATTCCTGTGTCAGAACAGGGAATGTTCATTGAACCAGATACCTCTGACCACAGGGGAGGCCCTGGCACAGGGTGCCCAGAGAAGCTGTGGATGCCCCATCCCTGGAAGTGTCCAAGGCCAGGTTGGACTGGGCTTGGAATAACCTGGGATGGTGGAAGGTGTCCCTGTCCGTGGCAGGGGTGGGATGGGATGAGGTTTAACCTCCCTTCCAGGTTTATTTACCTCTGGAAATTCCAGGAGAACACTGCCCCAAATAATGGGCCTGAGCTCAGTGTCCCTGGGCTGGGGCTCTCCAAGAGCATCTCCACGTGGCAGCTCCATGGGGAGGAGCTCTTTGGTCCCCTGTCCTCAGAGGAAAGTCTTCAATTTGAAAAGAAGCCTCAAGGCTCTCCTGTGGTTCTGCTCAGCCTCCACCCATGATGACTTCAGGAAGAATTTCTCCCCAGAAAGGGTGGCCAGGCCTTGGCAGGGGCTGCCCAGGGAGGTTTGGAGTCCCCATCCCTGGAGGTGTCCAAGGAAGGCCTGGACGTGGCACTCAGAGCTCTGGGCTGGGGACAAGGTGGGGACTCCATGATCTTGGAGGGCTTTTCCAACCTCAGTGATTCTGGGATTTATTCTATGACCTGACTTTGGCTGGGGAGGAAGGAAGGAGGTGGCACTTCAGGTGGGTGGCCCTGAGGTTCCAGGAGGCAAAGGTTGAAGCTGGACGTGAAAACTCCAGAAAGCAGAGCACCATCCCCCTGGCTCATCTGACAAGGAGCCTCACAGGAAACAGCCCTGTGCAAAATCAGTTTTTCCTGTCCTGGCGAAAGCTTTTGAAGTGGCACCTCCAGACAGCAGGTGACTGTCACTGCACAGAACACCCACAGCAAGAGCTGGACCAGTGCAGTTTTCCTCTAAAATGCCTCAGTGGATTTCCTGTAGTGCTCAACAAGTGGGAAATCTGCTTTCAGGGGCAACTTTCAGTTATTTTGTTCTATTCTATTCTATTCTATTCTATTCTATTCTATTCTATTCTATTCTATTCTATTCTGCTATGCTATTCTGTTCTGTTCTATTTTATTTTATTTTCCCCTCCTGTCAGGGTTGCCACCAGAGGGGGCCAACAGGCACCAACTGGGGCACGTGGGGTCAAAATGAGTTTTAAGGAGACATAAAACCCCAATAAATAGTGCTGGCTCACGCTGTGTGCTGCAGGAGCAATTCCTGGCCATGGCAGATCCACTGCTAAAGGCGTTTTAGTTTTTTAACAGCACTGAAGATGAAATCATCCACTAGAAATACGTGCACTGACCTTTAGTTTTTGCCACACCGGTGCCTTGACGGTGCTAAAGGGATTTTCCCACACAATTTAGAGATTAAATATATGAAGTCCACAAAATCCAGAGCAGTGATGGACTAACCCAGATCGTGGGCTTTGGACATTCACATAGAATTTGTCCATGGGGGGCCCAGGTGTCTGATACACCTTCCTGTACAGAACAAGATTTGTGAAGGTCTGTGTGTCTTAAAATGACATTTTCCCAGCCCTTCCTGTCCCATTCCCTTTCACTGGTTCCACATCTATCTCTCTATACACACAAAGATCTCCAGAGGTGTATGTGAACATATATCCAGCAGCAGGGAATGCAGCAGGCAGCAGGGTGGAGGTTTTAACACACTTATGAACAGTGTTAAGGAGAAAAATGAAGGCTACAGAGCACCTTACTATTCTCATTCCAGAGGAAAATAAAGCCCCTTGTGAAAGACTGAGAATGGCCTGAAGCCAAGTGGTTCTGCAGGTGAAAGCTGAAGAAATGACCTGACTTCAGCACTGCACATAGTTCCAAAAAAACGTAGTTTAGTTCCAAAAATGACATTTCCCAGGTCTGGCATTAAGGTGCTGTGCCTTGAAAACAAGGCGTAAAGGAAATTTCT
This sequence comes from Atrichornis clamosus, assembly GCA_013400975.1. Taxonomy (NCBI): domain Eukaryota; kingdom Metazoa; phylum Chordata; class Aves; order Passeriformes; family Menuridae; genus Atrichornis; species Atrichornis clamosus. The sequence goes on along the minus strand of WBMZ01008619.1, from coordinate 737,888 downwards.
TGGGGTGCTGGAAAATGGTGGGGGGAGAGGGGAGGTGTGATAATCTGTATTAGAGGTGCTGTTAGGTTCAGAGAAGCAGCTTTGAATCATAGTTGCCTTTTTCATGTGGTCTTTCATGTTGTACTTCCTTTGTCTGGAGCACCCAGATTGTGGGTGATGCAAATGCTTTGTTTCTGCACAGTTTGATTTTCCTTTTCCAGTCTTGTCTTCCTTCGCCTTAAACTAGGCAAGTATGAATTCATCAAAAGGGAGACAAGCAGCCAGCTCCCCTGAGCCTGCAGTGGGGGTAGGGACGGGGCGATCCTGCCACCAGGAGCCTCCTGTTAATGCTGTGGCCCCCAAGGCAAGGGTCCAACACCTGCATTGTCCCTGTGAGCCTCAAACACCCCTTGGAACAGAGGAAAAGTTTCCCTCTCAGCTCAGCGTAGGGAGGGTGTGAAGTTGCCCCTGAGCTCAGGGACCACTCACATAATCCAGCTGGAGAGAAAACCTGATTTATCCCAAGAAGATGATCAGACAAAATGTTGCTCCTCTCTTCACAGTTACAAAGAAAGTAATTAAGTCAATTAATGATGCTCGAATCCCTACAGCAACAGGGATCAATATCCACAGGGCTCCAAGGATTCCCCAGCCCCTCAAGTCCTGACAGGCTTCCTGCTGGAGTCACTGCTGGAGATGCTCAGCCCAACCACAGCTGTGTTTCCCAAAATAATCCGTGCCCAGCCTTACTCTGACAGTGCCTCCACAAGCTGAGGTGTTTTTGGAGCAAGCCTGGACTTTCCTGTGGAACCTGTCCCACGGAATCCACACTTGTTCTCTGCTCTGGACATCAAGACCAGTCAGGGATGGAGTATGACTATTTCTGCTTCTGAGCTCGGGGCCTTGCAGCTCCCTCAGAGCCAGACACAATCTATGTTTTTACTGCCAAATTTTCCTCAGAGCGTTAAATTGCTGCTTGACTTTATTTGTTCCTCACACCCCTCAGCTTCGCATTTCCTCCTTCAGCCTAGCTCGTTTTCAAAGCAGCTGCAATGGTGTAATTACTCTTTGAAGTGAAAACCTTGACTCTTTCAGAAATCTTGCTCCTCTGGCAACTCCTGTGACTGCCTTTTTCCTGATGGAGAGGTGATTGAGTGCTTACTTCCATAATAAGTACAAATGAAAGCCTCATTATATGGAAAAGCTGTGGCAAGTCTGTAATTACCCAGGCTGTTATTTCAAAGATCTCCCTTGATATCCCACTATTTATCACTTAAAAATCCCCATGTCTCATGTTAACTGCCCTCAAAGTGCTTCTCTCTTGGAAGAACACTGATTGCAGGTAAATGACTCCTCTCTGGCAAAGCTTAGGGGAGTATCCGTCAAGCCTTCATGGTTTAATTTCTGGGTGATGTGCATACACACACACACACACACACACACAAATCACACAGGGTAAATTTAGTAAGAGAAAATACGGAGTCAAAGGATCATATTTTGTTTTCCATGGCCAGCTTCCTCCACCAGCCCTGTGCTGGAGCATTCATTCCATGAAGAGTAGTGGAGGTACTTCAGCATTTTGATTTTTGCAGTAAGATTTCAAAGCCTATAAAACTTCTAACCTGGCATTTTACCCTGGTAAAGTTGATGGCAGTGCTCCTGGTAAGGTTAAAAATTCACTTTTTATACCCACAGCCATCTCTGCTCTGGCTGTCACTGGTTCCCCATCCAACCCCAAATCCACCCAAGAGCAATCCTCTGTTTTAAGAAGTTAAAAATGCCTGTAGACAGAGGGAAGAGCTGTTTTTGTGAGACCTTGTCTCATTTATATCCTCTCTATAGCTGAGGTTGTGCCTTAAAAATCACACCCAGGAGCGGGACTGACAGGACAGGGAGCAGGAGGGAGCTCCTTGGCCCTCACCACTGCTCTGGGTGGTTCAGGACAGCTCTGCTCCACCACATCAGCAGAGAGCACCACAGGGCTGCTGGAGTTCATCACCATTTCAGAGGAACACACACAGACCCGACCAGATCAGACCAAACCTCCCCAAACAGTGGTTGCTCTCCAAGGAAGCAACAGGAGACACACACGAAAGCAGGAGCAGACCGTGAGGCACTGATCTAACCAGGCAGGACAGAGGCTGGCTGGCATCTTGGACCATGAGCTTCCTATTTCCATTTACAGAGCACAAATTGCATGCCAAGAATAAATGCTGCCCATGGAGAAAGGTCCTCTTTTCCTGAAGTTCTTTTCTCTCCCTCTGTGTTTCATCTGTCCCCTAATTCACGTGTGTGCATTTATAACAGAGGTAGCAAGTGTTCTTCTGGCCATAGAATGAATTTAGGAAAGATGATGGAAAGGAAAGGAAAGGAAAAGAAAGGAAAAGAAAAGAAAAGAAAAGAAGAGAAAAGAAGAGAAAAGAAGAGAAAAGAAGAGAAAAGAAGAGAAAAGAAGAGAAAAGAAGAGAAAAGAAGAGAAAAGAAGAGAAAAGAAGAGAAAAGAAGAGAAAAGAAGAGAAAAGAAGAGAAAAGAAGAGAAAAGAAGAGAAAAGAAGAGAAAAGAAGAGAAAAGAAGAGAAAAGAAGAGAAAAGAAGAGAAAAGAAGAGAAAAGAAGAGAAAAGAAGAGAAAAGAAGAGAAAAGAAGAGAAAAGAAGAGAAAAGAAGAGAAAAGAAGAGAAAAGAAGAGAAAAGAAGAGAAAAGAAGAGAAAAGAAAAAAAAGAAGAAAAGAAAAGAACTAAGGAATCAATCTCTTACCGCCCTCTGCACGACCAGGACCATGATGGTGGCCAACGCAAAGACGAGCAGCACAACCAGGGTAGAGATGATGAAATACAAACAGGTTTTGTTAGTGGCTCCAGGCCTCCTCGAAACAGTGTCTTCATTCCCATTCATGGCTGAATCATGTGAGTCCTTCACCTGAAAAACTGTTTGCTCTTGTGCCTGGCACATTCTTATATAGCTCTCAAGGTGCTGCTCTGTATCTCCCCTCGATCGGGTTCAAGTTGCAGCCCATCTCTGCTCCTGGCAGGATTTTCCCCCTTCATCCTGGCTCATGTGATCTGGAAAAAAAACTTCATCACTTGCTGTACAAAGAAAGAGGGCCCCGGGGGCGTGAGGCAGGACGCAGCTGTGAGGAGGGGAAGGAGCTTCATGTTGTTGCTCAGGGATTTCTCCGCGGAGGTCCGCGCGCTGCAGCCGAGGTTTCTGATGTCAGAAGGTGAACGGGCCCCAAGATCCCCTGCCCAGCTCCCCCGCCCTGCCTCTGGCTTTCTGTGAAATGGGCAGATATGCAAATTCTCTTTCATTTTATACTCTGTGCGGCTGCAGTTGGGCTCAGTGCGCTGCCCGGGGCTCTGCCTTCCTGTTGTACAGAGAAACCTCCTCTGGTTCCCAGCAGCGTCCCAGGGCTGCCACCTCCAGAGCTCTGTGCCCAGAGGTGGCCTTTGGGCAGCCCAGCTGTGCCCTGGGGTGCACCAAGCACAGGGAGGGAGGAGACGGACCTGCTCTGCCCTGCACTGGTGCAGCCCCACCTTGAGTCCTGGGAGTTTTGAGCACCTCAGGAGGAGAAGGACATCAGACTGTGGGAGTGTGTCCAGGGAAGGGCAATCAAGGTGGTGAGAAAGGTGCCAAGGGCAGGACTTGTGAGGGCAATCTGAGGGCACTTGGTTTGTTCAGGCTGGAGAAGGGGAGCTTGAGGGGGACCTCATGGCAGCCCACACCTTCCTTGGGAGGGGAGCAGAGCAGCAGCTGCTGACCTCCCCTCTCTGGTGATCAGTGACAGCACAGGAGGAAAGGGGATGGAGCTGCATCTGCGGAAGTTCAGGCTGAACATTAGGGAAAAGTTCTTCCCTGAGAGAGTGGTCAATCACTAGAACAGGCTGCCCACAGCACGAACCCTGTCAGGGTTCAAGGAGCATCTGGAGGATCCTCTTGGTCGTAGGATTTCATGTTGGGAAGTCCTGGGAGGAGCAGGGAGTTGGACCCAATGGTCCTTATGGGTCCCTTTCAACTCCACATATTCTATGATTCTGTGATTCTGTGGCTCGTCTTGTCTGTGGAGGTCTGGAGATGTTTGGGTGAGATTTTCATTGAAGAACTTCATAGAAATGTGTCAGAAATATGTTTTTGATGCAGGGTGCAAGCTCCAGGTGGAGGCACGGAAAGTGACACCAAAGTAGCTGAGAGGAGAGGTTGGGATGTGCCCACAGAGAGTGCCTGAAATCCCAGGTTTATTTGTAGTCAGGGAATTCATTCTCACTTCTATCCTGTCCTAGCCTGGGACTATCACCCTGCTACAGGGCTTTGCATAGAATCCGAATGAGATTTGTTTATCTGGAATCATTCCTACTTTATTCCAGTGTTAAAGGACCGCTCATTCCTAACCCTCCGTGTTTTCTGTGGGATGACTCCTGGCTTCCTGACCAGTCCAACTCAAAAGACACCTGAGTGTTTCTGGAAATGTTCACAGCTGGATGTGTCTCCTTTTGAATTATATCCATGCAAGCCAGTTACTTATGTAAGGTGACCCAAGTTCCTAGGAGGGTTATTTGTCTCAGCTATTCCCAGTTTGATATTACGAGGACATCAGAGAGGGCAAAGAGGACCTCACCAACGTTCCTTCTAGCTCAACATCTTGCCTGCAGTAGAGAGCAAAGAGTAATTCTTTGGGAAGAATATCAGAACAGAACAAGCAGGTATTTATTGAGTGTAACTCTGATTTGGGCTTGTGGGTGTCTCAGAAGAGAGATAGAACTTTTCAATTTTAATTCAACTGTTCGTTACAGCCCTGACATTGCAGAGCCCTGGCATTTTACTCTCATTACCACTATCTTTAATAAAATCACTAGAGCACAGCACTACAAATGCTTCTATAGATTTGCACAGTGGTGTTTTCCAGAGCATCCTTTATCACCATGGAAACAGGCACAAACTGGTTTAACCAGGGACAAAGGGGAGCAGCCTCTTCCCCCAGGGATGAGACATTGGTCTCACTTGGTCAGGCTGGATGAGATGGATCCTCACCTCTTGGGTCCTTCTTGGTGGATGCAAAACTTCTGGACAGCCACGAGCAGCAGAGGTTTTTGTTTTGGAAATTAATCTTGATCAAAAAGCAAAGATTTACACAGTCCTGCCGCTGAAAGTTCATGTGACCCCTCAAGGCAGCCAGAGCAGAGCAGCAAATCCATGCTTTGGGAAGAAGCACATGGGGATCCCTTACCAATGTCATTGCTCCCCAACCCTCCTCAAGGTTGTGACAGCTCTGAAATGCAGGAAAACCCGAATTGCCGAGATCTTCAAGTGGCTGGCAGCATCTGCTGGTCTGGAACAGGCAGTTCAGCAATTCCTGCTCGTGGCTGAGCAGACACACCTCTCACTGGGGTAGATGATTTTCCAAGAATGATGATGGTGTAGTTTGAAGGATGTCACCTCAGGTGTGGTGTCATGAGGAGGGCACAGTTCTTGTTGGGCTTGGTGGCTTTTACAGTCACACCTGGGTGTGCAGGTCAGCTCTTCGAACACTAAAACCCCTGGGTTAAACTTAGGTATGAACAAACAGCCAGGTGCAAAAGAAAAAGAAATCATTGATGTCAGAGGGGGGAAAATGGGACAAATTAATCCTTTGTGTAAACAAGTGCAATCCAGGCCTCTTGCTTTCTAAGGCAAATCTGGTCAGCCCACGAGCACGGCATTGCAAACCCACAGAGTTGGAAGTGCTGAAATCTGCTGGGAAGGTTATGTCACCACAGAATCCCAGACTGGTTTGGGTTGGAAGGGACCTTAAAGCTCATCCCATCCCCTGCCAGGGGCAGGGACACCTTCCACCAGCCCAAGTTGCTCCAAGCCCCATCCAACCTGGCCGTGGACAGTTCCAGGGATGAGGCACCTCATTAAATTGGGGTTTTGGGTACTCTGGCTGTGTATCTCAGCTTGTAGGTGGTGATGTGCTTTCTAATTCCTGGCAACATCACTCTGCAAACCCTTTCTCACTCTCACCTGCGTAATTGTGCTGACTCCCAGAGCACAGTTCACTGTTTCATGTCTTCTGACCAGTGTTGCATCAGTTCTCACCAGCTCTGGTTCAAGAGGTTAAATAGCAGGTGCTTGCCCCAAATTTGCATCGGCACGAGATGTGCCCTCTGCAGCACAGAGATTTGCATAAAAAGGCAAGGAGGGAGAAAACAAGTGAACCACAAACCCAGCAGTTCTAATTATTTCTTGGTAGATATTGCAAGCGACTGTCTTTATCAGAAAAAAAAATACAAAATATCCCAGCCCATTGTTAGAACTTATTGTTCTGCTCCTTGGCTGAAAGGAAATAAACGTGCTGAGAGCTGAGCACCCACACCTGTGGTCGATGGAAATTCACCCTTGACTGAAGTTGTGATAAATGAAGCCTCTATAAAAGACATTAATGCCCAATTTTTGAAAGATGTGTAGGTACCCAGCTGCCACTGAAATCCAGGGGGGTGAAGAGTGGAGGTGTCTGGTTTTACCCTCGAGGGGAACTGCGTCCATTTGTCATCAAAACCATTATTTATTTTTACACTCATGTAATTTGCTACCAGAACCTCATCCTTAGCTCTTCAAGATCTAAGAGGGCTCAGAGAAGATGCACCATAATGTGTATTTTATGACCCTGAGTGATTCCTGCCACTCTCCTAATTGAGGGTGTTAGATAGCAAGGGTGCTATTGGGCTTCTTACGGAATCACAGAGCGGTTTGGGTTGGAAGGGACCTTAGAGATCCATCTCATTCCAACCCCGGGCCATGGGCAGGGACACCTTCCACTAGACCAGGCTCCAGGTCCCACCCAGCCTGGAATGAGATGATTTTCAAGGTCCTTTATCTTCAGTGAGTGACCTCAGTGGACGCAGAGTTCTTCATCTTCCTCTGAGCTGCAGTTGACTGCACGCACATGAACATATGGAGATTATTTCATATGGAAATGCACAATCAGTAAATTGAGCTTGCTGCAAAACTCCATTAGCATTCAAAGGATGAATCACCTTTTTGTCGGAGGCTTTGAGTTTCCTGCCATGAATCACCCCGCACTTGAGTGTTGTATTTGTACTCCACAGCTCAGCCCTTGGCCAAGGTTGAAACAGTTGTTTGGGTTTTAGTTTTTAACTCTGTTTATTAGAATCTCTGTCCATTCACGTGGTCCTAAGCGAGGCTGATCTCTGACTGAAGTCAGTGACACCCCAATTTCTCATTCCCAACGCTGTTGTGATGACACCTTTGGCTGTCACCATAAAACAGCCTTTTGGGGGAGATGCTGCCTATCTCCCATCTCTCGTGCAAGCCTCCTGCTCCTGCAGCATGCTGGAGGGTTTCCAAGAATAGAAATGTACATTTCTCATTCTGTTTCTCAAATAAGATTACTGAATAAAAATAGACATCAGACAGGAGGAAAATAAGAGAAAAAAGGAAAGGTTATAGAGCTGCTACTGTGCAGTATTATCTCCTTGGGAAGATACACAGGGTTTATTTGTGCTGTGCAGCCTCCTCCCTTGCTCAGAAAAATTCTATCACTCATTCTTGTAAGGCAATGGAAAATCAGGTATATTAAATCAGTTGGAAATTTGCTATAGGGGGAAAAACCACCTCTTGATACTGTCGTGGATATGCATCATCCCTTTCCTTTGGAGCTCAGGTAGAAACCAGAGGCATTAGGACAGATAATAAAATGCAATAATAAAGCAGTACAAACGGAACAGTTATAAAAGTGCAATAACTTCCACAAATTTGTCAGAGAGAATGTTTGCTCAGTGGGATTTATTGTCTGCCCAAACATCCAGAGTTCTTCCCGTGTGGCATCCCCCAAACAGGGGAGCTGGAAAACCTATGGTACCTTTCTGTGTTTGTTGGTAAGAGTCAACCCAAGTGGAAAATTCATTTCTGGGTATTAAACCCCTCTGCACTCTGGTTAATGATTTGGGAGTGAGATGAAGAAAATAAGGCATGAATTGCAAAGTTGGAAGAAATGGGATAATTAATATTGTTTAAATTAAAAAAAAATATATGCAAAGCTATTTAGAATGGGATTTTCAGGCATGTCTAAAGATTTCAAAGAAGTGAAATTCCAGTTATTCTTTTACAGAACACCAGAAGGGCATTCATTTCCCATGTGGTTCTCATAATTTCTTGAAAATTAAGTTATTTCTGTGTGATTGCAGGAGAAAAATATAAAACTGAGCCACCCAGAAGTATATTCAGGCTCTCTTGCCTACTCTGGGGTCTAATTAAAAAAAAAAAAAAAAAAAGAAGAAAGAAAAAAAAGAGGATTGTATCAATTTCCAGTTCTTTAAGAGAAAGAAAAAGGACATTTTTCTTGCTGTCGTGAGTATGGTTTTTAAAATCTCAGAACACACCTGAAAATCTTGACCTGAGAAAATCCATGAGGTGGATTTGGGTCAGTGGGAAGAAGTCCTAACACATGTATTTGGGTAGCAAGAAGAAATAACCATAAGCACTAAAACCCACAGAAACGAAGGGAACGGCCCCATTTCATCGTGCTGGACGTCGGGTGAGGTCTGCAGTGACCACACGGGGACCTTGTGTGGTGTGAGGGCACTGACCCTGGCACCAGCCGCACCCAGGCACGCCAGGACTGGCACAGGGAGGCAGCACCACCCCCAAGGCAGCACTGAAAAGGACCTTGCACACAATATATGCAAGAGAACACCAGAGTTTCGGACAAAAAGGGCCCTTCAGGTCGTTTAACTCGACATGCTGCTCAGGAAAGGGCACAGAGTTCCATCCCAAACCCCTGGAAAATGATAACGCTGCTGAGCCAGGCAGAAAGCATCAGGTGGGGGCTGAGCTGTGGGACAGGATCAGGCTGGAGCAGCGTTTGGCACCTGGGTGTGACCCTGTCACCCACCTGAGGGACCCTGTGAGGCCTGTAGGCACCTGGGATGGAGATGAGCTGTGGTTTTGGAAGCGAGGACAGTGCCTCTGATGTGGGAAGGGGAACTCCGGTGTCTTTGGAGACACAGATCCGAGGGTCTGGGTTAGGACAGGGCATGGCCCTCGAGCTGCTCTGCTGGAATAATCAGAATTTTCCTGTGTGTGAGTATGAAACTTTTAGTAGTTGGCCATGGAAAGAAGGGGACCTGTGAACTAAAGATTAGTCAGTCTGACTTAGGGCAAAAGTTAATATTTGTATTCCCTGTGCATAAATGTGTTGAAAGCTTTTGATAGAAGAGAGATGAGTGATCTGAGGGCAGATTGAAAATAAAACCTTCATAGGCACCACATCATCTCTGGTTAGATTTCACTAGGGGAGCAGAATTGCATCACAGCTGAATTCACCTGGCAGAATAAGGGAGTCAGATTAGAAATAAAGACCCCACAAAAGCTGGCATCCAACATTTGACAGCCTCTAAATCTCTCTGTGTCCTATAAACAGGGAGATATAAGGTCTGCTCAGCATGGCATTCATACACTGAGCCCTACTGGGCAATAATATGAGAACCACTGAACACTCGAAGTCACAACTAGCTTGAAATGCAGTATGTACACCATGGGACGTGCAGGAATGTAGGGTGAAAGCATATTTATAACTCTGCCAAGTTGAAAGGCTTTGTTAGTTCACCTTTCTCAAAAAAAGAGAACTCCATCACTCTTCTTCTCAGTGAAGAAACTGTGAAGTTTATTTTTTTTTCCATCCCTATAGGGCAAATAAAGAAAGATCATGCAACTTTTTCACTGTAGAGTCAGCTGCCTTAGGTGCCAGGGCTACCTTCTGTCACTCCCAATCTGGGATGGGTTTATCCTCACAGCACCTGCTAAGGTGGGTCAGTGTTGGTGTCCCTTCTCCACCTCCCTTTTAGAGACACTAATGAGGCATCAGAAGGGGAAAGTGCCTCTGCAGAGCCTCAGGGGTTAAATAGAGCTGTGCCCTCCAGCCTGGGAACACACAAAGGCTCCCTGAACAAGTCCCCAGGATGCTGCTGAGTTGATGTGAATGGCTCAGGATCATGAGCACACACCTGCAGCAAAGGGCATCGTGCTCAGTCAAAATCCCCCCCAAAAAATCGATGTTTAAATAAGGAAATAATAACCTGTCTCCTCAGGAGCTTTCTCTCCAGATGTGAAACTGATAAAAGTCTTAAGAATGACTCAAGAACTATGTTTCCAAATGCCTTAAATGCTGGAAGTCACCTGAAGTGACATTCATGGCAGTGGGCACAAGCTCAGCTTGGAGCTGCTGGGAACTTTTGGTTACAAGTTTGGGCCTGGGACTCCATCAAGCAGTAGCTGTTTTCCGGTCTCTCATCAGCATAGTTAAAGGCAAAAATCACCAGAAAAGACAAAAGAAAAGCTGCAAGTTCCCTCCTTGGAGCAGTGCAGCCCTTGGCTGCAACCAGCATCTCTAAGCAGAGCCATTGAAATCCCAACCCTCATCAATTTATGATCCTGCTAACTGGGATGTGCTAATGTACAGCTCTGAGTGAGCACTTAGTGCATTTTCACACTTGTTGGGCTTCTCACAGACTCTACTCATTGTTAAAGTGCAAAATTCTCATAAATATGTTGGATTAAATACTTTTGGGCTGCCCAGGGCAACTCTGAAGGTGGCATCTGTGTAAACAGACTGTCCTTTCTCAGTAAGTGATTCATCCTGGCTTATCTGGGGGGCAGTTTGGCAATGTTTGTGACCCCAGCCCATACCAGGGCTGATTTTAGAAACATCCTAGACAAGTTATTTGGTCTAGACATCTCTCAGATAGCCAAAGGCAAGGAAAATGACTGGGGGCACTTGGGAGCATGAGCTCATTTGGGAGCAGGAGACTCGTTAGCAGGTGGAGGGAGGGAGGTTAATTATGATGATTCTTGTGAAAAGTCACCCCCACCTTTTGACATCACCCTTCTCAAGGTGGCACTCTTCAAGTAGTCATAATGCACCCTGCCTGGGAATGGAATGATGGAAGGCCATCATCCAACGGGGATCAGCCAGGGACTGAGGGCCATCACGGTCAGGTGCATCCAGGGAGGAGCAGTGGCAGGGGGATGAGGGAATTGAGGAGTCACTGTGTCATACGAGAGTCATGATTGCCAGGGCATCACCACTGGCTGTTCCTTTGCATAAGCCAGGGAAACTATAAATCACGGGAGAAAGGAAAAGGAAAATCAAACTATTGAGCCTTGAGTGACAGCCCTCCTTTGTCCCTACAGAGGTAATTGTCAGGCAAAATACTGCATCTGCCAGCATTTTCACTGGAAGAGTTACCCTAAAAATATCCAAAGCCTTTCCAAAGCTGTGTTTCTTATCCACAAGAAGGACATATACACTATGGATCCTGTTTGGTTTGCCCTCCGTGGAATTAAGTTTGGCATTTCTTTCTTTGGTTCCAATCTCAGCCTACAAAAGCCCTGTGCATTCCCATTGATATTCACATCATTCCTACTTCAGCTTCCCTTGAATTAATGCAACTCAGGAATCTCTGCAATGTCACTCTCAATGGATGCAGGCTGAAAAATTTAATCCTGTCCATTCTTGAATTCTGCCCTGCTCTTATCCCTTTCTTTGTTGCCTTTGTGCAAATGTCTCGGTGCTTTTGGGGCACACCACACACCGCAGGTTTTGCTGATGGAAAAGCAGTTTTCTCACCCTGTCCAGAGGAGCTGGGCACTGAAGGACAGTCAAGAGAAGCCATCAGCTCGAGCCACTGTACCAAGTAGCAGGTGTTTTTCTGGCAGTATTGCTTTTCCATACTTTTTCCCTAGGCTTTTCCACCCACACTGGAGGCCTGCCAGCCCACACAGAATCACAGAATGGTTAAGGTTGGAAAGGATCTTATAGATCATCTAATACCAAATCCCCCCCATGGGCAGGGACACCTTCCACTATCCCAGGGTGCTCCAAGCCCCGTCCAACCTGGCCTTGGACACTTCCAGGGGTCCAGGGGCAGCCACAGCTTCTCTGGGCACCCTGTGCCAGGGCCTCACCTTCCTCACAGGGAAGAATCTCTTCCCAATATCCCATCTAACCCTGCCTTCCTTTAGCTTCCGGCCATTTCCCCTTGTCTTATCACTACATGCCCTCATGAAAAGTCCCTCTCCAACCTTCTCACAAGCCCCCTCAGGCACTGGAAGGTGCTGTAAGGTCACCCCAGAACCTTCTCTTCTCCAAAAGGAAGGAATGCTTGGCCATGCCCTCAGAGGTGCCACCATGAGATCGGCAGCACTTGGGTACCTGTGTGTTCCCACGGCAACCTGATGATTCCCAAGGAGCCAAAGCCTTCCCTGTGGGATCCAGCAGCTGTGGTTTGGTGAGACAGCAGCAAACTCCTCACACAGCAACTCCAGTTGATGCTGAACTCGGTGAGCAAACCTGACCTGCGGTTTCATGCAAACCCTTTTTCCTTCTTTTAGTCTACGTGGGTTCATGCCCCCTGAATTTTGCTCTCAGTTTCAGGTGTGAATGAATTCAAAATCTTTAGGCAAAAGTCAGCCAAAAGAAACTACCCGGTTCGGACTGGTTTCAGTACAAACCTAAGCAAAACCACAGAGCTGCTCACGGTTTCCAGACCAAACCATACATTTCACCTTGTTTTTTCGGGGTTTTGTTTTGAAAGTTTCATGGGTCCAGAAAAGAACAGACACAAAGCTTTGAATTGCTTGCAACCTGTCCACTCTTGCCTACTGGGAATATAAAGGTTGGCAATGCAAACCTTCTCTGCAAAGAGACAGTTCTGTGCCCCACATGGAGCCACAGTTGATTTTAAGTAAAAATAGGGTGATTCAGTCACCTTCCTCAGCTCCTGAGCTTTGGACTTGGTTTAGGCCCTTGCTTTGATCTTCTTGGCATGGTTTCAGTCTTGACTACATATCTGGGAGACAAAAAATCATGGATTGTCATTGTCATGGTGGGAAATCAGTGCAGGCATGGCATAGCCAAGTCTACGTCTTCTATATCTCAGAGTTCAAAGTGATGTAGAAAATACTAAGACTCTGGTGTCATTCTCTTTTATTGATTAACAGCAGCTTCTTCCAGTAGAAATTAAAACTTGGATCATTTCTAAGTCAGGGAAGTCACCAAGCACTTGGTAACTCAGGCTATCACACACACATGAGTGTGGTGCACGTGAAGGGCAAATTCAGCCTTGAATCTGTGACAATCAAATAGTAGAGAAATGAAAACACGAGTGAGATGAAGGGTGGGCAATACTAGAGCTAGAGTGTAGAAAATTTGTCTTGAAATCCAGCTCATTTTTAGTGATACACAAGCAAATGTGTGTATTTTTGCTGGGTGCATTTCCAAAGGCTGTGTCTCACCTACTGAGCCAATTCTGTCACCCAGGATACATCAGCACTAATTCATTTTCCTGAATTCCTTAGGAATTACCTTATTGAGCACAACTGAACCAGGAAACTCAACTAGACTGGAAGATTTCATTTCAAAAGACAGCCAGCTTTCATCTCAAAGACTTCTAGTCATGATGGACCTGCCATTCCTCTCAAGGGGTCATGACAGTGTTTAACTACCTCCAGTCTCATGGATTTGCTTCTCTTTTCTTATGGACTGACAGAGAGACAGAGAGAGAGAAACCAGGAAAACCTCGTGGATTTTTTTCCTCACCTCAGCTGTCATTAACTCTCATTTCCACTGGTCAAAACTTTCTTTTTCTTATTCTAAATTCATATGGGCCCAAGTTCAGATTTCCTTCTTTCCCCAGTTTGAATAAATAAAGAAATCAAGTTGCTCACATTTCTCTCAGTAAAGGCATTTTTTAGATCCCAAATAATTTGTTCACTCCTGCTGCTGTTGAGCAGGGAAGAACCAGTAACCAATTTTCCCTGCCCAACAGAGACTGTGACTTCTCAAAACATGCAGGATGGGAAAATGCAGCTTCAAAAAGTGTTTTGAATGAACGAAATAAAAACATGGCAAACAATTGAAAGTTAGAGGCACCCACTCAAATGCAAAAAATAACCCCTTTCTCTGTGGCCACTGTTAAATGTAACGAGGCAGTTTCAGGATGTGTCTTGATACGCTGCTTTGGTTTGGTTGGGTTGGGTTTTAACTCTTTTCTAGGGGAGGTTGGCCCGTGGGTAAAACCCAGACTGGGAGGAAGCCTGGTTTCACAGCTGGTCTCTGCCCAGGGCTGTGTCACTGCTGTGTCCCACCCCAGTGGCTCTGGGAGAAGGGAGGCACAGCACGACCACCCTGGAGGGTGTCACCGTCCCTTGGAAGTGGGGGATCACCTCAGAGCAGATATTCCTGACTTTGCCTCGAGTTTCTTAGGCCAGGAGCCCAAGGGAAAAGAGTGGATGGGGAGCAATGACCACTGTGCAAGGCAAGCCACCAACACACGCTCTGAACTTCTCTGGGGCTCCATGAACACATTGGGAAGGGAGGTGTTTGAACAATGAGCACCTGATGATGCTAAAGTCAATATGCCTGAATCCAGCCATCTCCATCCCAGAGCTCAAATCCTGTTACAAGCAAGATCTACTTGATTTCTACCATTTTACAGAGAGAAAAACTCAGGCAGAGGATGGAGAAGTGGCCAAATGGAGCAGAGACACCCCAAAAGCCTTTGCCAGATGTGCTGGACAAGTGAGATCCATGGAACTGCACTGAGATTCTTCCCTGAATTCCAACAGTTTGCAGAAACAGGGTCACTGGGCAAAGAAAAGCTCCACGAGCACTGGTGACAGGGGGTTGTCCCTGTTGTCCCAGGGCTGGTACAGGCAAGGAGCTGGGCAAGGCAAGGCAAGGAATGAGGCAAGGAGTGTGGCAGAGATAATGAGGGGGTGGTGGTGTAGGTTGTGAGAGAAGATGAAGCAGCAGAGGAAACTTCACATTTGGAATTTCAAAAAGTCGACTCGACATTTCTGCCGTAGCAGATAAACATCTCTCTCTCTCTCTCTTTTATGTCTGGGAATCATCTTTTTCTGTTTATAAATAGAAAAAAAAAACCCAAAACATGTCACCTTGTGTTATTTCCTTCGGGGCTTTTTGGGGGTGGATAGCTGTGGGTGGTAAACAGCTCACAAGGAAGATGTTGTTGTTATTAGTCAATATGAAGCAGGGGAGGGCAGGGGCTGAAGCTGAGATGTGCCGGGTTCGGGCTCACCACAAGCCAAATACAGCTCTGTCACTCACCTACAGCGAGGGAGGGACAGCACAGCCCATCTGCTGCTCTGGGGCTGTGATTTTTGCTGCTTCTCATTATTATCTATATTTCTACCAGCGTTTTTCTTGGCAACTTAGGCAGAGACACAAAGACCTGAAAGCCTAAAAACAAGCAATGAGGCGCAGCGGCATCGCCAAGCAGCTGGACAGGGTGAGCAGAGCTCTTAAGGAAGTGTTTCAGCCTTGGCAAAGCCCTGCTGGTGTCGTGGTGAGAGCCAGCAATGGAAACCTGTGGTCTGGGCTGCTGCACAAACACATCCCCAGGCAGCCTGGTGACTGTGCAGCCTGGGCAGGTGGTGCAGAGGCTGACAGGGAGCAAAAGCACAGCACAACACACTTATCTGGGCTTTGCGGCTCTGTCTTCCAGTCTGGGGTGCATGGACTGCCCTTGTCAGCTTGGAGCATCCCCAGGGATGGGCAGCAAATCCCTTCAGTGCTGGTGCATGAATAATCCAACAGGGAATGGATGTGGCTTTGGGCGGAGGGAAAGGGAAAACTTCTGGATCTGGGACTGCGAGGCACCCAAAGGCGTTTCTGCCCAGGTGGGCTGTGGGCATGGGGACAGTCCCAGCAAGTGACAGCTGGGAAATCTGGGCCTGCTGGGTCACCAGACCCAAGATAACCTTGATCCTACGGGTGCCATGGCATGTCTGGGATGTCCTGGGGACGTATCTGGCCAGTGCAGGCTTCAGAGTGACCCTCAGGGCAACCTCAGCTTCAGGTCTGGAACCAGCTGGAACTGCTCTGGTTGCCCAGAGAAGCTGTGGCTGCCCCATCCCTGGAAGTGTCCAAGGCCAGGTTGGACGGGGCTTGGAGCACCCTGGGATAGTGGAAGGGGGTGGAACGGGATGAGCTTTAAGGTCCCTTCCAACCCAAACCACTCTGAAATTCTGTGAAATACGGCAGTGGATTCCCCTCCTCTCACAAATGCCGTTACAGTAAGAGCAAAACCGGATTTTGGAAAGATGCCTGCTCTGATTAAACATTTCAGAAAATTAAAAAACAAATTTTAATAAACTTGAAAGCCACAAAATCAGCGCTCGGGGAATAGAATGATTTCATTTTTCTATAAAAATGACGTTTTGTTTTGGAACACTCCACTTACTATTTTATTTATTCAATGTATTTATTCAGCTCGAAACTATGGGAAAAATTAAGTCCTTTGATCTACGTTTGCTACATTTTAGTGGTGGAGAAAGGGACTTTTTCTTTGCGATGCATTTCTAGGATTTTTTTTCTGAATAGAAGTTATTGTTAAGCTGCCAGTCCATAACCCAAATACAAGAGCTAATTCTTGATGAAATATTTGCATCACTGGTGGTTTTCCAGTGATAGCAAACTCTGTCAGCACTTCCATTCAGTAATTCAGGAAGCTTTCCCTTAGTGCCAATCTAATGAATTTCATAACAGTTTGGAAAAGGATCAATTTGCTCTGTTGCTTAAGAAGCAAAGAGTTCCTCAGTGCAGCAAGGACTGGACGATGATGCACAAGAGGGGGCAGGGACTAGCAGGCAGAAAAAACAGGTGGAATACAGGGAGAGGTGGAGAAGGAGGCGTTGTAGGAATAGGCAAGGGATTAGGTGGCTGAAAGATTAAACTTGTGGGTTGAAGGGAATGGGAAGGATGTTTGTCATGAAGGTTTCATGGGATCTGAGCACAAGGAGAGGTGCCCATCCTTGCAGGACACTGTCACAGGGGATGGAGCCAAACACACACTGGTGACTACACTGTATCTCTTCGGGAAATCATTTTTGGGCGCCATTTTTCTGATTAAAACCAGCAGTCGGGGTTCTCCGCACAAAGAAGAATTTTCTACAGACAGCCTTTGAGACTTTTACGTCTCTGTTCTTATAATGCCAACATCTAAATATTTAGCCTGGCCTACAGCTGAGTGTGCAGCACAGAGGAGGGGAAACCACCCAGATGGAAAACAAAATGAGAGAGCACCTCGTGGACCTGCAAGCCAAAGCAAACCCCAGTCATAAGCAGAGTCTGGTAACCTTAACTCTAGTGAATAGTTCACTGGGTGCAGCCATTGAATGGCAATTACCCTGCTGGATTAATTGAGAAGCCAGAGGTGCTCAGGTTACCACAGGGTGCAGTCCCAGACGGGTGCAGTGCCCACAGCCCCGGCTTTCAACACTCCCACGGCGGAACGGGCTGCGATTGCCAGCTCTGTCAGCAGGGAACGGGCTGCCATGCAATGCTGGGGGTCTAAAACTGGGAGAGAATGGTTCAGTGACTCATCAATTCATTGGAAAAGGCACTTTCAGGATGACCAAGCCTGTTCATGAATTTGAGTTGGATTTTGCTGAATGGTTGAGGCGAAACCACAAGTGCTAAAAAGTTTTGGAAGTGCTGAAACACCAGAATTAGACAAGACAGTGGTTTAGATCCAAGATTACTTGCTTGGCTTCGTTCTTGCCAAAACCTGAGGCATATGATGGAGGTGTTTTTCCTCATCCATTAACTGGCTGGTTACGTTACCAGTGTATGCCATAACAACAGAGAGAATCTCCCTCTGAGTAATTCAGACCACAGATTTGAGCAATCTTCGTCCATCTTCAAGAAATCATTACTGTGATAGCATGAACGAAACAGGATATCACAAATTGAATGATAGCAAAGGAAAATACCTGATAATAATTCCATGAAAACTGCAAGCTGAAATTCCCTCTCTGGGACTCACTTTTACGGAATGAGCACTTATTAGAGAAGTCTGTGAATTCTAACAGCTATGACCTGGACTCAAGAAGAGATCGACAACCCTTTCAATATGAGTTTGGTAAAGACAGAACTGTCTTGGTTTAAAGCTATAACTTTATTTTTATGCCAGGAGCAGCAATAGACACAGAAAGGTGTGTTCCATGCAATAAAACCATTCTGGAGCCAGCAGATGCAGACTGTCAAAAGCCACTTAATCAGTGGAATCACAGGATGCTTTGGGAATCAGAAGGGGCCTTAAAGCTGTCGTTGCACCCCCTGCCATGGCAGGGACACCTTCCACTAGACCAGGTTGCTCAGAGCTCCATCCAACCCAGCCTTGGACATTTCCAGAGTCACCACCCACCGTGTTTGGTCCCTGCAGTGAACCAGAGCACTGTCCTGGGTCAGCCCAAATACCCATCTAGCCCAGTGCACCATCAGCAAGCACCGTAATTAAGTACAAGATGCTTTGGGAGAGAAGGAAAGCAACAGGCAAAATGCAGTGGGTATTCACCCGAGTGAATTCCTATTTGAGTCCAGTCACACACTGTGACAATAACATCCATAATTTAATTGGGCAATGTACAAAGCAAATGTTCTTCTCATTTATTTTAAATGTTTTGAATGGTTTGTTTTCCTGGGGCGCTCCTTAGGTTTGTTAAACAATGACCTGGGTTCATCTCTGGCTCGCTGACTCCACGTGTTCAGGATTCCACAGGGCTCTTTCACACCTCTTCAGTTTGCGATCAAGAGACAGAAATAGAACTTTTCCACAGGGGATTGTGCAGTTTATTTTACGCATCTGCTTCAGGAGGGCATGGCTCATGTCCTGGTAGTGGCTGTCCCTCTCCAGAGACTCCACTGCCATTGGCTTTAGCTGGGACAGCTCCATCCTGGGGACTCTTCAATGTCTGGGCAAGCAGGGCCTGGCTGTACAGGGGAGCAGCTGCCTGAAGCCTCAGGCAATGGGAAAGAAGAAGGAAAATCAAAAGCAAGGTGTGCTCTTGATACAAACGCTGCAGGGCAGCCATCCCTGGAGTGCTGTGACACCCGGGAGCATCCTTGGCTGCTTCCAAAATCCTGTGAGACAAGGAGTGAGAGGGATCATGTGCCTGAGCTTCAGCTTGGAGAAAAAGGCATTAAGAGTGAGCACAGTGAAAGGGGAAAGATATCTGTGCTTGTTTCTGGGAGGAAGCAGCACAGGCAGCTGCAGGACCCTGTCCCATGGGCGGACCAGAGCTGCACCCCACATCCCATCCCCTGCACCAAGAGCCAGCAGGGATGCAGCCCTTCCCAAGGACAGCCCGACAGAGAGGCACTGAGCAGCTCTGCCTGGCCTTGAGAGGTTTATCTGAGAGCAGAAAACTCCAAAATTATGAAGAAAAACTAAAAGGAAACACTTGTTAAAACAGCTGAGGCAGCGTTTTAGGTTTGTTTTCATTTCAGCAGATGCCAGGTCATTTTTAATTTTGGTGTGTGTTTGTTCCCCCATCCCTACAGATGCAGGCACAGTGAGAGCACAGCTCAGCTGGCTGACAGAGTTCTGGTGTGGTTTTGTAAGGTTTCCTGAGAATCGGGGGACATTTCTTGTTTTGCAGCTTTACAGAAACCCACAAGTGCCTGAGGGCTTTGGTGCTCTGCTAAACAGGTCAGTGGGGTGAGACGTTACCCAGGGGCACAAAACTGTGGCACTGCCCTGCTCAGCTCCTCTGCTGGCCCCTGGCACAAGCCCACACCGAGGTTTTTTTGCAGTGAGAACACCCTGAGGGATTGGGATGTGCCAGTGAGGTTCTGGAGCTGCAGGAAGAACGTGGTTTGTCTTTACCAGCACCTGTGGCAAATTCCTCTCAGAGGTCCTCCCACAAGGCACCCTGTGTGTACAGGGTGATGCACAAAGAACAGGAGGAGGGAGCTGCTTGTGTCATATGTTCCCCTGGGGCTGGCAATTTTATTAAAAGAAAAAAAAAAAGAAAAAAAAAAAGAAGCTTTAAGGTACTTTCTGTTGGTTTTTAAATTTTTTTTCTTTCACAGAGGACATTGGGTGGAAAGTATTACACCAGGAGCCAGGCAGGCTCTGTCTGTGTGCTGAGCTCATCCCCATCCCTGTGCCTCGAGGTGCTGAGGACGTGGAGGGATGGGGATGGCAGGGAAGGGAGGAAAGGGATGATGCTTTTGGCTCTGGCAGGGATTTCTCAGTGTATTGAACTGGCTGTTTTGTGTCTCTGTGCTTGGGTTTTGACACAGGTAAAGCAGAAATCCTCAGGAGCATGGAGCTCTCTGGGGCTGCTCTCTTGGTGCGTTTGAGGGGTTCCGGCAGGAAGTGCTTCCTAGCAGATTTCTCTGTGAGAAAAAAAATTACGGAAGAAGAGGAAGGATTAGGAACACTTCTTTTGCCCTCTTCTCCATGCCCACATGGAGAACACCTGCATCTGGCTGTGCTGTTTTGCAATCATACAAGCAAAGATTTAAGGAAAGGCTTTTTCCATGAGGAAAGCCCTGTTGCATGCGTGGAAGAAAGCAAGGAGAAAGCAGAATGCCAGAAAGGTGTAGACCCAACAGCACTGGATGATTAATGAACCAAACCTTCTCTCTTGCCCCAACCACAGCATCACACAATGGGTTTTCACTTTCTCCCAGAGGCCTCCCAGACATCCTCATCCTGAGGACCAGGCTGCTTCGAGCTGATGTGTCTGTACCTCAGTCTGTAGAAAGAGACTGGGGCTCTCGCCAGGGAATAATTTCTGGTATTTCTCTTTCATGACAGATGGTCAGAAGCTTTGAAACATTGCAGTGTCTCTTACACTAGAACATATGAAATGTCTCTTGAAAGGATGAAGACTTGAAAAATAATTTTGTGACTCTCACAAGGACCAAGTGTAAATGATAAATAACACCCGTGCCATTTATGGCTGTCCACTGACTAGAACAGTGTGAGCACTGAAATAAGAGCTGTCAGGTGTGAAAAGTGGCCAAAAATGATCCGATTTTAACAACAGCTCCAGCTTCCCACCTGTTTGAAGTCCAACTAGATAAACCTCATACCAATGTGCTGAGTGCCTTCAGCCCCACTGGAACTCAAAGGGAAGGTCCTGCAGTGAGACTGGCTGAAGAAGAAACCCTTAAAACATCTCACCTTGGCCAAGTGGAAACGAAGGCTCCCAAAATGACAGGAGTGGTCACATGGGCTGAATGAGAGCCCTTTGTGCCAGACGTGGGCCTCCCCCACAGGTTTGTAGGCTTAGAGCTGTTCACAGTTTGAAATAATAAAAAAAGGAAAGAGTCATAGAATCACAAAATCCCAGAATGGTTTGGATTGGAAGGGACCTTAAAGACCATCTGGCCATGTCAGGGACACCTCCCACTATCCCAGATTGCCTCAAACCCTGTCCAACCTGGCCTTGGACACTTCCAGGGATGGGGCAGCCACAGCTTCTCTGGGCACCCTGTGCCAGGGCCTCCCCACGCTCACAAGGAAGGATTTCTCCCTGATATCTAACCTAAATTTCACTTCTTTCAGCTTGAACCCATTCCCCCTTGTCCTGTCACTGCAGTTCCTGATGAAGAGACTCCTCTCTCTCGCTTCCAGGTGCTGTGAGGTCTCCACACAACCTTCCCTTCTCCAGGTTGAACATTCCCAGCCTGTCTCCATAGGGGAGGTGCTCCAGTTCCCTCACCAACTTCATGGCCTCCTCTGGACTGGCTCCAAGCCCACGAGGGAACCTAAAGAATTGGGTGCCAAGACTGCACCCGTGGCTGCTTGCAAGTGCAGGTGTAGCTCAAAGGATGTTTGCAGCAACTCCAGCAAAATAATTTGAGGGAAGGACTTTTTCTTTCCAGGAAGGTCCAGTTTACCCGCAAACACAGCCATGGTGCCAACCCACAGCAGTGCTGAGGTGCAAAGCTTTCGTTAGAAATATAGATGGGCGGGAGGATTTTTTTTTTTTTTTTGTATTTTAAGAGCGTTTGTTTTCTGTGCTTTAATTTTTTCCAGGAAGAGATAACTGAATCTCAGAACTGATGCACTCCCAACTCTTAAACGCTGGCACTGCTTATTAGCTGCTTGCTCAGTGGAGAATATTCTTCCTTATATAGGTCTTTCAGAAACTAGGTCAGAGGATTAACGTGAGTAGCGGGTGCTAAAAATCCTCTCTGACAGCCTGCCTTCCTTTATTATTTTCTCACTCTGCCCATTGCAGATGCCAACATCTGCCAGCATCCCTGTTGTTTTCTCCTGGGGTCAGCAGTGATGGCCACAAAAGGGATCTTTACTCAGATCCCACAAACACCCTCGGTCTGTTGGTCTGTCTGGCGTGTTTGACCTCTGATAACACGAGTCTTCGAGGAAGGAGAGGTTGTTTTTCCAAGAAATGTGGCAGTGCCACAGCAGCCCTGGCATTTGGGTGATTTGTCAGTGGAAAAACACCTGAGTAGAGATGGCCTCGGCTGCTGAAGGACAGAGCACTTGGATCTGCTGCCTCTGCTTTTGGAAGGACCTGTTCCAAGAAAAGGGGCAGCTGGGCCCAACGCCAGGCAGGCCGTGAGGTGCTCACACTGCTGAACAGCTACATCTTCTCAACGGGAAGTATTTCTAGGAAGTTCTGCAGGGCAAATAACAACAATAACGAGTGGAGCCGCCTGTGCGATGCCTGCGCTCCGCGCGATACCCTTGGTTCCCTGTGCTGCTGGTGACGCTGCTCACGTTTGTGCTCACGGGGCATTTCTTGCCACGCTGTTTACAGCGGACAGAAAACAGCTTTTGGTGACACCCCTGGAATCACACAGTGCCCTGGGTTAGAAGGGACCTTAAAGTTCACCTCATCCCACCCCCTGCCATGGGCAGGGACGCCTTCCACTATCCCAGGATGCTCCAAGCCCCGTCCAACCTTCCTGGACACTTCCAGGGATGGGGCAGCCACAGCTTCTCTGGGCAACCTGTGCCAGGGCCTCCCCACCCTCACACTGAAGAATTTCTTCTTAACATCTCACCTAAATTTCCTCTCTTGCAGTGCAAAGCCATTCCCACTTGTGCTGACACTACATGCTCTTGTAAATTGCCTCTCTTCAAAATATAGATATATAAAAATACATATACCCACACATATCCTCCTTTGCAGGTCCTCAATAAAAGATCTAAAAACTGTCATTAGGAACCCATTTGTCTGAAATATAAACGATTTACTAGAAGGAACAACACCCACTATTATCACATATTCACTTTATATACACTCTCCATCTGATCCCTTGTCTGTGTGCACGTACATGCCTCTCTCAGGAGATGTCTGAGAGGACCTCATCCCTGTCTGTCCCTGTCTGCAGGGAGGGTCAGAGCAGGGACCAGGCTCTGCTCAGTAGGACAAAAGGAAAGGGCAGGAACTGATGCCCAGGAAGTTCCACCTGGACTTGAGGAAAAACTTCTTTCCTGTGCAGAGACTGAGCCCTGAACAGAGACCAGAGAGGGTGTGGAGTCGCCCCCACTGGGGATATTCCAGAATACCATCTGGACACAATCTGTGCTCTGTGGTGCTCTGGGATGTCCCTGCTGGAGCAGGAAGGTGGGACCAGATGAGCCACTGTGGTTCCTTACAGCCTGAGCCATCCTGCGATTCCACAGTTCTGTGATTCTGTGAGCTGCTACAAAACAAGATGCTCACTCAGGGTTTTTAAGTGTCTCCGTGGCCATTAACAAGGTGATGGGTGTTGCAGAAACACTAAGTGCAGAACAGCCCCCAGAAATCTGCTGTGCCTTCAGTATTTGGAAAATCTGACCACCTGGGAGGGAGCAAAGCCCTGCAAAGGCCCTGGCTTTGCAGCTGATCGTGCAGCCTTAAAATGAAAAACAAAACAGCTGAAGTTTCTTTGGCCAGTAACAAATGCAAAACTCGGAGCTTTTTTGCTACAGAAACATTAAAGTCTCCTCATGTGATTTTTGCCTCGCAGTTGGAATAAAAGGTGCTTGCCAGCCACTGTATTTCCTCTCCAGATCCACGGTCTAACAAGGTGTACACACAAGTTGCCCCCTCTCATTGGAGCACCTGCTGTTCACACAGCTGAGTGTGCCCATGAGAAGCTTTCCTGCTGTGTTCTAACTCCAGACCGCCCAGCACTGGCAGCTGCCTTTGCTTTTGTTGCCTCTGTGATGGAGCCAAGGGAAAATCCTTATTTTTACTGCCTCCCATTTAGTTGAAAAGTTGGTCTCCTGCCTCGGAGGTGCCGTGTGTCTCCGGTTTTGCTGCACTGTAACATTGCCTGGGTACCCACATAGGTGCCCTGATCAGGTGGTGTTTATTCAGTGCTCAACTCAGAGGAAGAAAACAGATTTTTTCCAGCAGCCAAAGTGTCACAAAGCCTCCCCAATCAGCACCCTGTGGAGATGGGAAGTTTGTTGAGAACTCACAAACTGTAGCAAGGAGAGAAGCTCTAAGGGCACAGATGGTTAAAAATGTTCCGTGGGAGATGCAGAACTTTCCAGGTAGGAGCACTAAAGCTGGAAGCACACGATTACTGTTCCTTACTTTAATTATGTTCACCACCTGCTCGGGCCTGAGGCACACGAAACAAGCTCTGATCTGGGCTGAACCCCTCCCAGGACACAGACACCTCTTGGGTTCTCCCTTTCTTTCCCTTTCCTCTAATGTGTTTGAAGCACAGACATCAGTGAATGGACTGGTTTCTCCAGGAATCAGAGAACTCCTGCTCATAATCACACCTTAACAAGAAAGGTAATTGTGCTTTTATCACACACTGACAGAGGAGTGGAAGGGGGCATCCATCACGCTGTTTGGGGGTGTTGGTGATCCCTGTTTTCCTCCGTGTGGGGCTGAGGGATGCAGCAGCCCCAGGCAGTCGCTGTCAGCTCTGAGATCAGCACCTGCTGCCACCTGAAACCTCGGTGGTTTCCTCTCGCTTTCTAAGCTGCAAGGAACAGTGACATTTCTGCTGAGACGGCAGCACCGTGGGGCATGTGTGCCAGTGATGCTCCCAGCCTGGAAAATATTATATTGTTATACATTTAAAAAATGTATTTATTTTTATATTTATTTTAATCTTTATTTTAATATTTATATTTTACATGTAAATATAATATAGAGAGATATACAGAGATATATAAATATATATAGAGAGAGACAGCTATAGATATGTGTATATAGATATAGAGGGATATATAGAGAGCTATATAGATATTTATAAATATATATGTGTGTGTATATGCCTAGGTGTGTTTCCATGTGTTCACAGGCTTTTTAAAAGGAAAACACAAAGTCTCCAGTGCGTGATGAATACACCACAGTACTGATGGCTGTTTGTGGGCCAACACAGACATGGAGAGTTTTAACATAAATATAGAAATATAAATATATTTACACACCTCTGCATCCACATATCCCCCTGGAGACGCCCAGCTGCCCCCCTGGAAGGCGTCCCAGTGCGGCCGGCAGCTCACAGCAGTGCTCCCCGTGCTCTCGGGGCCGCACTTAAACCCCAGAAGGCGAAGGCTCCGGGGTGCTGTGAGACTGCCAAAACAAAGAGCTGCCACCTGTATCATTGGTCCAATGACCTTTTTATTATAAAATAATTGCAATTAATTTGACTGCTGTGCCAGTGCTGCAGTGGGGGTGTAATTTCCAGGTAGTCTGATTACTACAAAGCAGAGGATGCACACAGATCACACTGAAAACAAAAATTGTAATCTCAGGTGTCTAATCTAATTTTTACTATTTATTTTCTAGGGAACAATCAAATGGTTAGGATAGAAACCAACTCAGAATATGATGGATTTTTTGTTTTGTTTTTAATTCCTCTCAGCCATTTACACTTCTTCAGTTGGTCATAATAGAGTTGAAACATTCAAAATTTTCCTTTAAAACCTTTTTTCTAGGGAAGACATGGTGTTTTTTTTGGCTGGATACCTTCTTTGCAAGCAGCATCCTATTTGCATGAAAGCCTAGAATATCTTGTTAATAAAAAAGTCCCAACTCTGCCTAAAGCTGAGACATTTGCAATTGGTGTGATGACAAAGTGGAAATTATATTTCAGGCTAAATCTGAATGCTTGTGCTCTCTAGTGACACAGCCAGGCATTTTTTCTGTCACTTGGACAAATCCCAGCCTTTTTCACATTATTTCTCCTCTCACTTTCACAGAATCACAGAAACAGAAGGACAAGGCACTAAGTAAAGTAAAAGCAGGGAGGCAGAGTAAGGGCGGGGAGGAAATGAGCACTTTGAGTCCTGAAAGTACTTTCAGTTTAGCAGGGGACCAAATCTCAGGTTGGGTGTTGTTTTTAACCCTCTCCACAACTATAAAACAGGCGGATGGCTCTGGCAAAGGGAGCCACAAAAATGGGAGTGAGAGGGATTATCTGCACTGAAACCCTCGTGTGTTGGTTTTTTCCCTTCTCTATCTGTGTTGGTCTCTCTTTCCTCTTTGCAGCACATAATTTACAGTAACAACACAGGAAGCTGAATGATTTCCTCTGAGGAAAGTACCTGACGAGGAGGTGAGGGAGCAAAATCATCAGTGCCTTTGGGTCCATCCCTCCCCATGGTTTCAGGCAGGAGCTGTCTTGGACCGAGACACCTTTGAAGTGGTTTTGCAGGGTGGTACAGGAGGCTCGAATCTTTCCCTGTGGCGATCCCAGCACGGGGAGCCCTGAATTTGCGAATAGCAGCAGCTCTTGGTGGTTTGTGAGTGACAGCAGCTCTTGGTGATGCTGCACCTCACACACCAAAACCCTCTCCACCCCTCTGACCTGGAGTCACTCTGCCCACAGTGGCTTTGGAGGCTCCTCTCTGGATCCAGGGAATGTGAGGCTGCCAGGATGGCCCTGGGGAGCTGCAAAGAGGGCACTGAGGAGGGGGAGGCAGTTTTTTGGCTGAATGGCACAGCCATTTCCAACCTGTCCTTTCTCCACAGGCTGCTGAGAAGCCAAGCTGGGAAAGCCAAACATCAGCACTAAGGAGTAAGACCTGGCCCCCTCCATTACAAGACCCCTTCGAAAAGCTCAGCCCAGAATTTTGCAGTTTCAGAGGTCCTGAAGGGGGACTTTTACCCTAAAAAAAGAAATAATCCTCAATGCCAGCTGAAAGGG
The DNA here is from genome assembly GCA_013400975.1 of Atrichornis clamosus. Taxonomy (NCBI): domain Eukaryota; kingdom Metazoa; phylum Chordata; class Aves; order Passeriformes; family Menuridae; genus Atrichornis; species Atrichornis clamosus. The sequence goes on along the minus strand of WBMZ01008619.1, from coordinate 710,966 downwards.
CACAAATGAGTAACTCCGCAGATACCATCTCCAAGAGACCATGAGTTGCCCACAGTTTAAAGGTGACTAAAGCTGAATTGGGTTTTTCAGCCTGAGTGGGTCTAAATGTAGGAGTGGAAGGGAAGCAGAGATTGTATAGCTGGGCACAACATCAGCCTCTTTAACTATTTTGCAATAACTTCCTCTGTCCAACTCCTACCACCTCTAGGAAACTTTCCTTTAAATTGCAGAGCTGTCAAAATGCCTGTGTGTGTGTGTGGTTGTATTTTCCTGCTCCAGCCTCCACTCAGGATCTCATTTCCACTGCAAAATGCAGCAGGACTGATTCATTTTGCAGCAGGAGCGTGACTGATACAAGCCCGGATGGAGACTCATTCTCAGCCCCGTGGAAATCCCTCATCAAGGCTGCAAGTCAAGAGCAAACTTCACTGTGCAATCATCAGGTTGTGTTTCTACTCCTAAACTTTTTGGGATGGAGCCAGGAACAGCTTGTGAGCAGGCGAGGATGACCCAGAAAGCCAGAGCAGTTCTTACATCATCTTTTATTCTGGTTTTGGTTGGTTTTTTATTTTCTGAGAATTGTGTTTCCCTCTCCCCTACACCAACTTCTTCACCTCTAGATTGAAGGTCTGATTAAGATGTGTGCTTTTACAGGGCCCTCCAAGAATAAAGATCACCCGTGCAGCTTTGGGCTGGTATTTGCTCACAGCCTCCTGCTGACAAACCACACCTTGTTTATCAGGACTCACAGATGTTGTGCACACACGGAGCTGCTGGAGCTCTGCAGCCTGAGATTTCTGTACCTGCTGAGGTTGCTGGGGAAATCACCAAGAAAAAGAGTGGATGAACAGAGGCTGGAGCAGACGTTTTTCAAAGAAAATGCTAAGGCAGTGCTGAACAAGGGAGTTCCCCACCTGGGGCTCCAGAGCTGTTGAAGGGTTCATGTCTTCTTTTTAGTTTTAATTTTACATTATTTTTTTTCCCCTAGAAGACATTTTATCCTTTTGTCTGGTCCTTTTGTCAAATCCCTGTATTTGCAACATTCTGTGAAGAATTCCAGCCTGCCTGTAGCTCCTGATGGGGTGCAGAGAACCAGCAGCGATCAGCCAAGCGCCAACTCAGCAATCCCAGCTCTATTCCAGGCCCTGGGTCACCTTGTCCACATCCCTGAAAAGCAGAAGGAACAAGGGGCAAGGTACCTATGAGGCTGATGCCACCACCTTGCCATTTTCTGGGATCAAGCTGCTGCTTATTGATGACACCTGAACATTTCCATCCAGTTTTCCTTTCTACTAATCAAGGTCTGATAGAGAATGCTCAGTAGGTTAAGCACAAAGGGTCAGAAAAAATCACATCACTTAATAGTCCAAGTCTCCCAAAAAGCCAGAGGGTTTAGTAACTTAAAAGCTGTCATCAGCTTCAGCCTCATTCCCCCCAAAATTGTCTGACTTTTGCCCAACTGGCCTGAACCATTCACCTCACCCAAACTTGAGGAAGAGATCCAAGCCTGAGGTCTTGCTCTGACTGTAGTATAGGGTTAGGACAGTGACACTGGAAAGAAGTTTCCCATCTACTTGTCTCAAAAATACCTTCTGGATACAGTCCTAACCTCACAAATCCCCACATCCCCAAGTATCTCCTTCAGAGCCTCCGGGACCTTAAATCTGGCTGCTGAAATAATTTTGAAGCCCTTCCTCTCCTGCCCCCTTGAGGCTCCCAAACTGCCTCTTCACATTAAGGATTGACACCAGCACTAAAGTTTGGCAGGATGATAAACAGATTTCAGGACTGAGGGTGTTTTTAAACTATTCTCACAAGCTACAAACAGGAAAATGAGGAGAGAAAAGGCAGAGAGTGGATGTCCCTTCCAGGAGCCCGTGGTGGGGCTGTTGGTGCCAAATCGAGCTCGTGTCAGCCCTGAAGGGTGTTTTGGCGTGTCTGACTCCAAGGGTTTTTCAGCTTCCCTCTCACAGGGGTGACCATGAAGAACAACGAGCAGGGCATCTGTCAGTGAGTAATGACAGGAAAAATCATCTTCCTTTTGTGCAGTGTTGGAGCCTTTGCTGGGGCGAGGCACAAACCTGAGCCTGTGTCCAGCAGCGCTTTGGAGCTGCCAAGGTAAACGACACCACAGCCAGAGACAGGCAGCTCTGGGATGCGACTAGCAATGAAGAAATCATTTCGTAAGTGTCAGTTCTTCCCCTGAATGTCTGCAAACAGACTGCAAGAGCTTTCAAGTGCCCAGAAATACAGATTTAGTGCCATTTCCTAAGAACTTGGAAAGCATCTTGAGAGTGGAGCATATTTCTTCATTACTGGATTTGTTCTCTTTTATGCTGCCTATCATTTACTGTGATAAACACCAAGGAAGGGCTATCACTTATAGAGAATTAATTTAATATAGTGCTGCCAGTGCTCTGACAGGTTAAAGGAGACCCGTGTTGCCCATGCAAAACAATATTCAATGGTGTAACTTCAGGTGGGAGGGAGGGAGGGAGGGAAGAAACATTTGCTCTGTTTGCAAAACCAACCTTGAAGTAGGGCAGAGAGACTGGATTAAAACAAGAGATCTTTTATTGTCTTGAGCTGCAGAGTGTGATACAGAGGAACTACATGGATTTTCATTCATATAAAAAAAGAGAGCCCTTTATTTACACAAGTGTTCAAAGCTGCCCATGGTACCTAACAACAACACTGTTTTTCTCTTTGTTTTCTTTTGTTAGTTATTCCCACCTAGATGGAGCAAGCATTGGTCAGTAACACTTAGAAAAACATGTCAGAAGCTTTTGGGCAGGAAAAAAAAAAGAATTATGTTCTAAAAGAACCCAAATCCTCACGGGCATTTCACTGTAACAAAGCCACCAGAATACTTACAACCAGTCACTGACAAAAGGAACAGTTTTCAGAATGGGCTCAGCAGCCTAATTATTCTCAGCCTGTCTTTTACTCCCCCATCTAAGTAAATATATCCTGGACATGCACAAACTCGACATGTATGGGAAAAAAAAAAAAAAGGTAGAAATTTATTTAAAAGTAATTGTGCTTTTATTTATAAAAAAAAAAAATTTACAATCAGACACTGTCCTGCTGTGTTTCCGAAAGCATGGTTCTCTTAAAAATGACAAAAACGTAGCTTATTATTATTATCATTATTATTATTATTACTTTGTCTTTATATTAATAATATTAATCTTAAGCTTAAGTTTAAAAACATACTGCTTTCCCTTCCCATTCCCTCCTTCTCTGTGGTACTTGATATATATAAAAAAAAAAGCATCCGAATGGCCGATGATCTTCAATCAGAACGTATAATAATAATAATAATGATAATTCATCTTACACATTTCTGTGTGTAAAATATGGCTGGTTCTAAAACAAACTACCCACGTACAAAGCTGTTCTCCCTCCCCTCCCCAGGGCCACCCAAGAGACCGTCAGACCGTGGAAGAACTCGATCCCAGACGCTTTCTGGCAAAACAGAAATGAACAAAACAACACGGAACCCTTGAGATCGTTGTCTTTGGTGTGGAGGACGTTCCTGGTGGGCAGCTGGAGCTGCTCTGCTGGGAACACTGGGATGCTTAAGGCTTGTTTGGAATGCTGCAAAGCCTCCGTCGGGCCACGGGTCACCGGTGCTTTGGTTCAAGTCCCAGCTCCTCACACCCCCAGGCCAGCGATGCCAGAGGGTCTCCCCACACCCCCCTCTCCACCCCTCCCCATCCCCTGCCCGCAGCCCCTCCCTCACTCCGGGGCCCTACGCCCGCTTCCGGCGCCCTTCCAGGTTGCGGAAGCTGGAGGGTCTCAGCTTCATCTCTGCAAACTGGATGGAATACTCGTGGCCCTTCCAGTGGAACCAGTTAACGCCCTGTGGAGGCAAAGGCGAGGTGTGGCAGGTCACACTTTCACGTTGCTGCTCTCCTCTCACCCTGGGGCTGTTTTCTCATTTGGGCTCAGGGGCACCACAAAGCGGAGGAGCGTTGGGAAGCACAAGGGCTCTGGCATGTCCAAGCTGTACAGGCCCTCCCACATGAGGTCACAGAATCATGGAATCACAGAAGGGTTTGGGTTGGAAGGGACCTTTAAAAGTCATCCCACTCCACCCCCTGCCATGGGCAGGGACACCTTCCACTATCCCAGGGTGCTCCAAGCCCCGTCCAACCTGGCCTTGGACACTTCCAGGGATGGGGCAGCCACAGCTTCTCTGGGCACCCTGTGCCAGGGCCTCCCCACCCTCACAGGGAACAATTCCTTCCCAATATCCCATCTAACCCTGCCCTCTGTCAATTTGAAGCCATTCCCCCTTCACTCCAGTCCCTTGTCACTCCTGGCCTTTGTAAGTAGTCTCTCTCCATCTTTCCTGTCGGCTCCTTCAGGCCCTGCAAGGCCACACTGAGGTCACCCCATATCTTCCCTTCTCCAGGCTGAACAATCCCAGCTCTCCTAGCCTTTCCTCCCAGCAGAGCTGCTCCATCCCTCTGACCATCCTGGTGCCTCCTCTGGGCTCTCTCCAGCAGCTCCAGGCCCTTCCTGTGCCGGGCCCAGGGCTGGGGGCAGCTCTGCAGGTGGGGTCTCACCTGAGGAGGCAGAGGGGCAGAACCCCCCCTCCCCTGCTGCCCACGCTGGGAGCAGCCCAGGGCTCGGGGGGCTCAGGGCTGGGGCAGGTCCAGCTCTCACCCCCAGCACCCCCAGGTCCTGCTCCCGGGGCTGCTCCAGCCCCAGCCTGGAGTGATCCCAGGGGTTGTCCCGACACAGGTGCAGCACCTTGAGCTCGGTCTTGTTAAACCTCTGTCCCTCCTTGCCTGGATTTCATGGCAGGAAGAACATTTTTGTTTCACGTGTTGAAAACTACAATTCTTCCCTGCACACTTGGGATAACCCCTTGGAATATCAGACAAAGCCAGCAATATTTCACCAGCTGATGTTAAATCCTTGTTTTGTGAGCGACTGCCCATAAACTTCCCTAAGATGCTGAAGGGTGGGAGGAGTGGCTGCTCTGATGTCTGGCTGGCCAAACCACCAGAAAAATCCATAATTACAATTCCCCTTCTTCTCAAGCATTCCCAGAAGCCTTCAGACAGCAGACTCACCTGACTGTGGCTGTTGTCCCCGTATCTGCCCATCAGGTTGACTCGGTGACAGTTCTTGTACCAGAACGCTCCCTTGTAGGACAGAGCACAGTTGGTGATGGCAGAGTCGTTGTCCTTGTCAAAGGTGGAGAAAGACCTTCCATTGTGGTACGTCATGGAGTCACCTGGATGGGGGGGACAGAAGAAAGAGCAAGGTCAGTGGTTTGTCTGGTTTAGATTTCATGGGAGTGCCCATTCTGCAGAAAATATTTGCACTGTGCCATGCACTGTCTCTATATACATTTTTAAAAATTGACATGTTTTAGTACAGAAGAAAAAACACCATTTTTGTTGCTGCAGGCAGGTCAAAATATTTTTCCAAGTGGTTTCTAATTCCCAATATATTGAGTGGGGTTTTTTCACACAGCTCAATTTCTGTACTTCTTGGTGAAAGCTGGATTTTGGCCCTGTACAGTGTGGACAAGCCAAGTCCAAAGATACCTCCACAAGGAGGGAATCAAGACCAAAGGAGTCTCCACATTCAATCCTACTCGTGGTAGTAGCTACTACTACTCTGCACCAGGGTACTTTCCTTAAATCACAGAATCATGGAATGGTTTAGGAAGAATCATCTTGTTCCGACCCTGCCATGGGCAGGGACACCTTCCACTATCCCAGGTTGCTCCAAGATCCATCCAACCTGGCCTTGGATATTTGCAGGGACGAGGCAGCCACAGCTTCTCTGGGCACCCTGTGCCAGGGCCTCCCCACCCTCACAGGGAAGGATTTCATCCCAATATGCCACCTAAATTAAATAGACATTAATTCTGCTGCTGCTGCCATTTCCTTTGTACAGGCTGGATAAAAGTTCCTGTGCTGGTCACAGGGCAGAGCCCCAACACACATCTCTGGTCTGGTTTATGCACCCAGCAGTGTGAAATTATCTCCTTTTAAGACATGTTGTTAAACTGGATTTATCTCTTAATCCTTTGAAGCCCTGAAGAGGACTCAATAAGGGCTGCAGGGTTTGCCCCAGTATGATTACAAAAGGCAGATGATTTGTTCAGCAAAATTATAAATCACATTACAGCAGGACTTTGCTGCAAATTCTACTGACAAGGAAAGAGGCTGTGCCAAGCTATTATTAGCTGTATAAATGACAGCCAAGATTGGCCAAACGAGATATATTGCGGTTTAATATACTTGTTTCAATCCTGTCATAAGCAGCCCATAAAATATGGCACCAAAATGCCTGGAGGATTTAAAATGGAAACATAGAACACATTGATACGCTCCTATTTTCAACACAGGAGAGGCACCTGCTGCTCTGCAACATCCACACAGTTACTTTGAGTCAACGGGGAGGAAACTGGGAATTTTCAGAAGGGAAAGAAGTCGGTGTTTCCTCTCACCTGCTGTGCCGCTGTAGCCATCCACCCGGAGCCTGTACCTGCTCTTGGCATCCCCGACGCTGAAGCGGTCGTACACGGCGTAGGCCGTGTCCCCCTTGTCCCTCAGGTCCACCCGCAGCTCGTACTGCCCCTGGGAAGTGATCTTGTGGAGGTTCTCCAGGCCTGTGGGCAGAAATGAGCACCTGTCTCCCCGCGCTTGTCTCTCTGCCATCCCGTTTTCCCACAAATGGGGGCGTTCTGACAGAGCAGGGCGCCAACACTGAGGCGAGGACAGTGAGCAGTTCAGCTGTAGGGCAACGTCAGCGCTAAATCAAACCGACTGACAGAGCTCTTCCCTTCAAATCACAGGAGAAGGGAAGAGCAGCCAGAGTTGTGTTGTGTGACTCATCATCAATCATCACCATCATCATCATCTTGCATTTACAACCAAAAAAACGCAGTGCAACCTTTGAAAACGTGGAGTTTTTACTTCTATTTTCCCCAGATATGGGCGTATTACTTCTATTTTCCCTGTTTTGCCTCTCTGAATCATAAGCCTTTGCTGCTGGGGTGCCCCAGGAGTACAGAAGGAGGTGGTTTGCAGTTGCTTCCCAGGTTACCTCTGGCCTCTCCCAGAGCACCAGAGAGCATCAGGTGGATACTTTTGGTGACCCCAGCAAGGCATCCCTGAACTACAGCTGGAGGGACTGGCTGCACCTGGCCATTTCAGTCTCCCTTCATAGGGTGTCCCTGGCCTCCTTTGCTCACGTTCTCCTTTACAAATACTCTTGCCAGCTAAATGGAGGCTTCTCACTGGCTCCCAGACTTCCTGGCTGTGTTTGTATTTTTTTTTATATTTTTTTTTTTAGTTCTTAGCACTCACCTATCCAGAACTCATCCTTAGGATCTCCAAAACCTGCCACATAAGTCTTCCAGTTCTTGTAGAAATCTTCCTTTCCGTTCTGACGCCTCAGGAACACCTACAAGCAAGAAATGTTATTATGGACAGGCTGCCCTGACCAGAGGGATTGAGCTTTTACAAAAGCAGAGCTCAGCGTTGCTCCTTCCCTGCCTTTACCCCTCCCAGCAGAGTCTCACTGCAGAGACTGAGCTGCACCCAGGCTGTTGGATGCTCCCTGGTTTTTTTAAGTCTTTAGTTCCCCTGCTGGGTTCCCTGGCTCCTCTGCATGACGTGGCCTTTCTGTTGCTGCTCTCTGCCTTTTTAAACCCCTCGTGCAGTTCTGTGTCTCTCAGCCAAGGGTTTCTCCATCCCCTCATACCCCAGCCAAGCATTCCTCCAGCTCCTCCTTCCTTTCTGTGCCATGTTCAGGTTTGGGGATGCCAGTATGGAGAGCTGCCATTTAAATTGCCATTCCTTTGTTGTCTGGCTGGGATGTGTCCCTGGGAAGCCTGGCTGGCCACTGCACCCCGTGGCTACTGAACAAATGTTTCCCCTGGGCTGTGCTTCAACCTCCTTCTCTCTCATTAAAATAGAGTCAGTTCACCCTCCCCTCACCTGGGTGACTCTTTAGAAGGTCTGCAATCCAAGATGGTCATTTCAGCAGCCCTTAGAGCCAGTAAATAGTGTGAACAACCAGTTGTTCAGAGGGATCAGGGCATTCCCTCCATGCTGAAACCACAGACGTGACCCATCCTTTGGAGACACCTCTCTCCACCTACAGGAAGAGCTGTAACTCTAAGCAGCACAGTGTCCTACCCAGGATCAAATTCCCCAGATTCACAGACAAGTCAGCCCTACTTTGAAAAGAGCACTGAGGGGTGCCCTGGCTGAGCAGGGATGGGATGTGCTGCCCCGTGCCCATACTCACAATCCATCCGCCCCCGTCCTCGCCCATGTCACAGAAGACCTGCAGAGGCTGGGCCTTGTCCCCGTTCAGGTAAATTGTGTAGAGCCCAGAGGTGGCTTCTCCATTCAGGAGGGCCTGGGAGCAGTCCTTAGGGTAGGGATAGAGAAGCCCAGCTGCACACACAGGAAAGAGAAAGCATTCCTTAGGAAATCAGCAGTTACAGGGGAGGTGTTGAATGCAGGTGACTCAGGAAAATCCCTTGTGGGTCAGGTGTGGATCCCAGGAACAGGTTTATGATTGAATCCTGCATACAGGATCCTGCAGGATACAGCACATGACGTGGATTCTTCTTTGAAATGTGCTTTTTCACATCTGTCTACACTTCTGGAAGTGCTATGAAGGCCAGAGAACCACTCCCTGCTAGGATGGGAGCGCATCCTCCAGCTGAACATGGAAATGTCATGAGCTGTGTTACAGCAACTTTTGGGTAAACCCAAATCTACCAAGCTCTGACCATGTGACAGAACTTCAATCAAAAATCAATTAATTGGGAGCATTTTGCTAGCAAGTACAATATTAAATGTGTTACAAAGCTACACTTTTAAAAACAAAGCAAACAGCAACAGTTGAAATGAGAGAGAATTGTTATTAAGCTTTTCTTTCTGACATCAAGCCCATAAAATCACTGCAGTCAGAACAATTTCTAAACCCCAACTCAAGCTTTTCTCTTTTTATTCACTCAGGCCATTGACTTTTCCAGCCCATGGTCTAATTAAGTGTTGTTCCAGGTGAGTCCATAGGAGAGTTTGTAACTGCAGCTTCTCAGAGTGGCTGCTGCTCCTTCCCAGTGTGTCACATCCCTGCCTGTGCTTCAGCTCCAGAGAATTTCATAGAAACACGGAAAAGTTAAGGTTGGAATAGACTTTTAAGAACATCAAGTCCAACTGTTAACCCAGGACCACCACCATGTTCACCACTAAACCATGTCCCCACGTGCCACATCCACAGGTTGTTTTAATATTTCCAGGGATAGTGACTCCAACACTGCCCTGGGTAGCCTGTTCCAATGCTTTACAACTCTTTCCATGAAGAAAATTTTCCTAATATCTAATCTAAACCTCCCCGGGTGTGACTTAAGGCTATGCAGGCTTTGGGATTTGGAGGAAAGTGACTCTGTGCAGGGAGCTCCTTCAGTGTGTCCCTGTCACTAAACAGCACAAAAATGCATGTTTAGATTTAAGACCAGGCTTAAGCACCTGCCTGAGTGAGGCTGACACTGTTCACATGGCTGAAGGTGCCCTGGTCAGACCCTGCTTTTGGTCAGTTTGCCAAACATGCCCTAAGTACACCCAGATGTAATTCCTCTCCTATTTCTGGGTGTGGATTGGGGCCTGTTGGTGGAGTTCATCCTGCTCTGCACAAGCAGTGACTGGGCAGGCTCAGGGCTGGGTGACTTTCATCACTTCTGGGAGGCCTTGGGCTGAAGTTGGAACCGGCAGCAGGAGGGGGAATGGGGATGACTGAAGGTCCTGCTGGGCCTGAAAGGTTGGAAACTGTGAAAAGTGAGACAAATGACAGGCAAAGTGTCACAGCTAATACTGAACAACTTCTACTTTTTAATGTCAGCTGTGAAGTGACCTTCAGAGAAGGCAATTTATCCTTGCACACAGCTGCAGAGCTGTCCTGTCAGGGCTGGAGCAGAGGGGCTTTGAGACAGCCCATCTCAGAGAGAGGAGGAAAAACCTGCCCAGAAATTCATCTCCTCAGCCCACTGGACTGATTTGTGTGTGTTTGTGGTTTGCTTCATTTCAGCTGCAAGCACTGATTTGTTTTCACAGCTCTCTGTGATTGATACAGGGGGAAATAAAGGTGTCAGCTGGATTTTGAGGAGTTCCTTTTGGTATTTCACATGGGAAAGGCAGGGTGTTTCACCACAGAAAGGACTACGAGGTGATGTGGATGGATATTGGGATTTCATCCTGCCAATCCAGGGAGAACAGACAACAGCTTAGGGGGAACAGAGACTTTGCACCGACACTACAAGTGGATTAAAATCTTCTGTGAGGTCTGGGTGTCCTTACTGCAGAGCTCAGCTCTGTCCTGAGAGCAGTAACTCGGATTATTTCAGCTGTGCACGTGCTCTAAAGTCCTTACTTGTGGTGAAAATGGTCTGGACTGTTTTGCTCCTCAGGGCCCCACTCAGGGCCTCCAGTTTCACCATGTACTGAGTGGACGGGCTCAGCCCTGTCAGGGTGTAGGAAGTTGTCTCGGGGTTTAGGACGAGTTTCTACAGAGAGAAGAAATAATACAGGGAAATCTCAGAGAAATAAACCATAATGACCAGACGGTTACATATTTTAGTCTGTTACATTATTTTCTGCAGTAATTATTAATGGTATTTATAACCACCTAGATTAATTAATACAACACTACTCCTCTAAGATTTTTACCAAGTTACCTTTCCTTAAAAGTTCAATAAAAGCTGCCTGGAAATGAGTGTTTATTATCATAATGAACAAGCTGTGTGGTTTAAAAGCAAGGCAGCATAAATGTTTTCACGCCCAGAATGTACGCATTGTGAAATTCATAAAAAACTGGGAAGAATCATCCTTTAGGACAAGGAAATGTTACACTCTTGTCTTCAAAAGGCTGTTTTGCTGTGATATTAAAAGACTGATTTTCAGTGTGCTTAGGGAATTTGCCTTCTTGAAAATCAGAACCCTCTCTTGATGTACCAGGCTGGGCATCCAAAATTGCCTTTTTTGCTGGGATTCCCCAGACTCATATTTAAGCACTTAGTGTAATCTAATTATGTAGGAATTAAATAAAACCACTGGAGAACAAGAGACACTTCCAAAGGGAGCTCATCCTGCCTCAGATATCCCGTGGCACAGGGATGGATTCTCCTGAGTTTAGAAAGGGGAATCACATCCTTTGTGGGGTGGGAGTTTATTCCATGAAACAGTTTTGGAATGAGGGAAAATGTTTATTTGTGCTTTCATCTGTATTGTGGAGAGGTGAATGGCAAAATTCAGCCTGCAGTGGAGCCTCTGTTTCAGGGTACAAGGTGAGAAAGTCCTTAAGCAGGTTTTAAATGCATTTGTGTTCAGTCCAGCACTAAAACAGGTAATTAATATTTTAAAATTAAGTATTGAAATTGCATTGCTGGACACTTCAGAGCATCTCCACTGCCCAGATCTGAGGCACAACCCCTCTGGTTTGGTTACCTCGACTCTGCCATCAATGGACTCATACATCAGGAGATATTCAATGACTGGAGCACGGGGAGGCCTCCAGCTTATCACAGCTGCTTCTGACTGAACCTCAGTGACACTTAAATCCCTTGGAGCATCCAGTCCTGAAGGAGACACCAGAGCAATTACAATCACATCCATACAAAGTTAATTACACAGGTTATCTTAGGGGCAGTGTATTAAAACAGGCCAGAAAGGCAAACCTTTTCTCCAGAGAAATTTGAAATTAAAAAACGTTTCAACCTAAGTTTTGTGATTAAAAAGCAATTTTTGCATTGGTAGTTTTAAATAAAGGTATTAACTTTATATCAGTTAAAATACTGGCTTGTTCCAGGCACTTTAGTTTTAAGTATTTGCACTAAAGTGTTATTTGAAACAAAATTGTGCATTTTATTGTTTCTCATTATTTCTCAAGAAGGTAGATTGTATTTACCTATTCCCAGGAGAGAAAACTTTGGTTCCAATGATGTTTTTTTGAAGAGGAAAATTTTTCCTACTTAGTTTACTCCATCTTCCCTTCCCCACTGTGATTAGAACACTGGATTGGTGTGGCTCAGCTCTTGGCTCTCTAATTAATGCCCTGGGACAAGCCAAGTACAGTCAGGAAAATGAGAAACATCCATGATTTCATGGATGCTCGCGGAAAGCCGTAAGTATGAAACCAACTGGACACCTTCAGCAGCCAACATCAGCCCCCAAAGAGGAGCTCCTGCTCCAGCTCTGCGTGAGAATCTGTAGAGCTGGTGACACAAATCCACCTCTGAGCGGTCACACCAGGCTGCCACCAGACACAAGCTGATGCAAACACCATCAAAACTCAGGTGTCCCGTAAAAAAGCACAGGGTGCTGTCTGCCTTTCTGCAAGTGCAGGTGGGAGCAGCAGAGGTGCCGCTGTGGGCTGGGGATGGCACCTGTGGTGAAGTGTGTGGAGAGGCTCTCGCTCCTCTGCGCGTCCTTCAGCGCCTGCACGCTCAGCGTGTACTCGGTGGCGGGCTGGAGGCCCTTCAGGTCGTACTCCACTGTGTTTCCCGACACCATCTGAGTAACTTCTGGCTCTGAGGAGCAAACACAGGAGAGGAGAGATGTGGGTATCGTTCAGACACTCGTGATGTACTCAACTCCATGTTCCACTCGCTGATTTTTATTCCTAGCTGGGTGCGAGTGTAAAATAGTAAAAGGCTGGATCCGTGTCCGTGCTGACACCTCTGCTGACTCTGAATTCCACCAGAGCCCTTTATCTAGAAGTGTGAGCTCTCTCTAGTGTTCACAAGAATTATAACACCACCTCTGCTTTTCGGGAATCTCCGTTATCTCTGTTCGTGGCTGAACCGAGACTGCTTAATTGAAATGATCATTCCTAAAGTGCTTCCAGCAAGGCACCTCTTCCAAATAACAGCCCCAAGGCTGCCAGAGCTCAAGGAGTGTTTGGACAATGCTCCCAGGCACAGGGTGGGATTACTGGGGTGTCTGTGCAGGGCCGGGAGTTGGATTGGATGATCCTTGTAGATCGCTCCCAACTCAGGATATTCTGTGATTCTGTGATTTTCCTGGAGTTACAATGAGCACCTCTAGAGAGCTTTATCCCTTCCACTCCCCAACCCACCCCTGACTCCTCTCACCTTCCTCAGAAGAGTAGGATACTACGTAGTTGTCCACAGCAGCAATTGCTGGCTGCCAGGTGGCCAGAGCCTCCGAGTCAGTGATGTTCACCACCACCAGGCCTGAGGGGCTGTCCAGAGCTGCAAGAAAAACAAACTGAAGGAATCTGACAAACCCTCTCAGCTCTGTGCAATGCTCTGTTGTAAATTTATGACAGAAAATGCCCAAACACTGCTGCTTGGAGCAGCTTTTATGATCCCCTTTGGAATAGTGGAGTTCCATGGGAAAGACGTCAGTGCCCGTGAGGAGACACCAAAAGCCTGCACTGGAAAGGGAGGTCAGTGCTTGAAGAGGTGAAACACTGGGAACAGACAGAACTAACCATGTTCTCAGTCTTGATACCATCAATCTCAATGGCTCTGTCAAAGCTGACATATTTCTCTCAACACCCTCAAATTTGAGGTGATTTTTGGCGCAAACTCAGGAGACAGAGCTGGGAAAAATAACTCAAGTGACAGCAACTGATGGCCACTGTGACCTTCCAGCAGCTTGTTTAAAACAAACCAATCCCACAGCCAGCCAACCATCCAAAATTCCCACATGTCCTACCTTGCCTCCTCACAGGATTCTATTTTTCACATGGGTTTATGCTCTCTCTGAATTAAGATGGACCTGTGCCTCCAGAAAGCTGGAATGGGCCATAAATCTCCTGTCATTATCCAATACTCATCATCTTCTTCCTTGCCTCAGTTCTCTGGATGCTTGTTAGCACCCCAAAAAGAATGAATGACGGGTGCAGGGAGGGGTCTGCAGCAGCAGAGTGGACCCTCATTTCCTGCAGGGATATTTGGAGCTTTACTGAAGAAAAATCAGGATAGAGAATGTTTTTATGCTTAGGAAAGTGTGGAACCTGGGAGATGTCCACAACAGAGACTGGTCTGAAGTGTTCAGCTGAGCTGGGCCTTTGCTCCCTCATCTCAAAATGTCATTAATTAAACTTCTGGTTTTTTTCTGGTGAATTAGGACTACAAGTACATGAATTGTCTCTGTCTCACAAGTTGGTTTAGCATTTAGCAAATGGGAGCCTGATCAAAATTACAAATCCTATCCTCATCTAAAATGCAAAGACACGAAGGAGGAGTGGGCACAAAAACCTTCCTCCACCTTGTGTGGACAGCAAAAATGGGATCTCAGTGGGTCTGCAGCTCCAGTTCCTGAGCCTCTCCTGGAGCCCAGATGACACACTGGAAAAGCTGCCATTTCCTGGTTTTCTCTTACCTGTTTTCAGAATGCCAGAGACGGGCTCGCTTTCTTCAAAGCCTTTCACGGAGATGATGCTGACGTTGTAGTCTACACCTGGGACTAACTTCACCAGCTTGGTCCTTGTCTTGCTTCCCTCGACTGTGACAACGTTTGGAGTACCTAAGATGAGGCCAAATGCCAAGGGATTAGTGACACAGTACTCCAGAAAATGCTTGAAGCACCTGTTTCGAGATATTATGACCACCATGGATGTGCTTGTAAAGCTGGAGATGATTTTTCCCAGTTAGTTACAACCACAGATGTCAAATATTGCTGCCGTGACACCTAAACCTAAGACACTGAGTTGTATTCACCAAGAAAAAATTAACATTTTTAGTAGAAGGTGTTCCTGTCCATAGCAGGGGATTGGAGTGAGATGAGCTGTAAAGTCCCTTCCAACCCAAACCATTCTGTGATTACTGTTCAGAAAAATATGACTACACAAATGAGATGCAAGGAGAAACCACAGCAGACTCTCCATGGAAGTTCAAACACCTGTGAGGACAAGACTTGCCTTGTTTGTAGTAAGGGCTGGAAGTTTCTCCTTCACCCACCTCATTTAGAATATACCACACGTTATTTTAAGAGGTGCTGCATGTGTGGCTGAGGACTTAGTACATATATTTACTTCAAATCCTGGGTTTATTCCAGGAAAGCACTTAGACAAGTGCCTAACTTTATGACTGTGGATTCCTTTTCTTCTGTGGGACCACTGTGTGTTTTAAGTTGCCCATGTGCTTACAGGCTATATTGTCTAAAGGCCTAAACCTTGAATCAGCCAACAGCAGGACTTTTTTTGGTCCTGATGTCTTTAGTGTTTGTTCTTTAGCTGTTTCCCTTCAGAGGTGTCCCTAAGTTATGTTAAAAATCTGATGAAGTACAGGAAGTTTTTGAAGTTGAACACTGAACCAGATGAGACAACACTGGGGAGCAATAAGTAAATCACTGCCTTGAAAATCTGTTATAAGCACGGACTATGATTATTATTTCCAAGTGCCATCTTTTCCAATGTGCTTAGCTCAAAATAATGAGCCAGTTTGGACACTAATCCTTACTGAGGAGGCTCAGGGACAGACATATTAGGAGTACAACCATTCCAGATCCACCTCTGAGCTCCCTTACAAGCGGTGCCCATGGGATGTGGGCGCTGTGTCCACACAGAGGTTGGCCACACACCCACATTCCTGGTCAGCACTTTGAAAAATAAAAAAAAAGGGATGATCTGTGCAAGATCATCTGGGAGATGCACTGAAAGGATGGATGGCAGCACCGCAAGCCCTTTCTGCTGTCCCTGACACCTCCCTGCCCCTCCTCACCTCCCGTGATGGGCACGTAGGAGATCCGGAAGTTTTCCACGCGGGTGCGAGGGGGTGTCCAGCTGACTGTAGCAGCATTTTCCGTGATGTCAGAGAAGGAAATTCCCTTGGGAGAGCCCACGACTGTCAGGGGAGAACAGAGAACACACCATATGGGAAGAAAAGGTAAATTGTTTATCAGTCCATAGTGCTGGAACTCTGATTTGTCTCATCCCTCTATCCCAAGCACTGGTGCTATCAATATTCTGCCCTAAACAACACTAATGCAGGAAGTACCAAACTGGTGATGTTTTTATTACAGCTACAACCTATTCGGCCTAAATTTTCCTTTCTTCAGGAGCATTCCAATAGTGCATAGGTTAAAAATACCTAACACATAGAAATAAGAGAGATTTCAGTGCTACAGAAAAGCATGGAGAAACATGTACAGAAATGCCATTCGACTCCAGATTTTTTCCACCCCGGTTTCACCTGGAGGGTTTTTAGACCTTCCACTGAGTCCCTTTGCCTCTGTGACACACAGCGGTGGCAGCCCTTAGCCATGGGCAGATCTCTCTTCCTGAGCATAGCATTCCTAAGGCAGGATGCTTAAAGGAGACCCGGACTCAGGTGTGGGAGTCCATCAAGGCTCCTCTCAGGCACTGAGAACCTGGAACTTGTGTTGGCTTCAAACCAGAAGCAACAAGATTTTCCTCCTGGAATCTCTCTCTGATTTTCTTTCAAGCACATCCATCCAGAGAACATCCAAGCAGAACCATCATGATGAAGGCACTTGTGGCTCCACTGCAGCTCTGTGTCATAAAACTCAGCCCTTCCCTGTCTAAACCTGAGCACTGCACTTGCCCACATAAATGAGATGAGTAAGGTGGGCAAACACAGCCCAAATTTTACTGAAACGACACAAACTTAAAACCAACACGCATCTGAAACATTCCAGTTTGAGGCTTAATTAAGACCCTGCAAAACAAGCATGGGAAGGGCTTCTGGCAGGACGTGGTACATGAAGAGAACTGCCACTTCAAGGTTTACAGTGAGCATCCCACTTCCAATCATTCCAGCTTTTTCGGCTGTAACCAAAACAACCCTGAGGTACTAAAAAAAATAAATAGCACACACACAGAGGAGGCCATTAGCACAAAGAGGAGGGATACCAAACATCAGCCACGTTAAGAGGAGTGGAGACAGGCGGGGGGCAGGGGAAGCGGGGCAAGAGGAGGACAAAAAAAAAAAAAAGAAAAAGGGACTGGGCTTGAAATAGCTTGGAAAGAACGTGCCTGCGGGAAAGGAGTCAGAGGGCTGTTTGTTCCATGTGTCCCCAAAGCAGCAAGGCACTAAATCAACTGCAAGGCAAGGAAAGAAAAACAACTGAGCTCTCAAGAGAAATGTAAATTATATCTCTGGAGCTCACCAGACATGTTGTGTTCGTGGGGTTTGCTCACATGGAAAAGCCAAGGAGAGAAAGGAATTATAGAAAACAAAGAAAGCGAGGTGGGGTTGGAAAGGCTACAGAAAGTTGCAGCTGATTTAGGTAAGGAAACTGGCAAAAATAAACCTGGGAAAGAAATACAAATGAAAATCACATTGATTTTGCCTCACACTATAGGTGCCCTGAGTGGCTGAAGAGAAATGCTAGAGGTGATTTTGGAGGCCAAACAGATGGACCAGTACTTGGTTTTCACACATGGGGAATTTCAGCCTTTCCCAGAAAATAAAATACCCAATCCATCCCACTTGGACTCTGCTGTGAACACTTCCACGGACCTCAGGGTGGTTTTCTGTACCAGGTGAACTGCATAGCAACGAGCAGCAAGAAGAGCTTTGACTATGTGAGTTTTCTACACCCCCAGGTACCCCAACTGCAGCCTTCCTGGGAGAAAACCTGGCAAAAAATTATAATGGACCATCAGAGCGTCTGTCCTGGAATGAGTCCCAGAGATGTAAGAGGTTTGCACCTTCGAGCACAGGGAAATTAAAATGAAGGAAATGAAATCATCTTCTTGGGCTACCTGAAAGCCAAAATTAAGCAGGCAGAGAAAACAGCCAGTGTGCTCCTGACCTAGCACTCATAAAGAACCTCCTCTGTTGGGCAGGTACAGGTAAATATCTTCATCCTCCAGCATCTTCCCCCAGGGCTGTAGGAGAGATGGGGACCTTTCCTGAGAGGCTGCTGAAGCACCCACGATACCTGAGGAGCTGCTTTTTTTAGGGATGTTTTTTTCTAATTGTTCTGTCATTCCTAACAGGCCAGAGGAGTGTGTTCCCTGGTTCCCTGGATTTCTTCTCCTAAGCAACAGGAAGAAGCAGGTTGCATTTATCACATATAAAGAGCATGTGAAGTGTTCTGTGATCATCTCAAAAAAATAAAAATGCTGTCACAGTGTGGGAAAACACCGTTGGAAGAAGGGGGAAGTAGCAGCATGAGACCCACACTTCCCACATGGATATTAATTGGCCCATAGGTGTGTGGAGGTCCCCCAGTGAGGGCTGAATTGCACCTTAACTGAGATTTTACAGAGAAGTTTCTAAAAGACACCAACTCTCTCTCTGAAAGCACCAGTGAACAAATTCTCTCTTCATGGATAGGGATATTTCTTCTGTAACCACGCTGGAAATGCTATAAATATCCATATGTTTGTGCAATAATCAGATCCTAAAAAAGAAATTAGTTGGATGCCTTGGCAGCCAACCACCCAATGTGGCATAACCTGCAGTCCAGATTATTCAGCTGGATTTTTGTGGCTCTACTGTCCATTATCCATGGGCTATTTACAGCTGACAAACATCTCTGGGGCTGCAGTGGGTGACATGTGCTAAATCTCCCTGAAAGAACCGAACAGGAACGTAGTCATGAGGAAAACAGTAACTCTTAGTGGTTTGCCATAAATATCCTGGAAATCAGTGAAAATGGGGACATGCTGCAGTGGGCTTTAAACATCCCTCTCCATTAGGAGTCAACGTGCATGAGGCTGGAGGAGGGTGGCTGGTGATGGATGCACGTTCTGCTTCATTAATGTCTGGGTGAGCGCAGGGGGGCCCTGCTGTTTACCCAAGGGGTGTGAGGGCAGGCAGTGGGGCTGATCAGAAATGGGCCCTTCTGTGCCAACAGAAAGCTGACCCCACAGACTTCAGGGGGAAGGATGGAGGGCTATGGTGCTGTTTCAGGAGAAGCTGTTCAATACTGAGTTGCTGCTGCCCTTTTCCCGGGTGCTGGCTGGAGTTCACTGCTACAGCCAGGTGAATGCCTCCTTCAGGGATTTCTGTTCCCTCACTCATGGAACTTACAGTCATATTCCAAGTTGGAAGGGACCCCCAAGGACCATCCATTCCAGCCCCGGGCCCTGCACAGACCCCCCACCAATCCCACCCTGTGCATCCCTGGGAGCGCTGTCCAAAGGCTCCTGGAGCTCTGGCAGCCTTGGGGCCGTGCCCATTCCCTGGGGAGCCTGGTCAGTGCCCAGCACCCTCTGGGGGAAGAACCTTTCCCTGATCTCCAGCCTGACCCTCCCTGGCACAGCTCCAGCCGTTCCTGGGTCCTGTCCCTGTCCCAGGGCGCTGAGATGGGAGCTGCCCCTCGGGAGGTGCTGCAGCCCCCGGGGAGGGGACACTCAACCCGCCCCACTCCTGTTCCCCTCCTCCCAGAATTAAGTTGATTTGAAATCACTACATTTTCATACCAGCAAGCACAAAATTTTTAAAAAACCAAATTTGGCTGATGGGACACTGCTTCATTTTCTCCAGGTTTAAGTGTATTTCAAAATGAAATCACAATTTTGGTGTGGAAAAAAATTGAAACGCTTCATTCAAAAGGGCCAAAATGAAATGCTTCAATTATGAACCTGAATCAAAGCTTTGATTTTGCAAAGAAGCTCAAGTCAATTTGAACTATCAAGCACATGTTGCTCCTGGTAAGATCAGTCTAAGTTAATGGTGCTTAGGCTTTTGCTGGTCAAGCCATAAATAAACTTCTCAATGGTTCTGGTAAATTCATTTTGTCATAACTCTTTTCTAAGGAGGTGGATTGTTGTGCAGTGCTGAGACATAATTAGTCACAGAAAATCACTGAAAAAGGCTGATGCAGAGACAATATTTCTTGGCCCTCAAAGACAGAGCTTTAATTGCCAGACTCTGCTGCCTAATTCCAGATCATTAAAGTAATTCAATTAAACCATATTAAATAGACAGTGATTAAGCTTGGGAAGCTGAGACTGATTATAAATAACCACACCACACTGAACCAGTGACTTGGACAAGGGACATGCAGGAGACAGCTGGGACACCTCAGGAACAGCACGAGCTGGCTGTCAGACGGAGAGACACTGAAAGAAACAGCAATGAGCACGTCACACTTCTCCTGCTGCAAAGACAATACCTGTGGTTGCTACTGCATTTACAGGCTGGGAACGTTGTCCACTGCTAATTCCATAGAGCTCAATCTCATATTCAGTGCCCTCTTTCAGCCCTGTTATATCCTGGGTGCGTTCATGGCCTGGTACTATCAGCTCCAGAGGGTCAGACTTCCTTTTGGTATCCCTGATCTTTAGAACAAAACTGTTGAAAACCCCGTCATCTGCAGTCCAGGAGAGACGGAATCCATCTGGAGTGGCATCTGAAACCAGAAGGTTGTCGACCTCGGGTTCTGCTTCTAAAAAAGGAGAAGATAGCAGTGGGGAAAAGAAATGATTTTTTAATCAGCTGATCAGAGACCTGCCCAAGGTCTGGCTATAGCACACTGCAAGAATCCAGCCACAGTTCAAAGCAAGGGCAACAACCTGCCAGCTATTAAAAAAAAAAAAATGAAAAAAAAAAAGACTATTAGTGTTATACACATACAGAACAGGATAAATGTGAGTGTGTGCAGGCCCATTCCAACTTTCACTCTGGAACAGCAAATCCTCTGCATGGACATACAGGTTGGTCTCCCACATGCAAAGTTACACATGCTGAAGGTGAGTTTCCTGGGCATTTCTCCCTCCATACCTGTGTGACACCTTTATGTCCAATAAAAACAAGATCTTGTTACAGAACTGCACGCCTGCAACATTGTCAGGCCTCTCTCTGTCAGGAGGACAACAAGAAGCCACTGGAAAGTCTTTTTCTCCATGCAAACTCCTTATTTCATGCACTTCTGGCATCTGTGTTGTTTCTGATCAGATCTTTTCCTATTAAAGAGCTGCCGAAGCAGCAAAAGGGAATCATGAAAATTCATCTCTCCTAAACAGAACACTTCAATCCAAATGCAAGACCTGCTGTCTTCAGTTAATGAACCCACTCAAAAGGATCCCAAGAGCTGTAAGTTATTAATTACCTGCAAAACATCTTTAACTCAGTAAGGTCAGGCATTATTACCCAGAGAAATGCTGCTGGGGTGGTTACTGTCTTACAGCACCTCCAATGCAATCCTTCCTTCCACACACAGACATTCCTATTTATTTTCTCGCACACCTCCCACCAGGTAACCCCTAGCTGCACAGACAGCAACGTGCAGATGCGAACTGATGGTTCCGGGGCCAGAGAATCAGCCTTGATTTCCCAAGAAAGCTCAAGTGCTGCTGGAAAACAGCAGCGCTGATGTGGCTGGAAACATAAGCTGGCTTGTGGAGAGAGGTGCCAGCTTTAGGGGTGGCAATGATCACACTGGAGAGGGAAAGAGAGGAGGCCATGGCAAGAAGTCCATGGCTCTTCCTGAAGGTCCTGATGATGCTGGCAAGTTGGAGAATGATGTTGTTGGAGAATGCTGATGTGCCCAGCTGTTAACAAGATGAGCTCTGCATGCAGCCATTCTTCTTTAAAGACTTTGGTTAGAAGTACCGGCAAGACCATCCCAGGAACTTCCACCCCCTCAGGCCCCCACATGCTCCTCCACAGGATCCCTCACAAAGGCAACAGGGAAACACCAAGTTAAAAGGAGCAGGATTCCACTGGTGAACCCGTCAGTCACGAGGAGTTACGTGGAGCCACGATGCAGACAAGGATGCAAAAGCCAAGGTTTGCTTTGCCAACAGGCTGCACGAAACATCTTCCGTGTGAGAAGGAAAGCAAGAGGGAAAAGGGTGGGAGAGAACAATTTGCTCACATTGAAATACCTGTAACAGCCAGAGCGCTCAGGGGCTTTGTCTGGTGCCCCTTGGCAAACCCATAAAGCAAAACCTCATAGCCAATGCCAGTAATAAGGCCTTTAAGCTTCAGTTGCCTCTGGGCTCCCGAAAGGAGGAACTCCTGTGGGTCCAGCAGCTTGCCAGAATCCACCACGACTACTAGAAAGTTGTCAAAGGCATTCTCCAAAGCCATCCACGACACTGTGAACCCATAGGGGTTCGTATCAGACACAGTGAGGTTTTCCAGTGGGGGCATGGCCTCTATAAGAAGGGAAGGTGCAAAAACACACACACACAAAAAAAGCAAAAAACATTGCAAATTAGAAAGAGTCACAGATTCCACCAAATAAAAATCACATTTTTCCCCAAAGTGTGGATTTAATAAAAGGCTACAGCCAGGACCACAAGACAAGGATTTTCCATGGAGCCTCTAGTTAAGATGCTCAATTTTTAATTTTCCTCAGGGGTGTCTCAGCACCTCCTCTCATAAGCTCCACTGAAACTCTTTCCAGCTCACAGTGTAAGCACATTTCTCCTGTTACCCATGCACTGTAAGCAAGTTATAACCAAAACTGCTTTAGAAATGCTACACATAAAGCTTTCATTTCCTTCTACTTCTCTCCACCATCAGTGCTTTAGGGACAAGCCTCAACTCTGGCATTCACAACTCCAGTGTTTTGCCCCTTTACCTCCCTATTTCACGTGAGTATCTCCAGCTTTAATTTTCAGTGGTGGAGGGGTCAGAGGTGCCAGAAGCAGGACATCAATCCATCAGGGTCACAGTCAGTGCAGATCAGCTGCGGGTGTGCCATGTTGACAACTTAAAGAAATTCCAGTGGGGGGTCCTTACTCGAATTTTTTCACATCAGCGTGACATTTGGCAGAGTTAAAAGATGTGGATCAGCTCTTCAAAACTTATCCCCCATGTCTCAGCAAAAAAAAGGCCAATGTTTCACAAGGTTCTCAGTGCATTTTGCTCAATCAAAATCTGACAAGTCACATAGGAGATCAGCTGGCTCTGCTAAGCCCTGGCCTTGATCCTGAATCTCAGGATTTCTTGTATTTCTCCACACTATTTGTCCAGCCTTGCTCTGTTGGCTCAGGATCTGACTCTTCCAATCCTCCAACCACTCAAATTCCACTCACTTAAGAAAACACCAGTTAGTTAAAGGCAAAACCTTCTCCTGAAAAGGGCTTTGGGTTTGGTTTTCACATTTCACAACCACTGAAACTGATTTTATTAGATTTTGGCATAAAAATTCCCTCCTGAGGTGTTATAATGTGGAAGCCCTTATGTATTAATATTTACACATGTGGGCACCAGAGATTCAGCTCAAATTTACTCATTTTAGAGATATTTTTGCATCTTGTTTACTTCCAATCAAGCAATCCCCAAGATTCCCATTTTGGGTTGGTCTCTGGAAGGGAACATCATGGGACAGGAGGTGTTCCACAACCCAGTCCTATCAGCTCCTTCTGATACAACTGCTGAGCAACAGGCAAACTTCCCCCTCAAACTTCAGGAGTTCAAAGAGATATCAGGCATGGGAGAAAGGCTCCAGAGGGCTCTTAATCACAGAATGGTTAGGGTTGGAAGGGACCTTACAGCTCATCCCAATGGCAGGGACACCTTCCACTAGACCAGGTTGCTCAGATCCCCATCCAACCTGACCTTTTAACTCCCTTTAAACCAATCCTGCTCCTAGGAACTTTTTTAAGGCCAACACGACTGGCCTGACCCCTCCTTCCACCAAGCTGCCAAACAAACCCATTGCTGCTGGCGGGACACTGAGTGCTGGGCAGAGGCTTTTTAGAGAATATACATTTCCCTGAGCCAAGAACCAGACTCCAAAGCTTTAAGCAGGTACCTGTCGTGACAAGAGCAGTGAGGGGCTCTGTGTGGACACCTGCACTGGTGGTCCCCTGAATGAGAATGTCATAGGCAGTGTGATCTAGGAGGCCCGAGATGTGGGTGCTGCGCGTGCCCCCCGGCACCGTCAGCTCCTGGGCTTCGTGTGCTGCCAGGGAATCTCGGATTTTTATGACAAACGCGGCAAAGGGCCCGCCTCTGGTGGTCCAGGAGAGGTTGAAGCTGTCGGGGGTAACGTTTGTGAGGGTGAGCGTGCCCAGCTGTGGCTCAGCCTCTGAGGGAGAAAGGAACACAGGTGAGCAGGCAGCGTTACTCCAGGGGGGTGGGGGGAATAGCAGAGGGGGTCGGTAGATGCTCCAATGTAAAAGTGAATGTTTTAGCTTTATTTTGCAGTTCTTGATTTTAAAAAAACCCAAACCAAACCAAAAAACAAACAAACAAACAAAAAAATCCCCACTTTTTTAAAAGCAGCATTGCAAGAGCAGTTTTTCAGGTTTTGGAAAGAAGCCATTGAAATTAGTGCTGACTTTTAATTTTTTACCTTTTTTCATTCCATTTTCTTAAATAAACTCAATTTGCCTAATGAAACATGAGCCTGATTTACAGAAGCACCAACAGTGTACACATACAAATTGCAGGAATTCCACACTGGGAATTTGATGGGAATACAAACCCACAGCAATTCCAAAATAGAGAAAGTAGGATTCAGGCAGGAATCCTTGAAATCACAGTTCAGGTTCTGTTTAGTGTTTGTGTTGCCTGGAGTTCTAGATACTTCTATTTTTGGACCCTGAAGTTTATGAGGAGTTTCAGGCCTAACAGTGATTATCTCAGCACTAATCTCAGGCCAAAACCTCCCTGGACTCCACAGATAAGGTGTTCCTCATCCTCTGATTAGGCACAATCAGAGAATAACCAATAAACTGAGCAATAAACCCCACAACACTGCTCTCCTTTGCTGACTCTTCAGTGGTCAGGGCACTTCCTTAAGAAGCAAAGGCTTTTCTGCTGGAGGAAATTCAAAATCACATCTCTTCCCTGCCAGCAGAGAAACTTGTCCTTCAGGAGGGGGAGAGCTCTTTACTTATTCTCTTTTAAGCTATCATTTAGCATAAAAACCATTAAAGATTCATTAAAGCCCAGAGAGAGCAAACATGACCCGGCAGTCAGATGGTCAGAGAATCCTGTGTTTGCTCTCTGGGCTGATTTTCTACTTTTTATCTTGCCAATTGAGTATGAACTGAGAACACCTTGAGGAAAGCAGCCAGCGGGACACAGAAAAATAACAATGTAAAAAGTGATTCACGCTGGGAGAAAAGTCAGGGAGATGCACCCCACCGGCAGAGAGAGCGGTGAAAGAACGAAATCTTTTTCTTAGCAAAGCCAGGAACTGCTGCAAGATGTTCCAACTTTTACTCCCATCCCTCATTGCCAGACTTTTGAATAATAGTCCACCTTCTTCTCTGGAATTGTCTGGGAAGAGGTGAATGCAAGTGGCCCCGATTAAGGACACAGATGTCACAGATGTCATGCTGTCAACCTGTGACCACGGGTGCCTTCATGGCCGGCAGGGAAGGTGCCACCATGGAAACGTGGTGCTCCTGAAAGCAGGGAAAGAGATGGGAAAATGTCCACAAAGCAAACAGGCTTGGGTGGAGGACCCAGTGAATCCAAGCATGGAGCCCTCAGCCCCACATGCAGCTCAGGGAGGACAGGCTGAGCCTCTCCAGCCTCATCCTGGCATGGCCACATTCCTTCACATGCCACTTGCATCCGGTCAGGCACATTCCCATCATGACAGCCTGACTCCAAGGAATGCCACATGCAAAACCAGCTGGATTTGTATCTTCAGGCAAGTCTTAGCGATCTCCTGCCATCCTGGAATCACCATCACCAGGGGAAAAGCTCTGACATCCAGGGAAACAAGACAGGTCGTGGAGGCTCAAAGGGAGCAATGCAAGGGACACAGCAGAGGGCTGACCATCAAGAAAGGGGGAACTTGCTTTGTTGAGCCCTGCTCTGTGCTGGGAACACAAAAATTCTGGGCAGAGAAGAACATCAGAGCCAGCAGAAGGTGGCCAGACCACTCCATGCACTTTGGGTTGGTCAGTTCACATGCTGCATCAAACTCCCACGAGAGATGCAAATGCCTTGGAAGACATTTGGGCTTAAGGATCACAAAAATGACATGCAGGTGCCTCTCCAGGCTGAGAAAGACATGAAGGCCTCCCACCCACAGCAAAGCAAGTCAGGGTGGGATGAACACCTTCATTCAAGATCAAGTGCAAAGATGCTCTGTGAAAAATATCAACCATCTGGAGCAAGTCAATTATATATACACAGAACTTGCAGAGAAGTGTATATATAAGGAAACCAATCATGGTTTACTACTGGCTCTCTTAATGCTGGGGGCACTTTTCCAGCCTTTTCCATTGTCTCAGACCTTTTTCCAGGCACTCTCACAGTATTTCACCTCCCCTCACAGTGATCTTCCTATAATTTCCCAAAGGAATGATGACGAGTTGGAGCCACGTTTTAGAGCAGTTCGGTGGACAGCAAAGAGAGAGAAGAATAAAAAGCAAACCTGGAAGGTGAAACAGTGAAATACCTGTGGTTGCCATTGCTGTCAAGGTCTGACCACCTCGCCCATCAATTACACCATGGAGCTGGACAGTGTAATTAGTGGCAGCTTTGAGGTTGGTCACTACATGGTGCTGGGAGTCCCCCGGCACTGTGAGCACCAGGGAGTCCAAGGGGACGTCAGAGTTCCTGACTTCTAGAATAAAGTGGTCAAAGGCACTGTCCTGTGCTTCCCACGTGAGTGACATGCTGTCTGAGGTAGCATTTGATACAGTGAGTTTGCTAAGGAGAGGTTCCTCTACTACAGGGAGAAAAACAAATGGAAATGGATCGCAGTTATTAAAAGCCAAAGCAACAAAATAAATTAATACACAAGTTTGAATTCGTACAACCACAGGTCACAAAGGTCATCCAGCCTTGTGTTCCCCTGTCTTTTCACACCCCTGCAGTCACCCTGACCATGCCACCCATCCTTCAGTGAGCATATTCACACTCTGCTGATGTTGGAAACTGAAACTGTATCACCTGAGAGCTGAGATTTGATATTTTGCTTTCATTGATCACATTACTCTATTCCTATGACAAGTCACTATGGCAACATCTCCTGGAGGGGCAAAATTTGGTTGATATGAAATGAGCCATTCCCTGCCTATGATGACAATGCACCTTCTGTTTCTCTACTCCAGTCCTCACCTTCCACTCTCACACCGAACATTTGCCTTCCCTGTCTTCTCTGGAAAAACTGTCAACTGTAAAACCCTGGGATGTGCAATGTGCCAACAACTAAATGCCTGCCTATTCCACTCCCTGACATCAACTCAAATGGACTTTTTCAATCTCTCATCCAACGCAACCTGAATACCAAAGCTGAATTCAAACAATGAATGTGCCTTGCAGGATTCTGCTGGCACAGACTGAAACGTGCCTGACATCTTTTTAGAGAACCAGAATCTAGAAATCAGCTTATCTGAGAGAAATAATGTCTCCTTTATGCTGTGTGACAGATGCAAATGTGTTGAAAGGCAAACACAAGGAATCATCTCCCACTCGGTCCTTGGGAAATTTGTTCTGCTTCTCATCTGCCTCAGAGGTTGCCCCAACTCTAATGTTTGAACAAGATCAGACTCATTGTGTGAATGAAGTCACAGCACAACGTGTTTGACTGACTTTGCTGGGTTAACAGCTCACAACATCCCCGGTGGGTCTTCCTTGGAAGGTGCCAAGCAATGAGGTAGAGGATTTGGCAATGGGTGGACTGGTGGGGTGACTGAGGGAAGGGAAAGGGGCACAACCTGTAAGGAAGAGTTAGAAAAAAGCAGAGTTAGCCTTGAGGTAGGTTTTCTGTACCTGTTGTAGCTGCAGCACTTATTGCCTGCGTGCGGAAACCGCGAGAGGTCCCAGAGAGGTAGACAATAAAATCAGTGCTGGGAGAAAGCCCTGAGATATGAGCAGTTCTTGAGTTGCCTGAGAGGTTGAACTCCATGGGCTCCAGCAACCTGTTAGAATCAATAATTTCAATAGTAAAGACGTCGAAGTCCCCGTTGGTGGTGGTCCAGGAAAGGTTGAAGCTTTCAGGAGTAATGTCGGAAACGATTAGCTCCCCAACGCCGGGCTGCTCTCCTGGGGAGGGAAACAACACCCGTCAGAAGGGACCCCTGCACCTCCTCCTCGCAAAGGCTCCTCTCTGCCCATGCTGGCAGCACTCTGAGCTGGAGAACGGGATGTGAGTAAAAGCTTGCTACAAGCACACACGCACTAAGGGGAAAAATCAAATTAAAGCATCGCAAAATGTTAAGAAAAACAAAAAGAAAAATAAGCTTTAAAGTTATGGCTATTTCCCTTTCTCTGCAGGAGCAGCCATATGTCTTTGAGGTCTGGGCACGAAAGCAGATGCAAAAGAACTTTCCTGAATGCCCCCAGGGCATTTGGAAAAGCCAGCTTCCAGTTTTAGGAGAAGCTAAAGCCTGAGCTATTGCTTTGTCCAAAGGAAAATCTTGTGTTTTATTTACTCTTCTACTTTCCCTTTCAGCTCAAGCCTATGAAAGCTGGCTTGTAATTTTGGAGCCAGAGCCAAAATGCAAAGCAGGGATGGATGCCTTGGGGTTTCTTCCTCTCTGCAGATATCCCTGTAGCGTTACAGGAAGGCTCAGATATTTCTGACAATTGGAAGCCCCCAGAAGGGAAAGTTTTGAAAAGCCGGGTGCTGAGCATGACCCAGAAAGGGAAGGGAAAACCTCAGCAGGGCATCTTCTGCTGCTTTCATGAGAGTAATAAGAAGAGAGCACACTGCATATTCAGGCAGGACACCCATGATGTGTCTCCTTGTTTGGCCCCGTGCAGCCTCCTTTGTGCAGCACATGGCTCTGTTTTCCGTGGGCATCTGCTCCCAGCTCCCAGTCAGGACTCTCAAAGCACAGGACTCCTACTGGGACACAGCCCAAGGCACAGACACATTTCTGCCCAAGCCAGGCTCCTCAGAGCACTGCTGAAGCAAGCAAGCTCTACTGCACTTCATGTTTTAATTCTGATTAGTTCTTGCATTACTTTTATTCCCTTTCTGTGCTGGGTAATATGTGCTTGGGGAAATCTGACATGAGCCAGCTCTGGCTATCTCACAGTGACAGGAGGTTGCAAAGGTCTGTAGGGAAGCCCAGAGGCAGCAGAAATTGTCTACAAGAAATTATCTGAAAGAAAGGTCACTGGTGCCCCTTTAGTGCCAATTAATTCATATTCTGTTCCCTACCAATGATCATAACCCCTGGAAGGATCAGAGAGCTACACGGGAGAGATGTCAGGATGTATTCACCTCTCATGGCCAAAACTGTGATAAGCTCTCATTTAAAACTGTTGCCTTCCACATGAACAGCCAGAAAATTATTTTTGTGGCTCTTGACGAGTTTCGTGCAACCTCCTGATAATGCAGAGCTCACCTTCCTCCTTTCAGGCCTGTTTTATGCCAGGGTAGTTCTGCTGAATTTGGTCTGCTTGAATTTTATCTCCAATCAAGCTCTTTAATTATCTTAGATGGCTTAATATATGATATTGCTCTTGGTAGCAATTCATTTGTGTCCTTTTCTATAGGAGAACATATAGAAGGTGTTTGTCCTGGCCCTTGAGGCAGGTACACACAACTTTAGCACCCCGAGTTTGAAGTTACACAGAAGTTACTGCATAAATTCAGAGGCAGCTCCTGAAGGGTAAAAACTAAACACACTCTCAGGCTCTGATTATCTGGGCTATAGAGAAAGGACTTTTACAATTTCACCAGGCAACCCTGGGTTTTCCCAAGCATGTACAACAGCCAGCTGGGTTCTGCTGTTAGTGTGGGCCTGCAGGTAAGTGAGGAAAGGAACAAAAAAACCCTGTTCCGAGGTGTGGGGGAGAAGCATTCCAGAGAGGGACGGGCTGCACGAGGAGCAAAGTCTGACCCTGAGGCATTTCCACGCCAGAGATGTTCAGCCAGGCTTTAACGAGCTCAGGGCACCCCATGCAAGGCCGACCAAGGGAGCCAAGCTTTGCCCAGCCCTGGGAACAGCTCTGGCTCTCATCCCTGACAGGACAGAACGGGAGCCGTCACGGGAAAGGTACCTGTGGTGGTCTCCACAGAAAGGGGGCTGGTCCTGTAGCCTCGGATCACCCCCTGCAGGGTGATGGTGTAAGGAGTGTTGACCTTGAGGCCCGTGACATTCAGGGAGCGCAGCTCCCCCGGGACTGTGACATTCCGGGGCTCTTCGGGATTGCCAGACTCCTGCACCTGAACGATAAAGCGCTCATAGGCCCCGTCTGCTGCTGTCCAGGTGAGCTGGAAACCATCCCAGCCAGTCTGGGATACTGATAACTTCCCAAGCTCAGGTTCCTCCTCTGAAGAAGGACAGAGAGTCAATCCATTACTCCGGTTACAGAGTGCTGGTGATGCCCTATCATTTAATGATGTTCTGTGTTAATGAATGCCACGTGTCATCAGGGCCACAGAGGTGCCCCACACACACATTTAAATTCTCATCTGCCCCAGAAATCTACAATCAAGTCTCTTTGGACACGTGGCAGAACAGACCAGTGAGAAAAGAACTGTAATAATAAATAACTACTACGGGACTGCCCACAGAAGGCAGCTCACAGACCATCCTACAGCTGCAAGTGTTTTGCCAACATTAATTACAACTCCCAATCAGACAAGTAAGTATGACTACAACCTCTTTACTGCACTACTAACAACTCAGTGTCTGCCATTCTGAAGGAACTGTGCTGTAAGGGTAGGAAAACACAGTTTAGAATAGCTGGGATTCAGATGTTTCTGCTTTTAATTGTGTCCACATAAAGGATGCTGCTTGTGCTTCCAAACTATTTCTAATACAAAGGAATAAAGAAAAGGAAAATGCCTCCATGCCTGCATGTATTTAATGAATTTGTCTCCCTTACAGCATGTTATTCTGTCCCCCTCTTCCTGGGGACAGACAAGTTTCTGGATTTTATTTTGTTTTTGCTTTTCAGAGTTACTGGTATTAATCTAAAATGAAAAATTCACAGAAATGAACATCCTCATAAGCCCCCACAGGGCCCCAAGGAAGTTGGGAACCACCAGAGGTAACCCTGATGCTGTTAAATCTGAAATTGTTGCTCAGCAAGAATAGAAAGTCCTTTGTCACAAAGGCAATACAGCTGATTCCTTAACATCAGCAGTCATATGGGAAAATGACGGAGCACTACCTGGTTTTCCCCACCTGGAAAATCTTGCTGTGTGATCTATCACTGAGCTGTGGCCTATGATGAATTTCTAGCAGCCTTCTGATTTATTTGCATTGTTGACACAAAAGTGTTACAATAAGAACAGGGTCTCTCTCAATAATCCCACTTTGCATGACTGAGAATTTGCAAGAGATGCTGCAGGAAGGGAAACAGGTCTGAACCGGCAATTGTTAACTTCAAATTTACAATTTGTGCTTATTTTATGACAGAAGTTAAAGAGGCCCTGGAATAAATGAAAATTAGGCTCAGCAGCATCACTCACAGAGACTTTCTCCCTGTAAAAACAGAGTGGTTATTGTATGACTGCTCAAAGCCTTACACAGGCACCTGGGGCTGCATTTTCAGAGGCTGAGCACCCATAGATCATAATGATTTTCAGTGAGATTCATTAAGCAAACAGTAAATTGCTGCTGCTCAAGAACACAAAAGTTTTGATGAGTTTTTCCCATCCTGTTAGAAGGGAAGAGACCATTTATGAAATAACAGTGATGTTCAACAACAATAAAAAAAAAAAGCATTAATCCAGAGCTGTCTTGCTTTATCAGGAACAGAAAGGGGATTAATTGATGTAAATTATGAATTCTGTCAAAACACCACCATTATCTGGAAAAGAGAAAGCAGGTCAAAAAAAGGAACTGGTTGTATCAGAAATAATGATCTGTCGGTGGCAACAAAAACAAATTCAACAAACATTGTCTTAAAATGAAAATGAAACTAAACGAAAAATTACAGTCAGGTTAAATCTTTTAAGAAAAAGCTTGGTTATAATAAGTAATGCAGTGATCATCCCAGGTTAAAAGCAATTGAGATTTTTCTGAATAATGCCCACTTTCATTCTCCTCCGAGGTGCAGAGTCCCTTTTCCCGCTGTTTGTCTCTCATGCACATCTCAGACACAAACACAAACAACCCCACCATGCTCTCCAGGACCACGGGATTCTCCTATGGAATCGTGCACCAAACAGCACTGCTGGAAGCCTCCAAGAGCCTCAGCCATCCAGCATTCAACAGAGACGACAAAGCAATCACATTGTCATGGTAAATAACAAGGGATGCTGTTTCTTATTAAAAAAAAAAAGAATAAAAGAACAAACCATTGAGAGATGAGACTTTTCAGGCTCTGTAGTTGGTGTGAAATCTGTGTGTTTTTAGGTAAATATCTCACCTCACATTAGGAATTTGGTTTTGAGGGATGGACAAGTACAGCCATTAAACTCCAGATCTGGACTCACACCCTGGTACTTTGGTCATTGTGGAACTCAGCCCTGTAACCTCACAAAATTCATGTAACAGGGGTAAGAGGTGGAAGTTTTTGGGAAGATAAACCTTCAGTGTGCCACAATCTCTTTTTTCTCTGACATCACCACCTCCATGCCAACGCTGCAAACTCCTTGCAATCCTTTTTGTGTTTGAACCACAATCCAGACAGACACCTGCAGCACCTTGCTGTTCTCACATTCCTTATCAACAGCACATGCACCAACCTTTCTCTTTGCAGGCAATTTCAAAAGAGAGATTTGGTGCTGCTTCACCTTAAAAGCTGCGTGGGGCTTTGTCCATGCTGCACCACCCAAGGCTCTCATTCCATGCGAGTTTTAGCCCATGCAAAAGGAAGAATAATCCAACTAAGAGGAAGTGCATCACTCACAAAGCCTAAAATCCGTGCAGTGGAACAGCCGCTCCATGGAAATGGAGTTCTCTGTTTCAAAGTAGAAAAGGAACACATGGCTAGGAATCCATGGAAAATGCCTGCAGTAGCTGTATTTTCCAGGGACCAAGAGAGCTGGCCGTGAGTGCTTCCACTGAGGTTAATCTGGAATTGTGTGCCAGTTGTGGGATTGGTAATTTCTGTTTCTCAAAGGCTTCCCAGTAAAAAAAAAATTCCTGTGTTCAATTTAAACTGGACAGGTCTTTGAGAGTGCTAAGGAACTGATCAAACACCTCATCCTGTGCTGCCCAAGACAGGGTGAAACAACTGGAAGTCCTGGGGGTTATATAAAGGTCATGAAGAGCCCCAGTGGCTGCTGAGCTGGGCAGGTGAGGGGGCACCGAAAGCAGAGCAGGAGCTGCAGTGCTGGGGGTGTTAAATAACTGAGCTCTGCGGGTGCAGGGCTGGCAGGATTAAAAGGATTCATGTTAGTGATTGAGTCTCCAGGTGTTGGGACCAGCAGTGCTAAACAGAGGTAAATGACAAGTTAAAATGTCCTAATAATAAATGTACCAAGGCACAGCTAACACCTGCTCCAACACCGTGTGCTTTGCACTGGGGAGCTCTGAAAACAAACAGAGCAGCTCTCCTTTTCTTGGAGACTGAATCCAGGCCACAAGCAAAGGCAGCACCAGCAGCACCCCATGGTTCCCCCAGAACCACCCTGACCTGCAGACCCAGAGCAACAGCCCCTAAACACAGGGATGAGCTGGGATGGTTCCAGCAGGAGAACGGGCACTCCCTCAGCTGATGTAAATCAGTTCTCTCTGACTACTTCCAAAGAACTTTGCTAATTTACATGGGATTGGAACCTCAAGTATTCCAACATGCCCTTTGACATTGCTACACCCATCAGCTGGTGTTTCTGATACAAACCCTGAGCTGAATTCATGCCAAGTAACACAAACATATCCAAACCCAGGCTGAGAAATCACAGCAGGAACATGCTAGGGTTCATGATATCCAATCAAAAACAGGCTTGGAGGAGTCATCCATTGTGACACATGCAGGAAAAAGTGGAGGGGGAACACACATCCTTACCTAAAATCTAGGACAGAAAGAACTTCAGCAATCTTTCTTTACAGAGATCCAGAGGAATGGAAATGGAAAAGCCTTGGCTTTCAACATGCTGAGTGATTTAGGAACACATCCTGCAGAACAGCCAGATTCTGACAATCTGACAACTGTGGAGATCACAGAGAATGTGTTTCTGATCCCAGCTGCAAGGGAACAGGCAGGGGATTCCTCTGACATGCAGAATTATCTCCTCATTAGTGGAAACCCACATCACTTCACACCTCAATGACTTCCTTGCTTTCATGCTCCACTTCCATTCAATTAACAGAGAGCAAGTCATGTGGCACCATCAATCAGCTCAGCACAAATATGTACCCAGGATTCACTATAAGTCTCCAAATTCACACATACTTCAGAAAGAAATACATTTTCAGAGGAGCAAAATCCATTAGAAATGTTTTCAAATAGATGCAGAAATGTTATCTTGAAAATATACTCTCAGGTCAAGTACAGGTGTAAAAACACTGTTTTCTGCAAACCTCCAGGAAGGAGAGAAGCCTGTAAGGCAAACAGTGATTTGTATTTCTATATTAGAGATATATTTACATATATCATTGATGTGCTTGACTTAGGTAAAGGCTGTCCTTAAATCACCCCAGATACGACCCGAACCAGGCCCTACCTATGCTGCAGCCTGGAGAACATCATGTTCTCATCACACCAGCACAGCTGCAATGGTCACCACTGTCATCCTCCCCTTTCCCAGTACACCACTGTCAGAACTGTTATCTGACTGCTCCAGGGCTGCTGGAACAAAGCAGGAAGACTTGGAACCATCCACCTTCTGCAGCTCTCAGCTGCTTGTGCATCAACAGGTGCCAACGAGCTCTTTCTTATTCTGGGAACAGGAGAAAAATTATGGAATCAAGTGCACTGGCACTTGTTCAGCCTTAAGGTTGTCCACTTAATGGGCACAGAGGTGGCTGGGCTTTACTGGGGGGGTTTCTGCTGAAGACATGCTGAGATAGAGGGGACAGCCCAGTGGGGAGGAGAGGGCAGCAGCACATCCCACAGGGACAGCTCCATGCTGTGCAGGATCCCCTGGGAAACTGCCAAGCACTCGGCACTGCAAGCTGAGGACAAAACTTTCAAAAACACAAGGGGAATAAGAAAATAACGCTGACATTACACTGCTGATATACCGAGAGCGTGTGAGAAACCCCTGTGTAAGGTTAATCAAAACTGGCTTCTCCTTTTCCCTCATTTTACCTGACCACCCCTACTGACATTTCTCCCAGACCCTGCCAGTTACAGCACAGCCACACAAGGATTTGGTGACTCCAGTCTGAACGGAAAATGCAGCAGCAGTTCAACGGTGTGATAAAAAACCAGAGGGACCAACCACCTAAGTGGGACTGGAATCCAGAACTCTGCAGTCACCAGTGGGTTCATTTTATTGTGCCAACTTTGGTGGCTGCATGGGAGGTTGCCATGTACAGATTATCCCCTGGAGCACAGGGAATGGAATTCAGAACGTTACCTTGGGCTTTATGACTCCACAAATGCATTTGTGGGTGAGAAAGAGTGGTTCCCCTCCACCACAGATATAAACACCCATATTAAATTCACGGAGCAGGGGAATATGTGGCTTTGTGTACAAACAAACAAGAGACAGAAAAATGAAGATTATATGAATACATGGAAAATGGGCTGATACCACAGATAGTATCAGTGTTCTGTGTTTAGAAGACAGAATGCTGTAACAGATAATGGAAAATTTGGAAAACAATCTAACTGCAGAATGACAAGACCAGTGGAGTTCAAACACTTGATTTAAAAACCAGGGAAACAGATGGGCAGAAGAGAAAGAGAGCTCTAGGAGCTTGAGGTGGGTGAGCGACAGCCAGAGAATGATTCATGGTGGCAAGATGAAGGAATAGAGCTGAAAGCTGTGTAAAAGGGAAACTGGATGGATAACTAACACACACTCCTTCTCAGGCTGGAATACTTCTTACTGTCAACTTAGTAAATAGCTCAATATCTCTTAGTCAAATCTTCAGGCTGAGCCTGGCCTGAATATGTCTGTAGTGTGCTGTTGGCCTTTGAGGAATTCCACTGGAATGCTTCGCTGGTGATTTTACCAAAAAGGATTCTCGGGTCATGTCAGGACATTTCCCCAATTTCTTGGGATGAAGCAAACAGTTTTCTGTATTAATTCTTGCTTCTGACTCCTGAATTTTGTATTTTCCCCAAGAGGGACTACCAGTCACCTTTCCAGTCTCTCATCAGCACCAGCACACTGTGAGACACAATGGCCTACCAAGGTATTCCTTTCACTCCCCTTTGGCTAAACCACTTTTCCCTCTCTTAATCAGCTGATTAAACTGGGCTTACAGTGCCTGTGCACCTCTGAATTTCATAAAGAAACCACTGCATTATCACAAGCCAGAAATACTAAAGACCACTAAAACTCCTCCTCTTGAACTCAGGCTCCAGGTACTCTCAGAGGAGGAATCAGCTGAACAAATGGACAATCTTTCCTGGCAAATTTATTTTCCCAGTGGTCAGCACTGCACTTTCCCATCAAGCTGGCTCACCTAATCACTCTTCCTAATGTTTGAGTTTGTATAA
Organism: Atrichornis clamosus; assembly: GCA_013400975.1. Lineage (NCBI taxonomy): Eukaryota > Metazoa > Chordata > Aves > Passeriformes > Menuridae > Atrichornis > Atrichornis clamosus. The sequence goes on along the minus strand of WBMZ01008619.1, from coordinate 674,584 downwards.
AAAAGGGGTGGTGCAATCTAAGGCTTGGAGAAGCCAGGAGAGGAAGAGGGACTGACGCACAACACAGACAAGGGCCTTGGGTAAACAGCATAAATCTTCTTAAAAACATTCACCAGAATGGAAAAGTTGCCTCTCCAAGCCATGCTCTGATGTACAGACTCACTTCCAGGGGCAAGACAGCATCACACCCACGATTCATCAACAGTTGCTGCACAATCTGGGTCCTTCAGCAGAGGAATTTGAGCTTGGCTCTTGGTTTCCCTAATGTTCACTCATTTATCTCCCCAGGCCTCTCATCCCTGATGGATTGCCATCCATCCTGCTCCAGGCCCCACATTGTGCTCTGCAGGCAGGGCTCCAGAAGCAGAGCAGGAGGGAACAAAGCTGCAGTCTGAGTGCTGGGCTCTCTCAGGGCTGGGTGACGTGCTCACCCTACAGATGAGCTGCTGGTCTGCTGTGACATTCTCAAGACAACGTCCCTCCAAGGAGTAAAATGGCCCATTTTTCTCTGATTTCTGAGTCAACCCTTAGTGCCTTGTTTTCTCTGATTTCTGGGTCAAACTTTAGTGCCATGCTGGGTGGGACCTGTGTGACACCTTCGTCAGTAACAGAAAGGAGGAACCTGTTGTGGGCACAGCTTCCAGAGGAGCAGAGCCCTGTTCTCCAGCCAATCCACACACCCCGATTTTATAGGAAATGCTAATTTGGAGGCTGTCAATCACAGCACCCAGAGATTCTCTGGGCAGGAAGGGCTCTGCAGTGACATTTCCACGTATTCCAGCACAAAACTACTGCAGGCCCCTGAACTCACACACCACGAGACACTGAAGCTGTGTGGTCTGTCACCCTCAGGGCATCCTCCTGAACTCCTGAAGCCTCTGGAGCAAGAAAACTCTGAGCCAGGAAGCTCCTCTGGGTCAGGACTCATTGCCTCACTAGGGTTAAACACCACAGAGCCACAGGAGACAAACAAGCAAATGCCCATGTGAAATATTTAGTCTTTTCAGCAAAACAAAATGACATTTCGCAAACTACACTCTGTAATCTTTGCCATCCCTTGAATGCAGAATCATGGATATCCGTTAAAGATTTTGGCGTTTGAGCTGCACTTCATAGGAAGAGACAGAAGCAGCAGTGGCTGCCACCCTACACTGTGGAAGATTTTCTGACATGTCCTTTGCTAGAGGTTCATGAGCTCTGAACATTTCAGCTGCCTGAGAATGGAGAGCTGATACACACAAACAGAGAGCAGGAAGAATGTGAGAGGGAAGAAAAGGCTCTAACTGAAGATTTCCAGCTCTGGAGCTGAAAGAAGCTTTACCCTCAGTGCTGTAAAATTCAATATGCAAGCAAATAAAGAAAATGGGTGGGGAAACTCCTGAATACCTGCTGGGAGAGAATCCTGACTGAAGCACCAAGAAGATGGGAAGAATATGAGATGAAAAACTGGCAATCTGCAGAAGCAGAGGAAGCTGGAAAGGAAAACTCTCAGCCCTTCTGCAGTCTCTGTATGCCTGGTTCAGCAGGAATAGCACACACTCTAAACAGCAGGACTGTCTCCTCCACCCACCAGAAGAGCCAGCCCAGTCCTGGCTGTGCTGCTGGCATTTCCCACTTCAATCATCCCTCTCTCCCTGCTTGCTCCAAGGACTTTCCCCAGCAGCGCAATGGACCCAAGGCCGCCCAGAGCTCTGCAAGGCAGGGCAAACCAAGTTTGTCTGGCTTAGCCTGAGGACTTCAGGACCTCCCAAGTGCTGAAAACACAGATAAAGAGGAGTGACTTGAGGGCAGAAGGAAAAGTAAACTGAAGAGACCACTTGTCTTGTACTGGCCAGGCTCTCAGAGCACTTCTGCCGCCTGTGCTCATGTTTGGATTGGTCCATTCCTACGCAGGAGAAAGGTCACAGGGACAGGTTATGTCAACTGCTGCTCCAAGGAGCCCACTGCAGAGCCCTCTTTGTTCCCTGGCTGCTCTGAGTCAAGACATAAAACAAATACAGCAGCCAGATGAAGCTATTTCTAAAGGGGAAAAAAAAAAAAAAAAGGCAAAGCAGGAAAAAGAAGCTGCTTTGTGAAGCACTGGAAGGTGGTGCTGGAAAGACCAGACTGTGAAATTCCACAGCACATTGTTTCTGCCTTTTCACCATCCTTGCAGACTCCTCTTGAAACCACTCAGTCTTCCAACAGAGAAAGCTGGGAATGTTGAAGCCTGCTCACTCCTGCCACATAAACCTTCAGCTTCCTTTTGCGTCTATGTGCCTCAAGCCTTCCTAATTTTTCCCTGCCCTGGACATAGGCCTGACTTAGGCATGAAACAACGCATTCAGGACTGATGGTTTCCTGTAGTTTACACCACACCAGGTAACCCTCTGCTGTCCGGGACTGCTGTGTCTGTAAAGCATTCAGAGGCTGTGCTGGCATGAACACTGCCAGGGAATATGAACCCAGTTTTGGTCATTTAAACTGTGTAGTTATTAATCTGTAAAATCCACAATGTCTGGCATGTGTTTGCCTCACAGATGGTCTTCAGGGAGAAAAGGGTAAACACCTTGATGTCTGCTAAGGAGAATAACTGTAGCCCAACTAACTCTGATTTCACTGTCTCTGCTTACTTAGAGCAGTTAAAGCTTTGCCTCACAGGATTTAGCCTGGAGGAACGTAAAGATTCAGGACTAATTTGTCTTCTATACTGAGATGTAATACTGTATGGAACAAACTCTGGGTCAAAATGTTTCACAAAGAATAAAACCTTGTTCAGTAAGTCCACTGATACTCATCAGTTGGAGAGGTTTGTACAAGTGGAGATGGCAGAAACAGATTTTTTCTTTGCAGACAAATATAAGTCAGAGTATCCAGTGAACTGGTGGCTGGAGCCAGACTGGGACAGGAGCCTTTCCCACTTTTGGATAAGGAAACTGAAACAGGGCAACCTCAGAGCCCTTCTGACCCTGCTGAGGGGTGATGGCCTGCTGTGAAGGGAATTCATTAGGCAGGAACAAGCAATGTTAAATACATTCTGGCTGCTCTTCCTCTTAGTTTTTTGGCTGTAGAAAACAAAACAAGTTACAGGACAGGATGCACAAAATTTAAAACCAGCCTCATTTAAAACAAAAGATGAGTTCTACACTTCATGCAGGAGCAGTGGCCGAGTTCTTTGTGAGGCCTCTCAAAGGATAAGCAAGAAATCATAGGGAACACAGAGGTGAACACAGCAGGTAGGAAATACAGAGCTATCCTTCAGCCTCTCATGCTGGCAGAGCTGAGTCTGCTCTGCAGGCAGTTCCCAGCTGTGGATTAGAAAATCAGGTGAAGTTATCAGGTACCCAGCACTCAGCAAGAGCCTTTTACTCACCGGTGGAACCCTTGACAGTGGTGGGTTTGCTTTTGTGCCTGCCCTTCTCTGCCAGCAGGCTGATGGTGTATTCTGTCCCTGCATCCAGCCCCCGCAGGATGAACGAGGTGCTGTCCACAGGGATCTCCACCTCGCTCTTCTTTCCAGAGGGATCCGTGGAGACCAGGCGGTATCGGTCAAACTTGGCCACCGGTCTCCTCCAGCGAAGGGACAAGGTGGTCTCCGTGGGGTCACTGACTTCCAGGTCCTTGGGGTTATCAAGATCTACAGGTTAAAAAAAAAAAAAAAAAAAAAAAAAAAAAAAAAAAAAAAAAAAAAAAAAAAAAAAAAAAAAAGGCAGAGTTGAGGTGTCTCTGAACTGCCCTGGGATAGATTTTCAGGCATCTGTAAAGCAACATCTGCAAGGGGTGTCTGGAGCAGCTCAGGGCCTTGTCCACCTCTGGGACCTTTTGCAAGGGTAGAGGATGATGATGATGTTCTCCTTTACAGACAAACCACACCAGAACAAATATCCCTCACTTTAACTGCCTGGAGGAGAGGCAGAAGTAAAGATAATTTACCCAGGAAAAGGGGCATATTGTGCGAAAAACTGTGGGTTTGAAGGTCAGTCAGGACTACTGAAACCACTCTCTGTCAGAGCAACCTCTTGGCCATCACTGTCAGAAACCCTCACAGACAGAGCACGGCCAGAGTGGTCAGTGTCCGCCTAATTGTCATTCAAGAGCTCACCTGGAGATGCAACTCCCAGAACATTAAAACAGGAAAAAGAAGTCAGATTTAGAGGTCAAGACCTTTGGGGAAATATTTTTCTTTTCCTTGAGGGGCAATGTCCCATCAGTAGAAAAACGAAATCAGGATTTTTCTAAAACATTTCTTACAGCACTACTTAGGAATGAAAGGGTGGCTCCACCTGACCTGCTGCTTCCTCTGGAGCACAGCTGGGACCAGGACACTCACCAGTGCCAGCATTGATGGTGGCGGGAGCACTTTCCCTGTCGTTTCTCACTGCTGTCACTCCAATGCCATATTCAGTTCCAGGCCTCAAACCTGAGAGATGAGGAAAAGAAATGGGAGTTCCTGTCCGTGGAATACGCCTGCAGGCGTTTGTTGAAGTAAGGAAGGCTGAATGGATGCAAGGTAAGAGATCTGCTTTCCTCTGTATGCAGAGAATTGAGCTTTCTGTTGGCCCTCAAGCTGACAAGTTGCAGACTGGCACCAGTAAATCCCATCCCTAGCACATGCAAATGCTTTTTGAACTCGGGATGTGAAGCCACCTGTTAAGGGAAGCCACCTGAATTAAGGGAACTGGCTCGTGGGATCTGGAGATGCACATGGAAGTGAAACAGCTACAGACCTTCTGCTGGCTGGGTATCCATCTGCAGCTGTGTAACTCCGTATCACATGCATTTCAACACAATCTGGTCTACTCAAAATCATGGAATCATGGAATGGTTTGAGTTGGGAGGGACCTTAAAGATCATCTTGTTCCATCCCCTGGGCAGGGACACCTTCCACTATCCCAGGGTGCTCCAAGCCCCGTCCAACCTGGCCTTGGACACTTCCAGGGATGGGGCAGCCACAGCTTCTCTGGGCACCCTGTGCCAGGGCCTCCCCACCCTCACAGGGAGGAATTTCTTCCCAATATCTCCTGTAAAATGTGCAATCCCTGTTTGTATCTGTTACGTACCGTGACCAGAAGGACATTTTTCCCCAAGTGCTGAGCAGTGACACCAAGTGACACTAGTGACCATCTCCCCATCCCCTACCTGTGAGTGTAGCTCTGGTCGTGGCTTGGCTGCCCTTGGGCACCGTGACCTCCACGTGGTCCCCACCAGAGATGGGAGCAAACTTAATTCTGTAATTATCCACATCAGCATGGCTGTTCTTCCACTCCAGGGTGATGCTGTTGTCTGTCTGGGACACCCGCTTCAGGTTTCTTGGAGCATCCAGGTCTGGAATCAACCAAGCAATAAATAAATAAACAGGAATATTTCTCTCCTGACAGCAGTCTCTTGTGACAGGGCTTTTGAGAAGGTGAAATGAACCATAACACTGAAGTTAAGCTTCCCCTCACATGATCCTGTTATGTCTTAACTACACCAACCAGAGTTCTTTCTGCATGAAATGCAGAGTTCACCAGCTTTGCAGAAAACATCAGTCCTAGAAACTTAACTTTTGTCTCCTGAGACAAAAAAAAAAACATTTTCAATTTTAATAATTATTTTTTATTACTCAACAGGCTTATGGAAAAACATATTTGGATGAAATTACTGTTTCCTTTTTATATATGTCAGCCTTCAAAAGGAAAAACATTGCTAAGAAGAAAGAACTATCAACTCCAGAATTTCTGTTCAGTAAATATCTTGCATTTATGGCTAGAAGGAACTCTAATTCTCAAAAAAAAGGTGCATATTACATAGAAATTCAATGAGCTTTCATTTTTCACACCTACAGTAACCTCAAATCCTACTCTGAAATAACAACCATATTTTAGGATGAAAAGGGATGTAATTCTCAGCTCCCTTAATGCATCAAACCTTGATAACATGCTAAAGGACCCACACTTTCTAAAAACATTCCCAGGATCACTGAGGAGCAAAGTAAATTTATAAAAGCATGAAACAGGAAACATTTGCAGAACTGAAGAAGGAAAAAACCAGTTCTCTGCTATTAAAGTAATTAGATAAAGAGAAATAAAGCCTTTGATGGAATAGGAACTAGGGAAGACTTTTAGCTCATCAGACAAATAATCCAGAGGAATTTGTTTCTTGAAGTACAGATTTAGGGTAGGAGAGACAATAACCTAGTTTCCACTTTCAAAATACATTTAGATTCTTGTGTGGGGCGGGGTCTAAATATTTTATTGAGCCAGTAATGCACATAAGGCACAGGAAATCCTTCTCCACTTCGCTGTACCTCTAAAACTGGGCTGATTCCGTGCTGAGCAGCAACTGCCAGCTCCAGCAGCACGGCACAAACAGCACAGGCTGGTCACTGTGTGCCCTTCCCAGCCTCTCACCTGTGACAAACACTTCTCTCACAGGGTCGCTCTCCATGTCCCCTCGGCGAGAGACGAGCGTCACCTCATACTCTGTGTGCGGCCTCAGGTTCCCAATGGAATATTGGTTTTCATCTTCGGAGAGATCAATGGTCGTCCTGTCCCCCGGAATGTCCCTGGGGCCATAAGTGAGCTCAACGCCTTCCACTTCAGCCAAGGGCTTGGACCACGTGAGGAGGGCGGTGGTGTCGGTGACGTCTCTTGCCTCCACCTGGCTGGGGGCATCCAGCTCTGTCACCCAGCAAAAGAGAGAAGAAAAGGTGCTTTTTAAAAGAAATCTTGCCATGAAAAACACACTCGTGCCTTTAACTGCTGATTCAGAGCAAAATTAAAATGAGTGCCTTCTACCAACTGAGGTTTATCCTCTTCCTTTATTCCTAAAGTTTTAGGCTCCAAATGGAGTCAATCCACCAGAAGCAAATTCATCAGAATTCATTCACACCAGAAGCTGCCAAAGGAAAGGCGAGCAGAAACCCTAAGACCTTCATACATTCTTCATGCAAGTATAACCAGGATCAAAGAAATTCTAGTTCCTGCTGATGCACATCTTGAAAAAGGAATAAAAGTGCATAATGCCTGCTACCTTCTAGATGAACTTAAATTTCCTTTCTGCTTCAAACAGGTGATTTGCAGAGGAATTGGTTTTTTCCTCATTAACAGCTTCACTACTTCCTTTTCCCCCCATTAATTCACACTATAAAGCTTGACTTTCTCTTGTTTGAACCACCCCTGGGCTACACCAAACAGCAGAAGCTTTGTTGGTGGCCAACTAAACAGAGGCCAAGAACAGGTTGTGCTTACTTGTGGTTATCACTTTGGATAGTCCTGGTCCTCTGGTATTGTTCTTCACTATGTGGATGGACACGTTGTACTGCTGCCCAGGGGCCAAACCTGGCTGCATGTAGGATGTCTCTGGCCTTTTCAAGCTGCTGGTGATATCACCATTATCATCCTTTTTCTGGAACACATGGAACAATCAGTGAGTATATGTAAGCATTAAAAAATCCAGGATCTTTCGCTTTAGACATGAAACTGCTTCCTTACCATATTGTGGAAGACCAGCTCCCAGCCATCAAAGGAAAAGTTCAGAGGGTCCCACTCCACCTGGACAGATGTTTCCCCAACAGATTTGAACCTCAGACCCTCTGGAGCAGGCAGATCTGTGGCAGAGAAAAGGGATATCCTCACATGAATGGGTTCCCATGAAGAGGGCACGGGGCTGGGACATCCTTCCACCACTAGAAATGTCTGCCAGGCAGGGATCTGCAGCTGAGCTGGTTAAACCCTCCTCAGATGCAGTTATTCTGGCTTTGGAGAGACTTTCCTCTGAGCTGGTTTAGATGTCACCTTAGAGGAAAATCAATTTTGCCCTAGAATCTCTTTTTTGTGCCCTCTTGAAAGAAGCCTGGTGTGGACATTTGAAATCAAGGGAGATGAGTCCTGCCCCAGGTCTCTAGAAATGAGTGACACAAGTCAAAGAGCATCTTTTGAGGCTGGAATGTTTAGATATGATGGTGACGTGCACAAAACAAAAAGGAAGATTAACAACTCAAGAACAAACAGACAGATAAGAGGTAAGCTGTAGTAAAACACAGCAAAGATGGAAAACAAATATAATCTCCATTTTAGCCAAAAGAGTTTGAATTCAAGTGATTGCATATTGGTCTTTCACATGTTGCTACCATTTAATCTTTTCTTCAGTAAGAATTACCAGCATTTTAAAATGTACATTATAATTAAAAAGCCAATATTCTTAATTCACAAAGTCTCCATCTTGGGGGGGCGGGGAGCACTGCAGAGATCAGAAGAGCTTGTGAACTGTACTTCTACCACACTCCTTGGTATCGGAAAAAAGTAGAAAATGAAAGCGCACAAGGCTCTTTTTGTCCAGGCCAAAAGATGAATTGAAAGTAGAAAATACAAAAGAAATAATATCCCAAAAAAGGAGATGCAAATCAATACATATGAACTGAAAACAGCAAATATGAAATAAGTAATACCCCCAAAAGAGGGAGGCAAGTCAATACTAATGAATTGAAAACAGAAAACACAAAATAAGCAACACCCCAGAAAAGGGATGCAAGTGGAATAGATGGAAGAATGAATACAGGGAATATTAAACTCACATGTGGCTACCCTGGCACTGACTGGAATACTCTTCTTGTTTTTAAGGATCGCAAAGACACGGATGAAGTACTCCACACCTGGCTCCAGCTCATGGATGGTGGCAGCTGTGTGGTTTCCTGGCACGGTGAACTGCATGTCCAAGCCCCCACTGCTGGTAGGGACGTAGGTGATGAGGTACTGGTTGACGAGGTTCTCGTGTTTCCACTCCAGATTGACGGTTTTATCCGTCACGTTGGTCACAGTCAGCTCAGTTGGAGGGGACACTGGGAATGGGAGGGGGAAAAAGAAAAGGCAAAACAAAGTTATAAGAAGTTCTCAAGGCTCAGAAGATAATGACTTGCCCAGTTTCACATTTTCCCAGGAGCGGTTGGTCAGGCTCATCTCGCGAGCAGGGAGTGGGGAAGGCATGTCCCACAGATTAACTGCTGAGGAAAGGAATGCTCAGCTGATGGAGACTACAGACATTTCCAGAAGTCACGGGCCAACTTCTCCTCTCACACTTGCACACAACCTCTGGCTGACTGTATTCCAGCTGCTCCTCTCATGGCTGCAGCACAAGACTGCTACAGCTGGGTGCCACGGGATTCAGATGTTTAATTCAACTGCCAGCAACATGTGATTGTAGAGTTAAAAGTCCTAGGATTTGCACAGATTTTCCAAAGTAAAATAAAACATTATTATTTTAGTAAATACTTTCAAAAGATCTGCTCGTGCAAGAGCACAAAATGGGGCTTAGGCATCTTCTGGAAGGAGGAGATGAAAGATGAGCAGTTCTTTTAAAGGGTATTCATTGTCTTTTATAGTGTTCCCAACCCCAAAATACTCTTTGATTACTCTACAAAAATTCAGTTTCAGAATTTCCCCCCTCAGATCTACTAAAGAAAACTACCTCATTTATAGAGTATTGCTTGTCATTATAAGGCTGCCAAAATTTTCTATCCATTTCCATAGAGTCAGTGGTGGTGGGAAACCAAGCATGTGACTTTACAGATGAGTTTCCACTTGATTTTCCTCTAAGCTTCTGTCTGATCTAATATACATACATACATATACTTATATATATATGTAAATACAGTCTACAGCCATGTAGTAAGAAGACTCTGGACACATCCCCCTCTTCTCCTTAGCTAGGACAGTTTCCTTCAGATGCTTTTTTTTTTTTAGCATCAAGTACTATGAGAAACTTAAGGGTCATGGTGACAAATCCCAGCCAGTGCTGGCTACAGCTCCAGTGACAGAGGTGGGAGCAGAAATGGACATAACAAATGGACTGCAACACCATTATCAATGCCTGTTGTCTCGTTGACCGCTAAAAGTCACCAGAAACTGCTACACCACGTAGCCCTGACAACTAAGGGATGTCAAGAACCTGCTACTGGTGTCGTTACACCTCTGATTTCGCTGTCTGGACTGTGCCAAAGAAAAGCAGCAATAGGGCCCAGCTCTGTGGAAAAGGTTCACAGAGCCTCCGAGGGCTGGAAGGACACAGGGCATTACCAAGGGGAAGCAGACCACCAGGGACATCACAACCCACCATCGGAGCAGTCGTCCCCGATGTAGCCATCCTCGCAGACACACCGCCCGTCCACGCAGCGCCCGGCTCTGTTGCAGTCATTGGGGCAGGAGCGCTCCCGGCAGTCCTCGCCCACGAAGCCCTGCTGGCACACGCAGCGCCCGTCGACGCAGCGCCCGCGCCCGTGGCAGTCGCTGGGGCACGACAGCTCCGCGCAGTCCTCCCCCGTGAAGCCACTGTCACACTCGCAGCGTCCCTCCACGCAGCGCCCGCGGCCGTGGCAGTCGCCGGGGCAGCGCAGCTCGCCGCAGTCCTCGCCCGTGTAGCCCTGGCCGCACACGCACTGACCATTGGCGCACAGCCCGCGCCCGTGGCAGTCGTTGGGGCAGCGCAGCTGGCCGCAGTCGGCCCCGGTGAAGCCCTGGTGGCACACGCACCGCCCGCTCTCGCAGCGCCCGCGGCCGTGGCAGTCGCCGGGGCACCGCAGCTCGCCGCAGTCCTCCCCGATGAAACCCTCGTCGCACACGCACCGCCCGCCCACGCAGCGCCCGCGGCCGCGGCAGTCCCCGGGGCAGCGCAGCTCCGCGCAGTCCTCGCCCAGGTACCCCTCGTGGCACACGCAGCGCCCGCCCACGCAGCGCCCGCGGTTGTGGCAGTCGCTGGGGCACCTCCTGTCGCTGCAGTCGTCGCCCACGAAGCCCTCGTGGCACACGCACAGCCCGTTCTCGCAGCGCCCGTTGCCGTTGCAGTCGTTGGGGCAGGAGAGCTCGCCGCAGTCCTCGCCCGTGAAGCCCTCCTCGCAGAAGCAGGTCCCGTTGAGGCAGCGCCCGCGGTCGAAGCAGTCGTTGGGGCAGATGAGCTCGCCGCAGTCCTCGCCCGTGTAGCCCTCGTGGCACACGCACTCGCTGTCCACGCAGCGCCCGCGGCCGTGGCAGTTGCTGGGGCACAGGGGCTCGCTGCAGTCGTGGCCGGAGAAGCCCTCGTGGCACACGCAGCGCCCGCCCACGCAGCTCCCGTGGGCGCCGCAGCCGCGCCCGCACAGCTCCTGGCCGCAGTCCGAGCCCGTGTAGCCCTCGAAGCACACGCAGAGCCCGTCCACGCACTTGCCCTGGTCGTTGCAGTCGGAGGGACACGAGGGCTGGCTGCAGTTGGGGCCCTTCCAGCCGGGCTCGCAGATGCAGCCGCAGATCTCGATGCTGTAGTTGCCGTGCCCGCTGCAGTACGGGGCTGTGTCCAGGCGACCTGCACCGACAACCCAGAAAACCCGTTACTCCCTTGGCCCTTCCTTAGGCCACGCACAACCTGAAAGGGCTCTGATTTTCCTAGTTCTCTATAGGATATAATTTCCAGAATCACTTTAGTTTTTAACCTGCATTCTCCAGTGAGATTTACTTTACCAGGAAAGCTTTAATTCTCTCTAATGCCAGGGAAGAGCCCCTGCCAACTACTTGGTAATTGAGCTTGCTGGATTCCTCCTCCCTTCTCAAAATCCTCTTCCAGTGACTGAGCAGCTTTCCTGACTGCTTCATTAGGGCATGCACCACGAAACATTATTCACCCATTGACTCCAGAACACAAAAAGCCAGGCAGCACATTGTATCATCAGCTGTATCAGCAACTGAGAGGCCTCTCTAAGCTTGGAGGGACACACCATTCCCAAGAAGACTTGTGTTTTCTCTCTTGTATGACCAACCCCTTCCCTCAGTTTAAAAACCAGCTGGACAGATACCGTTTTTCCCCCTTCTTTAACTATTTGTGCTTGTCTATTGCCTTATGTCCTGCTGTATTTTTATTGGTCTCTACTAAAGAAAACTTGGAAGCGAAAATGGTTACATTGGCAGCTTCCTCAAGGGGACAAAAATGGAGCCAAGAGCTTGGATTCTGTGAGTTTTAATCTTAACTTCGACACAGATTGTCACCGTGCCCAAGTGCTGTCCATGCTCAGTGCCACAGCCACAAAGGATCCCAGGCCGACTCCTGACCCACAGATCCGTTAAGCCGTGGAACTGTGAATGAATGTACCTTGCACGCTGGCCAGACACATTCCCAGTTTTGATTAAGTTTCAAATTTAACAGCTTGACTTGTGCTCATTCTTGAAACAGATTGGAGTGTCCCTCTAAACGGCATCTACAGCCAGCATGAGAATTTCCCCAAGAGCAGCTCCCCACTCTGCCTTACCTTCTACTGCCTGGGAATTAGGACAGCATCCAGCCCCACTGGCACACTGCTCCCGGAGGGAGGAGACCAGCCCCTCCAGCTCCTCTAGTCTGCTCAGCAGATCCTTAATGTCTGGGGCAGCTGCACAGCCACAGGCCCTGCGGGGAATGTTGATCCGGTGCGTGAAGACGATCTGGTTCTCCTCATTCACCGTGTGCTCTTCGTAATTCTTGACAGGCTCAATTTCCGCCTTCAGGTCCGCGTCACCACTGGCCGTGTCCAGGTCCACGGAGCAGAGGGAGCCAACAGGCAGCTTAATGTTGTAGACATGGTTAAAAACCACAGGCTGAGTATCCTCTGGCAAGGTCACGTTCAGCCCAGTCTCCCTCTTCTGCCGGATAATTCTCTTGATGAGTCCCCCGCTGATGTGCTGGGACAGCAAAGCCAGGATGGCGCAGGCCAGAACCCTGCTGGGGAGTCCCATTGTGGTGCTCAGTTCCCTTTTGAGGCTGAGAGCGTCTTATGTCTGTTTGGCCTTTGTAATCTGGAGCAGAAATTGGAGAGCCAGGTCAAACCAAGCTGGATATCCTTTTCTTTCCTGGCACTGTTGTTCCCTAAAAGAAGAAGGAACAGTGTAAGGGATGAACTGCAGCTACATCACCGTGTGTGATGCTGCTTGTGTGCTGCATGCTCAGAGGACAGGACCATCACACTCCACCCAAGCTGCTGAGCTTGCTCTTATAAAAATAACAGTGGTTTTCCAGGATCTCAGTGTGATTCTGAAGGAAATGTCAGCAGACGAAGAAAGCTCCTGCTATGTTCAGGTTACAGCAAATACAGTGGGTTATGGAAAGCTTAACTGCCTCAAGCAAAGATGCCTGCTGAGTCTCAGCTCAACTGAAAACAGAGGTAGATAAAATAAATATAGGTTCTGTTATGATTCAGCTGATGTTAAATTCTGTGTTTCCTTCACTCATCCACTGCTTGAAGGCTGCTCTAGGTTGGATCATGTAAGAAACTCAAAACATCATCAAAAGCTGCATCAACACCACCAAGCTCATTCCATCCCTTTGTTATATGCTTTAAATTACTCCAATTGCTTTGGAATCTGAACTCCAGGGCTTGCAGCCCCATAGTGAGTTCCACTGCATGATAGTTTACCTACAACATGAAGATAAAATGGAGTTTGAAGGTTCTGGTGTCAGTGCTGGTAACACAGGGATATTTTAGCATAAAAGCAGTGAGACACAACAGAAGCCGAGACTCCTACAACAGAGACAACAATAAAAATACGTGTGTAAAAATGCCTTTTGAGCAGCCAATCTCCCTTTTAACTAGGCAGCATTTCCCACTGCCTGATCTTTCCTCAGCTATAACACAATAACTCGCTCACGGCTGCAAGCACCTGGCTGGGCTGTACAGCTCTTCCTGAAATTCACTCTTTTCAATTAGCTCCAATATTTCCTCTTCCTCCTCAGTTTGTGCGTGTTCCTTTTCAATGGCAGAAACCAAGAGAGCAGAAAGACATCCCCTGACTTCCATGCAGAATCAGCCCCTCAGCACGTAGAGAGAGAAGCCAAAGCAGCTAATGGACTGCCTGAACAAGCACACCTAATAAATGTCATCTTAGCATTTGTTTTCCTTCCTATTCCCAGGAAAGCTTGGTTCAGTGGTTGGATCAGTGACCGTGCTTTCACTGGTTGTGAGCTAGTGAAACGCCAGTCATGGAGGAAACAGCAATTTATCCTCTAAACACCACAGTTTTGTTGATAATTTATTTGTCAGATGAGAGACCAGCTTCTTCCAGCCTTCTGCTTCCCCCAAAGTGTAGAGATCATTTTTCCCATGATATCCCAGCTGTTTTTGTGAGAGAATGACAATAATGCATCAGACACTTCTCTGAAGTTTAGTGGGTTCTGTGGGCAATGCTGAGTTCACAAAGAGCAAACTTCACCCCTTTTTACTGGGGAATAAATCAGAAGTAAACAAGCAGCAGGGAAGGCTTTTGCCTTCTTATGGAAAACCAGTCAGCTTTAAGGCATTTCTAACACTTACCCCATTTGTTCAAATATTTCTGCGAGCCCTGTCTGCACCAGAAGAGATCACAAGGTGGTTAATAAAGAATAACAGAGACAGACATGGTCCAGGTCTCACGTCTGACTCAGACCAATCCCTAAATTGGGTTGTCAGTTCATGAAACATGTTCAGGACTCCATTTGAAGTGTGCTTTTAGTCTCAAGCACTCTCATTTGGGGTTTGCAAACTGCTTTCCATGCAATTCCGTGTGCTATACACTTTTTGCCCCAAGACAAGGTCATACAGCTAAAATTGATGCCTAACCCTCAAGTAGTCATTAAAGGGACAGGCTGCTTGACAGATGGATCACCAATGGAAAATGGAACAAACTGGAAGCAGCTCTGCATCTAATTCTCACTGAATTTTAGTGAAAGTTGAGCATCAGTTTCCTTATGGCTTTTGTAATCCCAACCTCCAGGAATATGGGCCTCGCCCAAACCAAGGAAATCGACTGCACTTTTTCCTGCTGACCTGTGTGAGTTTGCAAGTCACTTAATGATGGTACAAACTCTTAATTCTTTAATATGCCTGGAAAATGAAAAACCGGCTTCTGGCAAGAGCCAGTGTCACTGTTACCTTCTCTGCTGATGAAAGCCACATGAACACCAACACTTTGCCTGGACACTCGTTGCATTAGAGGCAGCCAAACCTCTCAGTTTATAGATGGTACTGGAAGACTTAACATGTCTTGGCTGACATCCTTTTGAAGTTTATGAGGAAACATCGTGGTGATCTAGAAGCAGCATTCCCTGTCTGCTCTGTGACCCCTGTGCTTTGACACCTCGTGTGATGTCTGAGCTAATTCATTCCCGTCAGGTGTTCCCCATCCCATCTGCCAAGGGCCCAGCACGATTCGCTGAGCTCCACTCCTGGATCTGACATCCACAAAACAAGACACCTTCCTCCAGTTATTTATACATTAGCCACAGTCTTGGCTGGGAGAACAAAGATGACATCCTTCCAGTTCCTCAAACATATCCAAACAACAGCTCGGACCACAAAGGACCACCCTGGAGCACGGTGTTCTAGAGAGAAATGGAAGCCACAGCAACTGCCAGGCTCTGTTGTTCCTTCATGTCCCCCCATTTTCCCTTCAGAACAGCTCAGGTATTTTAAACCTGCCTCTTGGAGAAATCCTCTCTATATTTTCTTTGCAGACATCAGACATCTGCAAAGAATTTTTTTACGGGCACCTAAAAGTCTTGCAGCAAGGGTTTGCCAAAGAATATGACCCTGCTCAGCATGAGTTTGGCCTTGCAGTATGTACGAGGAGCAGGGTGATGTGTCAGGTATGGTGGGAGGTTTGTATGACCAAAAGTGTGTCTATTTTTACAAACATTCTGTCTAATAGGGAACACTACTCATCCTAATGAACTGTGCCCTCATGTTTTCCTGCCTCCCTGACTACAAAAATCTTGGCAGTGATGCTGTGAATGGCCTGCAAAATGTCCTGCTTGTCATGAAGAACATTAAAGTCTAAAACTCATGTTCTGCCCATCTGGTCATTGGCATCTTCCCACAGCCATCCCCCTCCTTGGGCAAGAGTTATCACCTTCTGTCCCATTTCCTGAGGCAGAACCGCAATATAAATAAGAATAAAAGGTGCTGTGGCCTCTCATACATTTAAATTTCCTGTTAAAAAATGGAGACTATGAACTGAGAAGCAAATCATGGCATCTCTGCAGTACCAGCTGGGGCAAAAGGAGATTCAGGTAAAAATATTTTTCTTGTATAGACACTAATGATAAAAGTTATATTTTAACCAAAGAGAAGAAAAAGACTATTTCTAGAAAACACTCCTTAAAAACCTGATGACTGGCTAGTAATAATAACGTGGTGGAAGTAAGATGAACTGTCAATAGCACAAAGGGAAGGAATAATTTTCATTTCCACTGCAGCCCTTTCATCTGAAGATCTGAAAGCACATCACAGTCTGGCTGTCAAAAGCTGAAAAATGTTATTAAAAAGGGTTATTTCTTTGTTTAGACATTCCCTCTTCCTCTCGCCCCCCTCCCGACATCAGAACTTTTTCAGGACTTTTCCATTTAATTAGAAATTTGTTTCTTAATAGGAAATTTTCAGTCAATCTTGAAAAAACCCCAGGAATCCCAACTCCTGGGGAATACTAAGCAAAGGTAATGTATGAATATTTTCCTTCCCTAAAGACATATTTGCTGGAAAGCAGCAGGTGTGAGAAACTAAATTAATGTCTGCATACTTTAAAGTCCTGGTGCAGCACTCCAGTCTCCCCTGAACATTCAGGAGTGGCAGAGTTGTGAGATGATTTGTGGGTATGTGGAATGATAAATATGCAGATGAGAACCCTGTGCAATTTTAATCAAAACAGATTGCAGCAAGGAAGGAATGGAGGTGTTAAAAAGTATCTCAGCTGTCCTCCTTAACGGAGGCAGAAGGCTGATGAGATTTGCTCAGACACCCTCTACATGTCATGACTTGGAAATTAGACTTGAAAATGGCAGGAAAAAAGAGAGGGGAAAAAAAAAAGGAAACAATTCCTCTCTCTAAGCAGATACTTCCAACATTACAGCAGGAGGGGATCAAATATTGTCAGCACATATTGGATTCAAGCACATCTTGTTAAAATCTGCATTAAGTAGCAGCGGGCTGGATTCTGACAGAGAGGAAGACTCGGTTGGAGAAGAGCCATAGCCCTCTCCAGGGAACACAACAGGGAGCATTTTGAGGTCTGTAGCTTGCTAACCCCAAAATAGCTTTCTGTGATCTGTTAACTGCAGGAACTTCATGTTTCAGGAGTTTCCAGCAAGGCGTGATCCATGTGTTCCCTCCAGGCTGGGGTGCCCAGCAGGGCACGTGTGGAGGCTCTGGCATCGCGATCTCACAGTCTCCCTCTCCTTATCTACTGCCACACAGCCAAAAGAGCCACAGGATGGGGTTTGATCTGACCTGGAACACTCCCTCTCTGCAGACATGGCGAGCTGGTGCATCTTCCACAAGGAATACAAGAGGTGCTATTACACAGGATTAATAAATTGAGACCATCTGCCAGGGGCACTTTCACAAGGCAAGGCCTCAAAAGATGCAACCTTCCAAAGTACAAGTGCTGATGTAGTTTTGCCAAGAGCATGCGACTCCTGAGGCTCTGGGAATCTTCTCCAGCAGAAATGGATTAAATCTGAAGTAAATTGAAATGTCCTCAAATGAAGGGACTGGGGGGGCTCTGGAAGTTTTGCCATGGCAGGCCCAAACGCGAACAGCTCTGACTTCATCATCTTTCACTGCTGTTTCTACACATTCATAACTGCAGAAAATAATTTTCATTCCATTCCCAATTCCAACAGGGGCAAAGGAATCAGCAGGGATACGCTGTGTAGGTCAAACTACATTAAATCACAGTGGAGAGCAGAAATTCATAACAGTCCTAAGCCATCAGTCCTGAATCTTTTCAGCAGAAATGATCAAAGCCAAATTGTCGCCTTTTTTTTTTTTTTTCCTTCTTTATTTACATTGTATTCATTCTAAGGAGAGGAATTTTAAGGCAGCTGAGTTTACAGTAATTCAGAAAATCCGCTGTGTTCCCCAAGGCTCACAGAGAACATGTGTGCAAAGACGTGTTGCAATTGTTTCAACCCCGGTTAAACACCACAGATATGAAGAGGCCCTTAGGGTGTGAAACTCCAAAGTGAAATTTTCGTAATTCAGGAATTTTCTTCAAACTCTTAAATCGACTGCATGAAGAGGTGAAAAGAGGGTCATAACTTTCAAAGAAGACAGAAAAATGCTGATTACCTTTTTCTCAGTGGTTCTAACAGGTAAAATGCGGTGTGATAAGCAGGAATCCTCCAATTTCCAGGTTGCACTTTGAGGACTTACCTTTCCTCTATAGTCAAACAGCTTCATTTCTATCTTCATGGCCAGGTCATAAAGAATAAACATCCTGCAAGTACTCTACAGTTTTCTAGATAAGAAATCTCACATCTGGAAAACCCACGAAAAACTATGGATCCAGGCTCAGTGGCCCCCCTTCAATAAATAACAAAATGCAAAGGCACTGATTTGAAACTTTTGCCACCCCACCCCACTCCAGATTTTCAAACTAAACCTATTCCTGGAAATTACAAGGAGAGATAAGCATTAACCAAAACGATCTTGCTGTCTGTGGCAGTCCAATGGCAGTGAAAAAGAGGGAGAAAGCAAGAAAGCATCCTTTGGAAACACTACATGGAGAAAGAGGCAGAGAGGAAACAACTGGGAAGGGAGTTTTAGATTTTTTTGACTAGGGAACTATGAAGTCTAGAGATACAAGTGACACAAATCCACTTCCTGCCACACAAGTGCTTCAGTGACATCCACAGCCCCACAGCAGCAGCCCCATGGCATCCACGTGTGCTGGAAAAGTGTCAAAGAGTCTCTTCTAAAGATTTTGTAATGATATCATGGACAAACAAAGCACACTCCTCCACTTTAAATATGGGAAAGTGAGACAAGGAGAGGCTGACACTGAGGCTCCCTTGCTCCCAGGACCCTCTGCCTTTCTGCTGAGGTATTTTACCCACTGCAAGACAGAGGAAGCTGATCCAGCTTTGCTGAGTCCCACCACAGTAGTTCAAACACCAGCACCTCCCAGCAGGCATTTATAGCACTTAAAGCACCAGAGCCTATTAGCACATTTTCCTCTGGATGTGCCTGCCTTTGTGACGGAAATCCCTTTCGTTTCAGGGCAAACCAGCAGTTTGTGTTAGATGTGGGTGAGCAGCCACAACTCTGGATACCCCCTGAAGCCCCCAGAGTTCCAGCTGGTGCTGGCACTGCACATTTCAGAGCAGCCCTTCGTGGGCCTGGGGACAATTACAGCCAAGAGCCCTTTCAATGCAGAGATGGGAACTGCTTTAACTCATGATTGATTTCTGAGCTGTCATAGCTCAGACTCTGCAAGCCCAGAATGCATCTGTCATCCATTCCAAGGGCCACTGGAATTAGTAATAAAAACCAAAGCAATTTTAGATTTTATTAAATCCTACAAGAGCTCCTGGTGATCAGTAGAATTCTGGTCACATTTATACCTCAGATTCTTTAAAAGAACGGCAATTAAGACAAATCCATGGATATTTTTTGCCCCATCCAACCCCAGAGGTCCTGCATTAAATATCACTCAGCTAAGCCTGAACTCTTCACTCTGGTTCAGTTTTCACCTTTGGCTGCAGCTCTTAGATGACATTCCTACTTTGGGGAAGCTGTTTAATTTCTGGTTCACAGATCCTACTGTACATCATCTTTAAATAAAACCACTTGGAGTTGTTTTAGCCTCCACCCATTCTACCTTGGCTGAAAAGCAGCACATAGACAGGGCTTTACCAGGGCTGTTTTGGAAGGAATTTTAATTAATTGCTTTGTGTACAATTTAGAATTTAGCAAAGGCTCATATTTCAAAGCCATCAGCATGACAGTGCCACAAAGGGGAAGGAGAAATAACCCACTGAAGCCAACATCCATAAAAATGTGAAAGAGCTTTGGTAAATTCTGAATGATAAGCATAAAAGGAGCCCCATGAGAGACTAAACCTTCTGTTGTACAGTGACTATTTTGAGTTAAATTAGCATGATTATTCCATTATAAACTACTTTTGTTTCAGAAGTTTTGTGCTCTTAACCATGGAAAATCTCTCCAGGTCTATCCTTGTTCAGGATCTCAGAGAGAGAACAGACCTTTTCCAAACTAAACAATGAGTTTGGCTGATTTTCAAACAGAGTAAAAAGTTCAGGGATCAGAGGTGGTCTTCTTCCAGTATCAGCAACACCTTTGATCAATGAACTATTAAATATATTGCGCAAATCTCATGAATTAAATGAAAAATTAAGTCAGCTGGCAGAGGTACAGCTGGGAGAAAATGACTGCTGAAAACATGCAATAATTAAACAGAAGTGAAAACCAGATTATGTGACGAGGTGCCTGCAATAACAGGATATTGAACTCAGCAACCCAGAGGTGCCTTCCAGTGTCTGAGTCCTACAGACTCTTTGGATTTATGTTTCTTAGGAATTACCTGGCTGATGATGAGGAAAGCAAAGAAGATCTACCTGAACATACAACTGCTATTGCTGTTCCATCAGGAGCCAAGGAGCAAGAACTCAGAGGAGATCCAGGCATGTGGGAATGGCACCGTGCTGGGACTTGGGAGAGGTGGGATCATCCCTCACTTCTGGCATTTTAGCCCAGTCAGTTTTCACCCTGATTTCCAATACGTCTGTGGGCGATCTGCACACTAAAAAAAGTTTCTAAAACTAAATTTCTTAATTCTTTCTCTGTTTACGATTGTTCCTCTTGAGAGGTTCTTCAGTTTACCTTTGTGGAAAGGCTTTCTCTGTTCTTAGGTTTTTTTTCCTAAATTCCACGATCTTCATGCTAGAATCTCTTAATGCTTTTTTTTTCACTACCTGGATTAGAGGAAGACCCAAGTGTGTTAAATAACAGGAGCCAAGTGGCTACAGCTCTTACTAAGATTTAATCACAGGCACCTTCTAAATAGGTCACAGGTGGAGACAAGATTGATGGTGAAAAGGGCAAATGGGATGGCTTTGGAAAAGGAACAGCCTGGCTGGAGCAGAGCTGCTCTGGAACAACCACCGTGGTGTGTAGGGCTGCTGGGCAGAATTTGCTCTTAAGGCCATGCCTGTGCAGTTATTTGTAGAATAAACTCAGACCTCAAGGGTTTGCAACATCTGTTGTGTCACTAGCATTATGAAGAATTCACATTTACGGGATCAGACCCCAAGGAAGTGGCATCTCCTGAATCCTGTGATGTCCCAGCTTCCCTTGGCTCGTGTCAGAGCCTTGCAGCTATTTAAACAGTTGTTTAAATGAGAAGCATCCAACATTCATTATGTAATAATTATATATAGCCAGCCAGCCTCGGGAAAAGACCCACGCTAAAAACAGGAGTCCAAAGCTCTTAATTCATTTTTGGTACCACCAGAATTAATAAAATTATCCAAGTTCAAAATGAACGAAGGTAATTGCTGAGTGACTTAGATGCGTGATGCAGAATTAATCAGACCGTACTCATAACGTGGTGTTTAATCTTTCATGTAATTTGCTGCTAAATGTGCATAATTAGAAAACAAATAAATGATGCATCTCAGTGTGAGTTGCAGATGTGTTGCCTTCCAGCACGGTTATGAGCTCCTGATTGTGGGTAATGTGGCTTAAATCAAGTCTGCAGCCTGGGACTTGACAAGATACTGCCTTTTAGTTAATTTTGCTTTGAGAACCACAGAAGCCTTTCCTGCCTTTCCTTGGAGACCTTGTCCAGCAAAGGTGTGCCAGGGTGGGGAGCTGCTCACCACGTCCTCCTCTTCATCACACGGACAGCACAAGCTGTGCCTTGACACCCAAGGATCCCAAAGCACCTGGCTGGAAACCCACCAACTTCCCAAGCAGGAACGATATCCTCAGGATATTGATGCTAAAGGCCCTGAGAGCATCAAGACAAAACAGTGGTGCCACTTGTCATCCATCAGGGAGGGATTTGTGCCACCTTTTGGCAAAGGGTGAGTTTTGGGAGCGCTGTGTGTGACCCCGCGGGCGTTCCCAGAGCCGCTCGCGGCTGCCAAGGCTCCGAGCATCCAACAAAACCCGGGCACACAATGGGAGCTGTGAGTGAAATCCAGCCCTGTGCCAGAGCTGGCTGTTCCAGGAGGGCAGCGGCCCAAAGGCAGGTCCAGCCAGCAGCTTTGGAGTGCTGCTTGTGACCAGGAAAATCTGAATTTCCATACGTGTTTAATCCCAGCCGCTGAGGAGGACATTGGCAGAGCATATGCCCGGATAAAGCACTTCCCTGCAAAGGGAGCCCAAGGTTTATTTTGGGTGTGCGCTGGAGTCTGAATTCCTGGGCTGGAGTAATCCTGGGGATGAGGTCATGTGTTCCCTGAAGGGGCTTCTTTGTGCCCCGCGTTAGTTAGCAACGCTTTTTCTCTTATCAAGCATCTGATTAAACTCACAAAAGAAGGGTCTTTAAAAAAATCAGGCTGAGGCAGAATTGAGAAGTGAATAAATAAATTGGGTTGTTTTTTTTGTTTTTGGGGTTTTTTTTCTTTTTCATTTTACCCGACAGGAAAAGGGGAGAGGAATAAGATGGGAAAGGGGCACAAGAAAGGGATTGATTGTTCTCAGTTGACAGAACAAAGGTCTTAATCCACGTTCAGGTTTCCTGCAGAGCCCAGCCCTGTGGCAGGCACCAGGTAGGCACATCCACGTGGCAGATGTCACCTGGGAGGGTCACGGTGCACTGCCCAAACAGCACAAGCCTCCTTGGAGCCATCCCACCCCTCTCCCTGCTGGAGTGACCCAGCACCCACCTTCTGCAGCAGTGAAATCCTGCACCAAAACACGGGGCTTTTGTTCCGTTATGGACGAGGCAAACTCAAATTTGGCTCCCAATTTTTGTTTGACTTGAAGACAGGCTTGGCTGGTTGGCACTGATTTATCTGTAAGCACTGAAAGATTATTTATTTCTATAAATATAGAAATGGTAAATATCTGCTGTACTCACTAGAATTACAGTATTTCAGATTAGTTGTTTGGTGGCATTAGTGATTCTCTATATTAGAAGAAAAATTTTAACTTAGTTCCTCTCATTCTGTTTTATTCCACTCAGTATTTCCCTGTCCTCTCCATTGGATGGTCTGAGTAACCAAAAAAAAAAAGAAAGTTGACTCTATTAAAGAACTGCAGCCAAGTGACGATAACGTAACAGGTACAACTGGTTGAAAGTTTTTCACAGCACATATTTTGTCATTGAAAGATGCCATTTTTCATTTGATTCTGAAAACTCAGCAAGAAGAAAACGACGAGATAGTCAGCAGCATTTCAGGAGTTGCTTTTCTCAAGAAAAAGTTCCCTGAAAAATCTTTTTGAATAAATCTTTGAACCCAGTAATAGCTTGCTTTGAACGAAACGGCCTGTTTGAAAGAATAACCACCTCAATCAGTTCTTCAAAGGATTTCTGCTCCTTCTTCTAATAAAAGCCAGAGCAGCCTGGACTTCAATTACCAAGTGAAAATTTATGAAAGTGAAGCTACAGTGCTCATACTCTCCTGCACCCCAGGACAGAAAAAAAGAGAATTAATCTTGTGTTCAGTCACACCTCTGAAAGCTCAGAGTTGTGCCCATCGGGGACAAAGACATGCCAGTGCATTTTCAAACACCAAACTGAGTGTTCAGGTAGCAAAACACTTCAAAAATAGTGGTCCAGGAGCCAAAGGGCTTCTTGTTGCTGGCTGCCTCTGTCCAATTACCTTCTGATCCTTCCCATCTTCAAGGACACGGATTCTCCTGTTCCCAAGGCAAGCTCTGCTTGTTAAACACAGAAGTGTGGTAACTATGGATAAATAACACTCCCCTGCACCCCCAGGATGTTTGGCTGGGAACCATCTTGGCTCGAGATGTAAAACAGACAGCTTGAAAAATGGGGAAAGAGGAGAAAGCAGAGCTGGGGAGGGGGAGCAGAGGAGACAGACACTGGGATTTCTCAGGTTTGGGATTTGATGGTGCTGTTCTGGTGTATTACACAACTCCACTTTCCCTTCTCCTCTAAAACATGTCAGACCAGCTGGTGGGTTTGACCTGTGGCACTGCAGGGATTCACAGCAGCTAAAAATATGTCTCTGTATTATGTTTTAAAAAATACTGGTTTTGTGGGAGGAAAAAAAGGAATAGGACCATGTAAAAAGGATGCTTTTGAATGAGTTCAAGGGAATAATGCAGACTGGAGTAGGTTGGCTGAAGTTGTGTCTCACTCATGGTTTAGGTCTCTCTTAGAGGTGCAAAGCCCAGGAAATGAAAAAGCTGCATCTATAAAATGCAAAGGGTTTTTCTTACAAATGAGGTTTATTCCCTTTAGTAAGTGAAGGGGTGAAACTCTGAATGCTGAGCTGAAAAAGCCAAACAAATGCTCATTTGGAGTAATCTTATTTTTAAAAATATATTTCAGCTCACATTTCCAACACTGGCACATGTGTGGGTGTGATTTCAGTCCTGGTTCTCAGACAGCATAAGGGAAGGAGCAAATTTCTTCTGGATTTGTCCTGCAGGGACATGTGGAAGGTGTGAGAGGCAGGGGACCACAGAGCTCACCTCTGCTCTACCACTGAGCCTTGGTTTGTGGTGCTCTGAGCACGGACCTTTCCTGAGAGGACAAACTCTCTTTTCTGCAATCTGGGAATACAAATTGCCAGGTGGACAAACTGCCAGGGAGTCTGCTGACTGATGGGAACATCTACACTGGAAGAAAGTTTGAGGTGAACCAACACATAGGGCAGCCAGGGAATATGCTCTCCTCAGAGTTCAAAGGAATGGTGAGGTACAGACTTGTGGTGTCACTGCGGAGTGGGAAATGAACAGGCCTCCCACTGAAGGGATTCCCCAGGCTTGGAAAGACTGCATCTCAACAGTAGTTGAGACAAAATCTTCCTGGCTGAGGGTCTGCTATCCCCAAATCTTCTGTACCATAATGAGAGAAATGGAGATAAACAGAGCAGGGCCCATGGAGCTCCCACAGAACCTTGTGCCCTCTGCAGAGACTCCATAAGGATGCCCACAACTTTGGGTTAACAGTGTGGTTAGGACTGAAATTCAGGCATCCTGCACTGAAACTATTTCCTAAATCATCTGCTGTGTCTCTGTTTAGCCACTGGTAAAACCTCACAGGGGCAATGGATGTCTCTGGGAATTCAGTATTCCAAGGACCTTACAGGAAAGGTATTGTCAAATCCTCATTTCCGTAATTAAACATCTTCCTGAGGAGTGCTGTCAAATTGTCAGAAAATACATAATTAAAAAGCAAAGAGCTGGAGTGTTGTCCCCTGCAATGTAAGAGAGAAAGAGAATCACAGAGAGGGAAATCTGCAGAGCTGCCCCCAGCCCTGGGCCCAGCACAGGAAGGGCCTGGAGCTGCTGGAGAGAGCCCAGAGGAGGCACCAGGATGGGCAGAGGGATGGAGCAGCTCTGCTGGGCGGAAAGGCTGGGAGAGCTGGGATTGTTCAGCCTGGAGAGGAGAAGCTTTGGGGTGACCTCACTGTGACCTTCCAGTGCCTGGGGGAGCCACCAGGAAAGATGGAGAGAGGCTTTGGCCGAGGGACTGGCGTGTGAGGAAAAGGGGGAATGGCTTCCCACTGCCAGAGGGCAGGGTTAGATGGGATATTGGGAAGAAATCCTTCCCTGTGAGGGTGCTGAGGCCCTGGCACAGGGTGCCCAGAGAAGCTGTGGCTGCCCCATCCCTGGAAAAGTGTCCAAGGCCAGGTTGGACGGGGCTTGGAGCAACCTGGGATAGTGGGAGGTGTCCCTGCCCATGGCAGGGGTGGGACTGGATGGGCTTTAAGGTCCCGTCCTACCCAAGCCATTCTCTGGTTCCGTTAAATGTCGTTTGCTCTGAAGAAGAAAGTCTGACCAGATGTGCGGCACAAATGCAACAGAGCTGCACAACAGCCTGAAGTTCTGGGGTAGCAGTAGAAAATTGCAGAGTTATTCTGAAGCCAAACCAGAAGAAGAGCCAAGCCAATTACCAGAATAAACAGATGAATCCATGGAAATAAATTATAAGGTTACCAAAACCCACAGAGAAAAACACCAGAGAATTTGAGAAAAATCTGCAACTGACCCAAAACACGTGAGTCCAGCTAATTCTCTTATGCCTGTGGAATGCCCTTTCATCTCAAACAGGCTCTAGACATTTTATGGAGTCAGGGGAACCATTCCCACTCACATGTGCACAATCTTCCTGCACCTTGGTGTAGCAACGTTTGTTGCTGTTACACAGCCCCAGACAGGAGGTGCAGAACAATCCTTCATCCAGCTCCCACCACAGAGGGGTTTAACACAAGCCACAAGAAACAGCCTGCTTATTTTACAGAGCAGATCATTCAAACGTGTTACACATAAACTGGAAAAAGAGAAACAGAATCCCAAGAGGTAACTATGGGAGAGCTCACACCAAACCCATCTGGTCTAACTCACAGTGACCGGGATGAGGCACAAGTTAACAGGGAATTCAGTCTGGCCTTGGAGCTTGGGTTTTTTGTTAAGAGCTCGGACACTTGAGCATCAATTTCTGGAAATGGGAACTCAGAAAAGAGAAACAAAACAAGCAGGTCAGTGGGGTGCTTTGGAGCTGCATTCAGGCTCCTGGCAGGGGGCACAGCAATCAGCCAAGTAGAGCAATTTGCTGCAAAATCAGGAGGGGGGGAAAAAGAAGCCATCTGCTAAATACTTTTCTCTCACATCTGCAAAGCAACCTCTGTTCTTACTGTAGCTGTCAGAGAGGGAAGAAAGAGCCACTCCAGCAGATACAGCCTAGGAAAAAATCGTGGATTAGGAACAGCAGGACACCTCAGAGATGGGAACAGCAAAGACAACAATGGGTTCAGAAAACTGTCACTGTTCTAAAAACAGAAGCAGAGCTGTAGAACTGGGTCATATCCGAGGGACTCCGTGGAAAGCAGAATGGATGGTTCACACCTTCCTTTGGCTTAGTTTCTGCCTGAACCCCCTGTTTGCATTTCCAGCCCAGGAGTGACTTTTACCCATTAGTCTCTGAAGACACATGTAAAACTCTAAACAGGGAATTGAATCCGGCCCATAGCAGAGAAGCCACAGACACAGAAGCCTCAATTAGTGCCTTTTCCAATATAAAAAAAAACCCCTTTCACAGCAAAAGCAACTTCTGTGCATGATCTCCCAGCAGAAATCACTCTTGCCTCTTAAGTACGTCCTGTACCTTTTAATAAAGCCTTTCCTAATAGCAAAAGCATTCGCTTGGGCTCTTGGCTTTTCCCTGCTCACAGCAAAGACACGGAGCTGGAAAAGATCTACGGCTTTCTAAACTTGTCTTTGGAAAGTTTCTTTGCCAAGTTACACTTTGTCAGGAGCTCATTATTTTCTGGGTAGACGCTGGAGACTTCACTTTGAAATATTTTGAGGGCTTTGCTGATGCAGTTTCAAATGATGAGGTTTGTGTGCTTTCTTGCATGAATCACAGCAACTCGTGTTCGTTCCACATCCAGAGCCCTGCTTCATTTCCAGACCCTTCTCCACGGTGTTCCTTCCAAAACCACCTATAAGTTTTCCAGAGCCCATTCCACGAAGTTCTAGATGGTTTCGTGATGAGATGGGAAGAGCAGAAATTCAAGATTTCTGAAGTTTCTTCCCACTCCTTTCATGCCAAGCAAGAGAAGCAGCCGGTTCTGGAGATAGGAACCTGGCCAGTCTCATTTGTCTCAAAAATTCATGATTTAGATATCAAACATCCTCTTTTCTACTGATAACGAGAGGTAGGAAATAAACCATCAATACTCTCAATAAATATAATAAAAATAGGTGAATAAATATCTGATATAAAAAAAAAAACCCAACAGATGGCAAATTAATACATTAACCAAAACTATTGGTGACAACTATGCAGTAGAAATGAGGATATTTTATAAGAACCATAAATTACTGACACATTAAACAAATACACAGTGTAGAAGCGAATAGGCACTGAGAGAGCACTGCTTTGTACAGCATCTCTGAGGAAGCTGTTTTTTAAATTTCTCCTGGAGGTCAGGAGCAAGGGATTAGCCAAAATTCTGCTCCACACCCCCAGCACCACACTTTTCCATATTTAAAATCATTTTAGCTGAAGGAATGTCACGTACAGAGGCAAGAGATGGAGAATTCTTCTCTTTTAATGGCTTTGCTGTAACTAAGAGCATGAACAATTTACATTTATATTGGTCTGGAATAACAAAAAGTGTTTAATAGTGTGAATTGCTGCAGATGATATTGGTCAGCAGGCAGTGAGATACTTCCAGAATTCATTATGAGTATTTACATGTGCTTTATAATTTTCCTTTGATTTAACCATATACTTTTTCAAACACTGAAATGACATCTCTAAAAATGTCTCAGGACTCAGCCATAAAAGCCTGCACTAGTCCTGGGGACCAGAAATAATATTCCTTGCCTCCTGCCCTTAGCAGGCTTTGGGCATGGTTTTACAAGAAGCTGAGGAAACCTATGGGTAACCCTTCACCAGGCAGTTCTTTGCTTTTAAAGCAATTATTAGTTTCCCTGGGCGGTTTTTCCTCCCTGCTGGAGCTCCTCTGTCCTTGGTACTAGCACCTCAAACACACAGGAATGTGCACATTTTTTCTAACTCACAAGACCACAGAAGGAGTTCCTTGAAATCTGACTTCCAGTAATCGCCCCCGGGGCTGCAGATCTGCCTGGCCTAGTTCTGTCACATGTGGTAGCATCAAGAATTTGCATCTTTGGCAACCCAGGGTGGGGTAGCAAACTCCTACTAGAGCAAAATACGTAATGAAGAGAAGATGGAATGAAATCAGCCATGGCTTAGCAAGACAAAATGAAATATAAATTATATCCACGAGATGTGATATAAATTGAGTGCAAGGCATGTGGGAAAAGAGGGGAGACTGCTTCTGAAAAGTCCATTCTGAGGATGTTTTGCAGTGGCCTGATGCAAAGCAGAAGCACTTACGTAATGTAATGGAAAATACAGCCATAAACACAGCCCTGAGCAGTGATTAGTGGCAGCGGGGACTGAACTCGGACAGAAATCTGCGCTGCTGCTTCGGATGCCAACAAATTGGGCACTGTCACATGGATGGGAGGCCTCAGAGAGCTCCCCCACCAACGCCCTGACCTCGTTCTCTTAGCCCACAGTGACTTGAGACCTGCCTGTGCTAAAGCCTGGCCTGACAGCAATTTGAGCCGTGGGATGAAAGGAGGGCTGCGGAGCAAAATTATCCGGCAGCAGAGCTCCAGTGAAATCAATGCCATTGTGTCACATGAGAATGTGGCTGGCAGCCCCTCAAGTCTGCCCAGGAGAAACCCATCCCCTCAGCAATGCAGGCTGGAGGGAAGGGGGCAAGGAACAATGCACAAAATGAGGGGCCACGCTGTGCGTGGAAAACGCTCCGTGGATCCTGATTTTCCCTCTGTCAGCCTGGGTTTATCCCCGTGGTGCTCCACGAGCAGGAATCCTGACCTATATGAGCACAGACCAAACTGGAGCAGCCCAGGGCATCCTCTGCAAAAAGGAATTTCTCTGCAGTGTAATTCAGGCAATGCCAAGCAAGTGTATTATATGTACATTCAACACCCCTTATCAAAGGGAATTAAAAATTAGTCTTGTCAGCAGGAAAAGCTCTCTCCCAGGTAGAACCACTGGAGTTGGACACCATAGGCTCACTTTTTAGCTAAATTAAGGCCTCCCCCTTTTTTTTTTTTTTTTAAATGTAGTAGGGCTTATTAATAGGAAATTAGATATATAGGGCATAAATAACCTTGGTTGCCCAGAGAGGTTGTGGACTCCCTGTCCCTGGAATTGTTCAAGGCCAGGGGTTGAAGCACCCAAGGAGGTGTCCCTGCCACACTGGCTGGTAATAAACTGCATTTCCTCGTTCCTGCCAGCACCCCTGTCAAATCCCAAGGTACAATTGTTAGGACAAATAAACAATGTATGAGATAGCAGCCTGAGAATGACAAGCAAAGCACAAATAATGTTGCTGCACTTGAGAATGGCACTCTGTGGGTGCTGCAGGCTTTCCATCCAGCCTGGAGCTGCAGCACTTGTAGTGCTGGATCCCTGTGCTTGACTTGCTAACCTGTAAAGTGTGTAAGTCGACATCACAATTAACACTTGGCAGTGGAAATATAAATTCCCTGGCTTGTAGGTGGTATATCCTCCTATAAACACTTCACTTGGCCACCAGACTGGAAAAATAGATAGGACATTCATAAGGAGTGCTCACCATGGGAAATGCCAGCGTTTTTTTCCTGGAAACTATTTACATTGCCAAAATACTTCAATAAGAAAAATGATCTGAGAACTTTCCCTTAATATGTATCCTGTTCTCATCTGACTTGTGGCCCACAGTGTGCAGCATTCATTTGGAGTCAGCCTTGAATTACTGTGGTACAAGCAATGCAGGAGGGAAGTACAAGCCACAAGTAAAGGAAAAATATGCATTACACTGGCTCTCACTAAGAGGAATGGGTTGCCCGCGGATCACAAGCTACCTTTATATCTTTCTTGGCATGGACCTTTGTCACACAGCACAGAGAGACCATTTAGGAGGATTGAGCATCTCCAAAAGAGGCTGGCTTTCCAAAAGAGCCAGGGAAAACAAAGGACCAGTGCAAAGCGGCCCCTGAGCTCCTTTTGGAAGCCCAACAAACTGGCTCCGGACAAGATGAAATCCTGGGGGGCTGAGGAGGAAGGTAACCACCAAGGGCTCGTGCTGAAGTGCTCGGCGCATACTGAGGGTGACCCTTTCCTGTCCAAAGAAAGGCTTTTCCTCCAAGCAAGGAGGCACAAAACCACAGTGCCGAGAGTGCCCAGCCCACAGCTGGCCCTCACCTGCTGGCCCTGCATCCTGTGTTTGAGATAAGCCCCACACTGACTGACTAAATCTGTCTGTTCCCAGTTCTTTTGATTTCTTGCGAATGGAAAGTGAACTCACTTCTTGGAAATAAATCTTTTTTTAGTCTCTTTCCAGCAGGAGTTCCTTAATGGTGGAAATAACTCTTTAGCCAGTTCTGGTGGGCACACAGGGAAACGATTTCACAATTTAATTTTCATTTCTACACAGAAGAAGAAATTTACGTGCCCTTTTAGATGTGTGCTGCCAGAATGATGTAAAAGGATGTAAATTTAAGGAAGAATCAAGACCATTTCGATTAATATTATGGTAAATATCCTAACTCCATAACAAAATTAGCATTTGCAATGTTAGGCTTATGAGCTTATCAAGTTCTGCTGCATGTTGGGCAGAGTTAAAGCAAAAATCATTAAAATGGAATTTCCCCAGGCTCTCAATTTCAAACTCCTGGGAGGATCCTGGCCAACATCTCTCCACACATAGTCAATGCCACAGCCTGGCATGGGAAGAGGCAGCCACTACAATAGACCTTTGTTGTGCCCACGATTCAACCAAGCAGTTTTGGAAAATCTGGTATTTAAGATTTCTGTTCTACCACCCTGCACTTTCTACTCAATCACCAAAAAGAATATGTTTTCTGAGCATGAAACAATATCATTTTTGTGAAGGGTTTGGAAACCGAGCGCTCGCATGAATTGAAGAAAGCTCCCTTTCTCTTCCCCGTGCGGGGCTGGTTTTGGGGAAAGGGCTTTCTGTGTGAGTAATCTTCCTAAGTAGGAAGCAGAGCTCCCCTATTGCTAGGGAAGAATGGACCTCCAGTGGGCTAATATGTGATGGATGACTGGATGCAAACTTGGCAACGTTGTTCTCTGCTACCCAAAGAATACAAAATGCCACTGCCTATTCGTGCGCCGGGGCGCTCCAGTTGGAGGTTCTGAAAACTTGGCAGCATCCCACCTTAGTTTAATTGAAACTACAGACAATTAAGGATGGGAGTTGGGGGAAATTTCTTGCAACAAGATCAGCTCAGGATGAATTTGTCTTGGGTGATCGGCTCATGCATAAGCCAAACAAAAAACATAAATGGGAAGTTATTTCCCATTGACTTCACAACCTGAGCAGCAAAATCTCAGAGTGGTTTATGAGGGGTGTGTTATGAGATATAATTTATATTAACTAGTATTATTTAATTTCTACATCTGGATAGACTCACTGAAGCATAGGTGGGGGTTTTTTGAATGTTTTTTGTCAGCAACAAGATAGGCAGTGTATAGGAGAGAGAGAAACAAGGCAAGTAGAAATCCAGTAAAATATTTCTTTAAGGGAATTCTACTTATAAGTGCACATATATCACTCATTCAATGTTAAAAACAGACACTAAGTTATTCAAACTTTGCTCCTTTAGCAGAAGGATCCCCAGATATTCCTTCTTTCAGTGCCCGGACCCTTCCTGCAGGATCCAGAGCCATCCCTTGTCAGGCAGGATCCTGGTGACTCCTCCTCCCAATCTGCCCATTCCGCACCGTTCAGTTACATCATGCTTTGAAGGATTTCAGTAGCTGGAAGAATGCCCAGTCTCTAACTTTTCCCACATGTGGAAGGCATTTAACTGCAGCCCAGACTGGCCAGAGGGTCGGACACGCAGTGGACAGTGAGCACTGAGGGAGGGGAGGTTTCACACTTGTGTAAACCCAGGGTTGGGTGGAAACTGCGACGGCTCGAGATTGTCCCTCAGGGCTGTTCGTTCCTCTGCTTTCCAGGAGTCCCTTTCCTCAAAGAACTGCCTTCTTCCTTCTTTTTTCTCTTCACTACACAGAGAACTTTTTTTGAATAACTAATAATTGCAATTGCAAATTCTTTGTGGCAGAGAGCATCACTTATTAAGCCTCTTCCCTCCTTCCCTCCAACATCAACTTCTAATAAACCCCTACACAAACCAACCAAAGCCATGGCCAGCAAAGCCACTTCAATATCAAGCAATTTAATGAACTAAATTGCATCTTATAAACTCATAACTAATCTGTACACATCCCTTATTTTTCAGCTCTTGACCTCAATTTATGATGTTTCCTGTCCAGAACACATAAGTTACTGGCCCTAAAATTGTTTGCACCAGTTTTGAATATTTCTGAGCCTGGGCAATGATAAAATATTTACTCAACTTATTTCACTCTGATTGCTGTCTTCTTTAGTTTCCTACTTCAGCAGCAATGATTTTTTCTGCAATATTACATCAGCAACTTCCTTAAAACCACTAAGGGTAGCTATTACATTTTACAGTAGTTTCAGACTTCTGTAGTTTATAACCACAGGCTTGGATCAGAGATCAGTCTTTGAGAAGGGTGTGCTAAATCCACACCAGAAATTAAGTCTGAGAAAGCGCACGTTGGTAAATCAGAGCCCAGTTTTAAAGCCCTATATCCCAAACTGCCACAGTTCCAAACAAATACCTTTTATTGTTGGAAAGCCGAGATTTCTAACTTTTCAGTGATGTAAATCATCCACTCCTAAGCCTGGAGTTTTATGAGCCACTGGACCTTAAAACTGTCAGTGGCCCTTCAGCTTAGCAGACTGTGATGGCACGAGTCCAGGGAGGAATATATCAAACCACTGGCTTCAAATTAGAGTAATTATTTAACCACTCTGGATTTCTCCCGTGTCAATAGATGGCACAGAGGTAGGACAGGTAAATGTGTGGCTGATAATGAAGCAGACACCATTTACTTCCAAATGCAATATTCCACCAGGGATGCCAGGGCTCACTAAGGGATACAGGCGACTGTTTCTCCCTTTGGGTTTGTCCAATACAAGACATCCATTTACACCAGACACCCACTGTACAACCCAGGACAATTAAATGCCATTTAGCACCACTCAAAGCTCTGGGCACAGCCTACAAAGCCGGATGGACAGAGGTACTGTGGTGTTGTACCAGGAAAATGGCACAGAAATGCCCAAGCAGCTCTAGTTTTTCAAATGGTTTTACCAGGAGGAATGAAAGGGTTAAAGCTCTGGCTCCAAAGCAACATCACTGTTTCACATGAACATTTGCATTTCAGTTCTGCTTCACTCTTGAAAAGGATGAGAAAGTCCCAAAAAGCAGAGACCCTGCCATTTAATCTCATTTTCTTATCAAAAAGTGAGACAATACTCAAGAACAAACTTTGACAGTCTCTTAATAGCAAGTCAGAACATCTTCACCC
This sequence comes from Atrichornis clamosus, assembly GCA_013400975.1. Lineage (NCBI taxonomy): Eukaryota > Metazoa > Chordata > Aves > Passeriformes > Menuridae > Atrichornis > Atrichornis clamosus. Next base: position 640,679 of record WBMZ01008619.1, on the reverse strand, counting down.
ATGAATACTCTTTGGCTTTTTTTAGGTGTTTTATTAAAAGCACTAATAGGAAAAATTGAGCTGAATGTCAAACACCTTTAGAAATGATGTTATAGCAACATGGTAGTTAAGTTTGAGTGAATACTGAAGAGAAATGATCCAGTTTTAAAGAGCTGGGATAAAAAAAGAGAATAGATTTCAAAAAGTCTCCAGCTAACAGTTACTCAGAATTTGTGGAGCACATTCTAGGCTGTGTTTAAGGCTGTTCCCAGTGAATTTTAACATCATTAAGCATCACTCTTTCAACAGGAGGATTGGGTCTGGTTGGTTTTCTTTTCCATATGCCTATGACCACCATGTACCTGGAAGAGATTTCTTTAGCAGCATTTCTGCTTTCTCTCCAAATGAGACATGACATTCTCATCTGCAGGTCCTCTGGCCCTTGCACAGCTCTGGAAACACTGATAAAGTCACTGTAGTTAGAGGATTAAGGACTGGAACTCGCAGAGAATTTTCTCTGGGCTGAAAGGAGCCGGAGGATAAAATTAATGAGCCAAAAATACGGGAAGTGAATGCCAGTTTGGTGTTTGGGAGAGTGGCTGTGGCAGGGTCCGTGACAGTGGGGCAGGCAGCCCCTCTCACTCCCTTCCCGTCACTGCTCAGTTCAGGTGCACATCCTTCCCTGAGCACAGGTGTAGCGCCTGCACTGGGAACACCCTGACAGCTCTTCCAGCCGCGTTCAAAATTCCCTGCCAGAGAAGGTGAACTGCAGGCAGACCAATTATCTCCTCTTGGCTAAACAGTTCCATTTGATCAAAATTCACGTGATTTGATTTGCTCCTGCGTTCCCTAGAACAGTAAGGAACGACCCAAAAGACATCACAGCCTTTTTCTGCCAGTTTTCCTAGGATTCAAAGTCCCTAGTTCCCACTGTTCACCTCATTTTGAACTGCAGCACCCCTAAGATTGTGCAGCCTGGGATAGTGGAAGGTGTCCCTGCCCACGGCACGGGGTTGGAGCTGGGTGATCTCTAAGGTCCCTTCCAACCCAAACCATTCCGTGATTTCACAGCTTTAAAAGGCAAATGCACAAACGCAGCCCAATGAAACAAACCCCACGTTAATCAGGAACTGTGTAAAATGAATTCCCAATATTTAATACGATTTTTAAAAAATAAACCAGAAGAGAAAAACAAACACAACAGCTGGACAACAAGACTTTTACCCAGTACTTAGAATCACATCCACCTCATTGTCTTCTATTTTTTCTTGAGGAAAAATTTTATAAATATCTTTATTATGTTCTTTAATTTTATAAGGTCTCCACTGTGCAACACAGCACATCACCACAATTTCAATCTGCACATCTCATTCTCTTCCATAGCATGAAGACAGACTTTTCAGAAGTTTAGGTTAACTGCCAAAAACTCTCTCCTGGTAGCCAGACAGAAAATCAGGCAGGGAAAACTCTGCAAAGGTGATGTAACACAAAGTCTTGAGTAAGTGGGTTTAACTCCTAAATGAACCTAAGCGTGTTCACCTTCTCCCAGTCAGCTTCTCTTTTTTTTCAGCCAATTTGAGCCTCACTGGTAAGTGCAGACACAGTCATGCAGAAAATCTCAGTGCACCAGGGAGCTGAGGCGCAGAGCAAGTGTCTCTGTTTTTCCGTAAGGATGGAGAATTTCACCCTCCCGCTCCCAGAACGCACCTAGTAAAGTACTGGTAATAAAATACCAGTTGAATCTTCCTTTGTGCTGTGCTCCCCACTGCAGACTAATGTTACCAGACTTTGAAAAGAAACTGGAGCCCAGTGGGGGCAGGGAGGAAGGTGATAAAAGCTTCGGTGCAAAAAAAGTGTGGGGACAGCAAATTAACAGAGTGACGGGCCCGAGCTCTCATCAGGTCACAGACAAGAGCAAGGGAAGGAGAGTTACTTGGGGGGATTAGGAACTGCAAGTGGATTTAGTCTGGTTCATGAAGTGAGGATGGGAGAACATTTGTATTACTGCAGTAGCCAAGAGGAAATCCCAAATCTGCTTTTCCACCCTTCCTGTCAGTCAGGTTTCTGTCTGTACTCCTGTGGATGTCCAGCATTCAGCTGACTCCTGCTCCATTCATTCATTGGGTCGGATTGATGTCATTGAGACATTTCTTACATTATTTCATCGGACAATAGAGACAAAGTTAAAGGCAGGCATGCTCCAATGCAGAAATATTCCCTAACAGGATTCCTGACTGTTCACCTGACGGTCATGGCGAGGAGGGTCATGACAGAGCACCGGGTCATTGCAAACCTGTGCGCGAGACCAGCTCCTGATTTTTTTTTAATTCAGGAAGGAAGCAGACTTACCTTCCAGACTCTGACAGAGCTTAGATCCCGCTGTGAGCAGCCTCCATGAAATAAAATAGGATGTTCAAAGTCAGCTCCCGGCTCCCGACTTTGTTGCCGTCCTGTCAAAACTCAGCGGAGTTGCGTGGTCTGGTTCTGTGTGTGTGAGCGTAGGACACAGAGCTTTGACAGCAAGGCAAACTGGTCAGATCAGCCAGATTCTGCTGGGTTTATATAGCTGAGCTGCAAATCCTGATCCTTGGCTCGTTCCACTGTAATAGGACGCCTGAAGGCATTTTTTTTTTTCAGTTTTGCTTTAAAGGAACAGCCTCTCTCTCTCTCTGGCTTTGCTTCTGAAAGGCACACACGCACACACTCACACACACAGGCTGTCATACACCGCACACACACACACACAAAAAGAATTTGCATGCGATTTATGGCTAAAGAAGGAAACCCCCTGAACCATTCAAAAAGAAAGTCAGCTCAGGGCAAGTGACTCAGAAAGGAGAATATTTTCCTTACAGCATCAGCAGAGTGCATTATCAGGAGTTTTAGTCCCCCTCGTCCCCATTATTTTAACGTTGTGAAATAGTAGCAAACTTGCATAAAATCAGGGGAATCGCAAGGAGGGTTTAAATTCTAGGAACTCCTACAGAAATGAATGGGTTTAATGGCAGTGTAAATCGACCCCACTCTACTGGAATCAACTGAAAAATTCAGATTTACACAAACAGAGGGTCTGGCATTTTCTCACCTTTTTAAGCTTGTGATCTCTTTTGCATCCTTTTTGCTCTCCTGCTCTGAAAAGCCGCAGGCAGGAGAGTGGAGAATTCAAGAGAAAAGTGAGCAGAATCACAGCCTGAGTTTTTGTAAGAAAAAAAGAAAAAGGAGAGATAAAAGCCCAAAGAGGGCAACACAGGAGGGATTCCCTTTCTTCTCAGATCAGATAAAGAGAGATTACGTGGCTGTTTGTGTGTCAAGATAACCCAGCCACTTTTGTGAGGCTCAGGGCTTCTCTGCTTCCCATCCCGGAGCTATCAGTGACACACAGAGCGCTCAGCTGGGACCTCTGCAGGGCTCTTTGTTGTCTCCGAGTACCCTTGAACCTGAGGCGTGTGCCAAAAGAAAAGAAAATATCACAGTTAAAGGATTCTCATTAACACCGATTTCCCTCCTACCTGGCACTACAAACCCGCCTCTCCCTTGCCTGCACCCCAGCCCGCTGCTGTCTGGAGTCGCCCTTGGGTTCTTTTGTTGAGGGGGTGGTGGCACAGGGGGAAAGGGGAATATTGATCTTTAACTTTCAGATCTATCTTCCAGGACAAAGGATGAAATCACCCTTCTGTAGCACGATTTAGAAAGCAAGATTTACTCTGAGGGACATGAAAACACAAACCACTGCTCCCGGGATCCTACCCATGAGCTCAGGTGCTCATAAGGATAAAAACTGATTGCCCAGGCCTTTCAGATCATATTCCTTTCTGAATGTGAAGCTTCCTCACACCTGGGTTTTCCCAGGCTCCATGGGCTCACACATCACTTTCCAAGGGAATAGAAGATATCTGTGTCAGGGAGGGTCAGGCTGGAGATCAGGGAAAGGTTCTTCCCCCAGAGGGTGCTGGGCACTGACCAGGCTCCCCAGGGAATGGGCACGGCCCCAAGGCTGCCAGAGCTCCAGGAGCCTTTGGACAACGCTCCCAGGGATGCACAGGGTGGGATTGGTGGGGGTGTCTGTGCAGGGACAGGGGCTGGACTTGATGACCCTTGTGGCTCCTTTCCTACTCAGGATGTTCTATAACTCTGTGGTTCAGAATTTATTCATTTTTGCTCCTTCACAAGCACAGCACTACCAGGACGATCCAACCAATCCCACACATTTACAAAAGGATGGGGGAAATTCCTGACCCTAGGAATTCTGACTCCCTATTTTAGGAAACCATAAAATGTAGAGCTCTTTTGCTCATTGAGCTACTTATATTTTCTTTGCTGTGGCTTTCCTATATAACATTGACCCCATGTGTGCCTTCTCTTATGCCTAATAATATCACTGAGCTCACACCAAGCTCCCTTCCCCACCACATGGCACAAATTTTAGTCCTTTCCAAACACAAACACTCATTTCCAATTTCTGCATTAATTTTTTGACATGCTGTGTTTCATAACAGTCGTGCCCTCAGAGAAGAAATGAGCCTCAGTTGGAAAGAGGGTCAGAAATGTTACCTAACTCCTGGTAACGGCACTGGACCCTCCTTGAGTGCTGATTTCTCAAAAGTACATCTTGTCCTGGGCATCGCCACCAATCTCAGAGGCAATGGGGTTGTCGAATGCAGTCACGAGTAGGTCTCCAATTTTTGTGTGTCATTCTCAGAATATTCTAGAGCTGGTCCTGGACCCAGCCTGTGCCAGCTCTCCCCCAGTCGTTGTGTGTGAAATTGCCCTGGGGTTGTTTGATCCCCACGCGGGCCGTTCGCTTTACAGCTGGACTGGAAGATCCTCGTGTGTCCCCTCCGACACTGAATAATCTTTGATTCCAGAATGATTTACAATTCAATTAAGTGTGTACTCAAGGCCAAAACCTGCCTGTGAGATTTAACACAGTTTTTCCAATAAAATCAGAATGGGACTGAGGAAAAGACAGTTCCCCACACTATGAACCATTCCCTGGGTCTTACTTTAGTAGTTCTTCAGCAACAACTGCAAAACATTTTCTTTCATTGTCCATACACACGAGTCTACACAAGATAAAGTCTGTGTAAACTGTGGAAAACAACCTGTGGGACTTACTTTGGGAGCATTTGCTAATGCCATTTTTTCCACCAACAGTTGCTGAATCAAAATTTAAACTTTTTTAAAATTTAAATTTTTCTCCAATAATTCACCACCCACTTACCTGACTTAAAAAAAAAAAAAAAAAGCCATAGGAGGAAAGTTCCAGGTAAGAGTTCAGGCCTGTTCTTGTTTTATCTTTTTGGGCTCACCCATCCTTAATCATCGTCTGTGGCAAACACGGAATGATCGACTGAGTCAGAAACAAATGATAACATGAAAGAACAAGGAAAGTGTATTTTAATCAGAAATTTAGCTCCAGGTTGTGATCCCTAATGAGCAGAACCAGAGCTGGATTCTGTGCCCTGCGGTGCCCTCTTTCATTAGATAAATGTGGATAGCAATTGATTTTTTTTTTAATGAAAGGAACAGGGAGAAATTAAATGAACTCTGAGCTGAATGTGCTGGAGTGTGTTGCTGTGGTTTTGTGTGATTTCAAGGCAGTGTAAGAGATGAAATTCAAAGGTGTGTGGAAGGTCATAACAGATAAACAAATCTAGGAATATATTGATAGCTATGAAAGCCTAAGAGAGACCAATTAATTGTTTGGGGAAATATTAGTGAAATTAAAAAAGAATATGCTCATTGTTACCTTGGGACACAATTGTTACAACTCAGGTAGTTAGGCTTAGTTCCAGTTTAATACCTGTGCTGGTTCAGCCAGCCCTGGGAATAATCTGCTTTGTAGCAGCATATTTGAGAGTGAGAGCTGCCCTGAATGTGAATTAACACCACCCTCGGTGGAGCCTGAGAATCCTGAGCCACGCACAGGGTGCAGCCAATTTCAGGAACACTCAGAGGGGAGTGCAGTGAGCCGCTGGAATACAACATCTGAGACATAAATGACAATACTGCCTTGGAGCAGGGAAACAGATACTGGACTTGAACAATTTTAGGGGTATTCAGTGCTTGTGACTGGAAGGAAATGTATTTATCAGAGAAAATTCATGTAGAATAGAATCATAGGATCACAGACTGTCCTGAGTGGGAAGGGAGGCACAGGGATCACCAGTGCAGCTCCTGGCCCTGCACAGACACCCCAACAATCCCACCCTGTGCATCCCTGGGAGCGCTGTCCAAAGGCTCCCGGAGCTCTGGCAGCCTTGGGAATGTGACCACAGAGCAGGACAGTGCTCAGAAGCAGCTCCTGAGACCCAGCCTGGGCACAGCCAAGCCTGAGAAACTGCCCCAGCTGAGTCCCATCCCTCAGTTCCCATCCTGAGAAATCATCCTGCTGAAGAGAACTCGTTTAATGGTAAGGGAAAAATGAAAAGTCAAGATATAAGAGAGGCTGTGGTATCACAGGGCAGATCCTTAAGGAGACATTAAAGATCCTTTCCATGCTCCTTTCTTAAGATTGATGATTTTAGGTCAAGCAATTTCCAGAGACATTTTGATCCTTTTTCACTGAATATCCTTTCCCTACATTTTCTGACTTTTGAGACCATATTCACAAGATTTCACTGGCACAGAATCAAGATCAAAATACTTTTGCCTTTCCACCTGCATTGCTTTCGTTCCTTTACAACTGTAAAGCCAAATGCAATTCAGTTAATTATAGTTCATATTGAGCAATATTCCAGCAGTCTTGCTAAAACTGTGGCTCTGGGGCTACCATTTTATTTACTACTTTTCAGCTGATTCTCACTAATTTGCAGAAAACCAGTCACGTCTTCTTATTTGCCAATTATTTGCAAACAAACTGATTTCTCTGAGGTCATTTCTTTACAACCACTCAACAGCATTAAACAAGATACTTCAGCTTTCCCCAGAAAACACCTCAACTATTGCTTTAAATATCTATCTGCAACAATTCATGTTATCTCTACACTAATATTTCCCTTTCCCTGATGTGATTACTCAAACAGAATTAGGGCTTCCAGGAACCACAGAGTTTTGGCTACTTGTCCAGTGCTGATATTGAGGTGTAAACATTAATTTATATAATTATATATTAACAATCCCCTCCCAAATATTATGAGCACTGGTCGGATCATATTCAGCCATGCTGAAGACAACATTCCTTTGAGGCTGGGCTGATCCTGACAACTGCAGCCCATGTTAAAAGGTGTCCACTGGTTTGGTATCAGAGAATGCAGCAGCTCATTCTTAACCCTGGGGAAGTCTGACCTAAATAGCCAAATGCAGGGACTGAAGGTGCAAGTTTACAGCTGCTGCAGAAGTAAAATCAGCAAAGTCGAGGCCCCATTATGTGCATTGATATATTAAATATCAACACCCTGATAATCACCAGGCAAAAATTTGTTGTTAGTGACATCACAAACGTTTGTACAGATAATCTCGATAGCTCTGTGCAAAATGCCCCCCAGAAAAATCAAAATAAGAAGAATAAATAGACAATGACAACCATGCCAGCACATAAATATTTCCATGCAAACTGCTGATGTCACACAGTGACACAGAGTGACCTCTTTGGCTTTTATCATATTTGCAATAGATTTTATTAGATGTTTACGAGGCAAAATATGGCTTTGGCTATGCACCAAGGTATGAAAAATTACAAGGGAGAAGACATCAAATCACTGAGGACTGAGGGAGAAAGTGAAACTGGCTCTGTGGGATGGTGTAAAGCTTTATCAGCTCATTAGTGGTTAATCCACAGATGACACAGGGAAAGCAACTCAGCTGCTGTAAAGGTTTTATACTGTGCCACACCAGTTTGTACCCTCAAAGTGCTTGAGTTCATAAAAATGCTTAAGCGCTTCTATCCATCCCAAAATACTTCCACACACTCTCCTGTAATCATGTTTGTGAGATTATTGGTGTCAAAATTGCAGCTAATCATGTTAAACATATCCTTAAATGTCTCACAGGCACAGTTTCCCTGCTGAAGCTCAAGTCAGGAAAACAGCAAAGCAAAAATCCATAGTTCTTATCCATTCCATAAGAAACATATTCAAATACGACAATAATCGTTGGCAGCACGTGCCCCACAGGGAAGAGGATTCCCACTGCTGGTGAAGACCAAAGGGTGGATCATTATGCGTCACAAACAGATGTGAGCACACCTGAGCATCCATTTGTTAGAAAACGTGATGCAAATCCACAGAATCCCAGAATGGTTTGGGTTGGAAGGGACCTTAAAGCTCATTTCATTCCAACTCCCTGCCTGGGGCAGGGACTCCTTCCAGTATCCCAGGTTGCTCAGAGCTCCACCCAGCCTGGTCCCTTCCAACCCAAACCATTCTGGGATTTTATGATTTTTGTTCAATTCACTCCAATAAGAGCAGAAGAGATTTCTCTGTCTGTCCTTTGAGCAAAAGTAGATCTCCCCCAGGAGAAAGCTGTCTGTGCAAGCACTAAGAATTTCAAGGTGTGGTTGAGAAGACAAGAAATGTCCCAAAATAACTGAAAACATGTTTGTGTTGGCCCTAGACACCGAAGTCTCTGGTCTTCAAAGCACATCCTAAAATTGTTTTACACTATTGGTCACAGATTAGAAATAAAGGGGATGTTTAACCTCTCCATCCAGCTTCTGGGGATGAGCAGCAGATAAAGGCGTTAGAGAACCTCAGGAATGTGGCTGATGGAGAACTGAGCACTTGCTCTGTAGTTCTCGGTCTCTGCGAGCAGCACGAGGTGAAGGGATCACAGAAAGAGCAGAGGTGAGGAGGCAGCAGAGCTGTGTGAGCACAGCACTTGTACAAGAATTTTTGTGTGACCCTTGGAACTGATCTGTTCCTTTTCAAGGAAGAACTATGGATGTTGAACCTCAGGTTCGAGAGCAATATCCTGGGAGCAGGAGAAGGGGGCTGGTAGTACAGTAGGTATGGTTAAAATATAATTCCTCCTTCCTCAATTACTAACAAAGAGGTTCTTTACAGCTACATTTGTCTAATTATTTCCTCACTGCTTGATAATCCAACAAAAACCATGGTCAAGTAAAAGCAAACTTGTGGAAATTTCCACTTGACTCCCCAGCTCTAATCTTGATTTTGAGTGGAAAGTCCTAAGTAGTGTCTCCCTCTCCCCTGTTTTTCATCCCAATTTTCCCCTGACTGTCTGGGATGTCACATCCAAATTGTCAAATGCTGGCAAGGGCCAGCTCATGATTATCCCACTCACTCACAGGAGTCCTCAGAAATGTGGGGCCTGAAGGAGCTGCTCCTCCCCAGGTGTGAGGAGAGAGGAGCACAGTCCTACCAGCCCAAATCGCGGGAGTTACCCGGGATTCCTGTGGACAGAGAAAATGGTGGGAACAGGGGGAGCTCTGCACAGAGCTCTGATCCCGTTCCTCTGGCAGTGAGGGGGAACTCCAGCTCTTTGTGCTCTCTGCTCACGCTGTCCCTGCTGAGGTCACGTCACCAAAGCAGAGCAGAGGGACAGAGGGAGGCCCTCTCTCCTTGCCTTTTTTTCCGTAGCATTTCCGGAAGGAGCCCGTACACCTCTCCTCATATCCTGCGTTTGGCTTCTTCTGGGACCAAAGGGAAACCTCAAAGCAGATGGGATTTAGCTTACTTACATTCTCTATAGCTAACTCAGATTTTATTAGACACAGCTGTAATCCCAGACTTCTTCAGATGCGTGAGCTCACTGCTTACGTCGCTCCTGGGCCTTTGGAAATCCGGGCCTAGCAAGAATTTTGACGGGAAAAAAAAAAGGAGAGAATTTGTCATGAATTGAACAAAAAAATGTAAGTTTGTAACTGAGCCCAATCCTTTTGTATTTCCCAGTTCTTCACATCCACCTTGGACTGAGACCAGAGTCCATCAAATAACACAGAAGGAGCAAAAGATACCCCAGACTAAAGCAGGATAAGGCTTAACTGGCTTCTCCTTATACCAAGTGCCTTCCCTGCATTCTCTAAACCCCAGCAGCACCCTGTGACCTCCTCACAAGTTTGGGGCTCTCCCAACATCAACAGCAGAAGAGCAAATTTAGTTTAAACATTCTCTCCTGCTTTTAACCGTCTTTCTTAGCTCAGATTTAAGATTATCTTTGTTTCAGGGCCAGCAAATAAAGCATGAGACAATAATCCAGATAATTCCATATTAAAATACAGTTGCTTGTAAGGCAGTGCAAAAACAGACATCATGCCTGCCGCCTTTATTCTGAATACAATTCTTTTATCCCCATAGTTTTGGAGTGCCAGTTGTGTGATAGTGTTGTCCAAATAGTCCTTCTAAACTTAATTTACAAAATTGAAGTTATTTGAAAGCACAAGTTTCATTCACAAAAGAACAGGCATTTGGGGTTTTTTTTCACTGCTGATACTGCACATCAGTATCAATCATTTGACAATACCTATGTTTTCAAAATGAGCAAGACAGAGCAGAAAAGTCTTGTTGGTGTCTACAGGGAAAAATTTAACTTTTTTATTGTCCTAACAAGTGGTGATCTCTGTCTGTGATAAGGAAGCACACAAGTAAAGTGAGGATCTAACCAAAAAACCCTGAGTTCCTCCTGATCTCTTATTTAATTTGTCCTCTCCAGAACAGCCCTGATTTTGTCAGAGTGAAGTTAGGTTTTTGTCATCTAAACCAACTTTTAGGACAAACATTTGCATCATGAGGGTTTTTAGTGCTGTTGTCGTTTTAAACTGCATTTATTCTGGCAAAGGCACTGCCTCCCACAAGGCTGAATTCGAAAACTGATGTCTGGAGAACAGAGAGAACCTACAGAGGTATCAAATTCCAAATATTTTATTTCTTCCCTAAAAGCTTTTTACAGAGACCATTATGCAAGGAGGTTGAGAAGCTCTCGTGTAACAGGCAGTGCTTCACTATCCCAAAACCATCATGTCCAAGATTGCTCATTACAGTTAGGAAGTGATTCCATTCTGTGAAGCCAACAAAAGAGACTCCCATGTCATGAATTCCAGTCAATTATAGCCAGATCCAGCCCATGTCCTCCTGCTGTAGTTTTCCACAGCCTCAACGTGGTAACAGCAAAGTTTGTCTCTCACTAGTTGTTGCTAAATAAAATAAACTATAAAGAAGAGCAGTGGGGTGGGAAACTCGGAATTCAACACATCAAGAGTCTTGGATTTCAAATTGGCTTTTGGCCAAGGTTCAGGAGCACTCAGGGACTTTACACATATTTCTCTGATAGTATTATGACTTCTGCTTTTCTTTTCAATTTCTTTTTCCCCTCTTCTGTCTACATTAACAGTGTCTGTTCCCAATTTGCTGTGTAACCAAGTGACCCAGGGTTTAGAAACCTCCCCTGGAACAAACTCCCCACTCCCAGAGCTGACAGGGACAGTTGTGCCTCTGATTTCAGGCACCAACCAACCCCGAGCCACCCCTGGCAGGGCTAAAACACAGCCAGACTCTCCATACATCCAACCAGGGCTGAGGGGGAAGCGAGTGAGGACACATTTTCCACACTATAGCCAGAGGCCCATCTTACGGGAAATTTCAGTCAGTAAAAGCAAAATGTTACTGGAATGTTGCCTTCTTGAGCTTGCATGGAATTTTTTTATTATTATTATTATTAAGTTCGGAGAAACAGGTGTGAAAAATTCGTCTGGATCCCGGCTGGGCTCGCTCAGATGCTGGAGGTTGTGTGGACTCTGCCAGGTGCAAAAGGGCTCCTGCCTGGCCCAGTCACCTGCAGACAAATCCCTGCTCCCGATTATCTGCAGGTGTTCCCTGCCTGCCCACCCCAAGGCAATCCAGGAGGAAAACACTCGGTGATAACAACGATATTGTCTGCTCGAACAAGCTGTCGAATGGGGCTCGGTGCTCTCCTTCCCAAGGAGAGGCACTGCCCTCCCCTTTAGGAGCGCACCTCTGAAATCTGGACACCAAAAGGGAGCTGAGGAAGTGAGCTGGAGCATCCCAGGCCTTTGGGAGCAGCCACAATGAAATAAATTGTCCTCTGAAGGCAGAGGATGCCCCTGGTCGTCCCCTGGCTGCTTTTCCTTCAGGTGAGGCAGCACAGAAAGGATTCCCAGAGCCAGAAGGGATCTTCCCTGCCTGTGCCACCTCCCCATCCACCCTCCCCGCCCCTGGGCACTCCGGGCAGGGCTGCCAGGGGGATATTAACCCTTGCTGCAGTGACTCTGCTTCCAGCACAGAGCCAGCAGTGTGAACGCCGCATTACTCATTTCAATACTCACATTTGGGCAGCTTAAGAGGAGTTTTTAAGGAGTAAAGAGGTATAAGGTATAAGCAGGCCTATGTCCCACTTAGTGGGGGGGTCACAGTCCTACAGTAGTGACAAATGTTAAAGTGAGAAGCTTCTCAGGAGGCAGCCAGACAAGAAACTGGGAAAAATATGCCTTTTTTTATTCTCTGGGGCTCTCTGTGAGCTGTGTATGTTTAAAGACACATTACTATTCAGGAAGGACAATGTAACAGAATTTACTCCTTTCAGCAGCTGGCTCAGACAGCAGAGACAGGGATTCAGGGGGTCTCAGATCCAGAAATAAGATTTAATAAGTACAGAGAGGATAACAAGCAATGCCTCAGTGAAGCAATTTGCATCTCCTGGCTAATGGACACTGGTGGAAGTTATTAAAATATAATCTTGGAACTGACTCTTGGCACCTGTGCTTCCAGCACTGTGGTACAGATGAATAAAATAACCCACAGTAAAAGAGGAAAAAATTATTTGACATTCCTTACATTGAGTGACAGACAAAAGCAAACAGCCCGGTAATGAGAGCAAGGAACATACAGAATGTTCTGGGTTTTCCAACTTAACTCATGTCCTTTCCAGAGGCTGGCTGCAAAGGATGCAGTTGGTGTAAGAGCAACATTGAGGGGAACAACACACGTCTTTCAGGATTCCTCTTCTGAAAGCCACCCAGAGAATTAGTACTTTTTACACTATGTATAAAAAAAGAAAACAAAACACAACACCCCCTGCCAGAAACAGAGAACAAAACTCTTGTGCATAGGAGACTCAGATGATTAAAAGCTCTGGGATTTGCTTGCAGAACTCTGAGAGGCCCTGGCCATGGCATTTTCCAGGGTCAGATCCAGCCTCCTGCACTGTGGTCACTTCCCTGCCTGGTGCAGAGGGGTGACCCTTCCCTCCTGCCCGGCCCTGTGCCCTTGGGCTGGACACAAAGGTCACAGAGTCCCAGAATGGTTTGGGTTGGACGAGATTTTAAAGCTCGTCTCGTTCCACCCCCTGCCATGTCAGGGACACCTTCCACTATCCCAGGGTGCTCCAAGCCCCGTCCAACCTGGCCTTGGACACTTCCAGGGATGGGGCAGCCACTGTTTCTCTGGGCACCCTGCGCCAGGGCCTCCCCACCCTCACAGGGAACAATTCCTTCCCCTTATCCCACCTAACCCTGCCCTCTGGCGGTGGGAAGCCATTCCCCTTGTCCCAAGTCCCTCTCCAGCTCCTTGGAGCCCCTATGGGCACTGGAAAGGGCTCTAAGGCCTCCCTGGAGCCTTCTCTTCTCCAGGCTGATCAATCCCGGCTCTCCCAGGCTGTCTCCAGAGCAGAGGAGCTCCAGCCCTGGGATGAACTGAGCACAGGACAGTGGCTCAGACATGTTCACACACATCTCGTTTTGCACACAGACATCTGCTCTTCCCTTTCCCTTTCTGGTTCCAGTCGTTATGCTTGGTTTTGTTTAAGTGCAATGCACTTTGCCAAGGTGAGAGTGAGCGAGATGCACTTACCACAACAGGAATTTTCCCTCCAGATTCTGGGCTGAGGGAGCTTTTCTCAAGGCAGCACTCAAAGTGAGCTATTTGTTCCATAATTAACCATTTCAGAGACACTGCCTGGACTGCTGTCTAGACCTGGTCTGGCAATTCCCATTTCCTTGCAGAGTCTAATGGAGTTGCTCATGTATCACGCGTCTTTCATTTCATTGTATTTTTTTAACCACGAAATTAAATCTCTTACCTCATTAAAGAAGAATCTGATGAAAGGCAGATCTATTTCAGGGCAAGTTGATATATTTGCCACAATGGTTTAGGACTGCCTGACCTCCAGGTTGCTGGGGATTTAATGTGGGAGCCTACAATAACTTCAATGTTTTCACTGGGCAGGAAGAGGTTGAGAGGAAGGAGAGCACTCAGGAGCAAATTCTGCTCTTAAAGGGGTGTAAATCAAAAATAGCCCTGCTGAAAAAAAAAACCCCAAAAAGTCATTACTCAAGTTTTGATTGGTGTAAATGAGTTTTGCTCCTAAATGACAGGTCAAGAGTTTGGGAGGAGGAGAGGAAGTGGTTAATGTTTCACCGCACTGTAAAAAGCCAACTGTGTCAATAGACTGAATTCCACCTGGAGACAGAAAGTTTCTGAATGTGGTCAAATCTGACATCAGAAATGCATAGGTGCAGCCTCTGTGTAGAAGGAGGAAACACAAGGCCAGACAAAATACATTGCTGGGATTTTTAATTTTTTTTAACCTCGAGAATATGAATAATGCGATCATTGAAAAAGTGGCTCGGGGACCCTCAGGACCCGGGGTGTGCAGTTCTCAAATTCCTGCACAGGTTAATAGGTCTGTTTGGAGAAATGTCAACAATCTGGACGGTTCTACAAAGCTTTCTCCAAAAGCCCCACGTCAGCTTGGCTTGGAAAGCAGGCTGAGCACAGCAGGACACCCAGCTCTCCTCGGAGACTTGCTGAGCGTGATTTGAACCATTTCTTGTCCTTGCTAAATGCAAGTGGCACAGGAGGTTTGGAGGATTTCAGAAGCATGACTATAACTTATTTTTCCAAGGATGAAAGCTCCCGATCACAGACCCATCCTGAAGTTAATTATAACCATGGGACAAACCCAACAATTTCCATGCTCCAGACAGGGTGGGCAAAGGATCTGAGGTGACACCAGCAATGTCATGCAAGTCTGAGTGCACATCACCACCTTAGGAACCTCTGGGCTCTTACTCTGCCTTCCCAGTCCTGGATAATCATGGAATATCACATTGCATGACTTAAGTAGCTGTCCCTCACAATAATAGTGGCATCATAATCCACAGAAACAAAGTTTACTGGGAGCAGAAATCCACTCAACATCTCTCTTACCCTCAGGACCCACAGCACACCCAGCAGTCCCTGGACCCCCATGCCCTGGACAAGCCTGTCCAGGATGTGCCACTGACACCGGATTGCTGCCAAAGTCTGGTTGGAAAAACATCCTACCTCGTTCTTTTTACAGTCTTTGTGCAGTCCAACCCCTCTGATTCCTCATGCCTGCAGTGGAAATGGCAAGAAGAGGAGCAGATCCTTGGTACCTTCTGTTTCCCAAGCCATTTGTCTCCTCATTCAACCTGAATCCAGGATCCAGGGAAAGGCTCAGAAACAGCTTGTAAAGGTGTTCATAAACTGCCCCTGTATCCCACACAGCTCTTGCAAACAGCTGCAGCCTCTTTATCTCCTTTTAAAAACACATCACGGGCTTTGATATCCAGACAAACTGCAATTTAAAAACTGGGAAAGCAGCTTATGCCACCTGGCTCTGGACTGGATGGCAAAGGGAGCAATGGGAGTGAAGGCACAGAAAATCAAGTTTCCACACAGACTATTTACCAACAGGTTGCCTCCCATCACAGGTGACACTGAAGGTGTGTCTCAGGACCCCAGGAAGGTTTGAAGCCCTATTTGAGCACCACAGAACTGGGGAGGTTCTGTGTCTACACCTGAGCCAAGGTTAAACCTCTATCCCAGCACTGACCTGCAGTACAGACATCCCCGAAGGGTCCACAGAAGTGTCTGGCTTTGTCAAATGAAAAGAGAAAATAAAAGCTAAAGATATTTGCCAAGTACCAGAGACTCCTAGCAAATGAGATATTTGCTGGAGTGACTTTTAGGCTGTGCTTTTCCCTGTTTGCCAGGGGCTCAGGCTGCACCTTAAGCTCTCTGTGGGTCCCTGCCAGAGCAGGCAGGACAGCTCTGCCCTGGTCACAGTTGTGTCTGACTTCTAGGGATTTTCCACTTCCCACGAGCATTCCTGCCTGGCTGGAGTGACTTCCCTCGACTTACCAAGCACCTTCAAACACTCTGAGTACAAAACAAAGGAACATAACAGTGGGGACTGCTGATAAATAGGAATTTTAAAAAAACTCTTAACATATTTGTAAAACCCATCCTTTTATATCACCCAAGAGAGGAATATAAATAACAGGGTAGCATAAATTTTCTAAGAATCTTTGCTGTGGAAAAATTTGCAGAGACATGGAAATTCTTTTTATTGATAATTACTGAGTTCTTTTGAGATCTGCAACATCAACTCCTTTACAGAGGTTCCTAGGTGAGCCCTGCCCTGGAATAACAGTGATCTTTGGCCTTGCAGCTGTGTGATCTCTGCTGGAAAGGGCCCTGCTCACGCACCCTGATGCGTTCTTGGGATGCAGCTTCCTGTGTTGTTCTCACGTGGTGACACAGATAACGGCTGTGATAAGGTGGTCGTGGTGGGGGAGATTTGGCTGCAGCTGAAGATGGCTTTGAGGGTCTACTGGACACTGTGACTGTTCAGTACTAAAATCTGACCTGTACTTTAATAGTCCTTCCTGTTCGTGCCACCCATTTTGAAGCCTACTTGGAAATTCTGCCTTTTGTTCGTTTTTGTTTGTCAGCTCTTCGCTTTGCTGGCAATATGTGAGGACAGAAGGGACGGGTGAACTCTGAAGGAGTAGTTGAAGATCCCCAAAGTTATGGCACAAATGACATCCACAGACACTGTAGCTCCAGAGTCTTGTGACAGGGAATAACAGAAACAGCTCAATCATTTCAGAGGGTAATGGATCCTAAAATAACAGAATGGCTCAGGTTGGAAGGGACCCTAAAGATCATCCAATCCCCAAATCCCTGCCATGGGCAGGGACACCTTCCACCATCCCAGGTTGCTCCAAGCCCCGTCCAGCCTGGCCTTGGGCACTTCCAGGGATGGGGCAGCCACAGCTGCTCTGGGCAACCTGTGCCAGGGCCTCACTACTCTCACAGGGAAGGATTTTTTCCATATATCCAATCCAAATCTATTCTTTGTCAGAGGGAAGCCATTCCCCTTTGTCCTGTCACTCCAGGCCCTTGTCCAAAGTCTCTCTCCATCTTTCCTGTCGGCTCCTTCAGGCCCTGCAAGGCCACACTGAGGTCACCCCAAAGCTTCCCTTCTCCAGGCTGAACAATCCCAGCTCTCCCAGCCTTTCCTCCCAGCAGAGCTGCTCCATCCCTCTGACCATCCTGGTGCCTCCTCTGGACTCTCTCCAGCAGCTCCAGGCCCTTCCTGTGCTGGGCCCAGGGCTGGGGGCAGCTCTGCAGGTGGGGTCTCACCTGAGCGGCAGAGGGGCACAATCCCCCCTCCCCTGCTGCCCACGCTGGGATCAGCCCAGGGCTCGGGGGGCTCAAGGCTGGGGCAGGTCCAGCTCTCACCCACAGCACCCCCAGGGCTGCTCAATCCTTCCTCTCCCAGTGTTCCCCTTCCATAATTCCCTAACTCACTGAAATATCCAACATATTGATAAACACGGCTTTGGCTCCCATTTACAGTGGCTGGCCAACATTTACTACAAACCAGTTTCTGGCAGACAGCCTTGTGCCATCTTCAGCTCAGAGTTCCCTTGCCATAACCAAGGGGAATGTAAGATTTAATTGTTCTTATACCTTGTGAGCTCCAAAGTAGGATAAATCCTGGCGGGATATTGCTCAATGTCACCGGGTTAAGCAGCAGCAAGCAAAATGATCTCATCAAAGGCTTCAAGTCTATTTCTTGGAGATATTTGGATGCAAAGGCTATGTGGGGGACTGATTTCATTTTGTAGGAATCTCGGCTATAAACAGATTAGCAAATTATTGTGACAGACAGTAAGCCCTTCGTGAGAATGTTTACCACTGAGTTCCACAGGCCAGGCTCTGGCCAAGCCCGTCATCCCGAGACACAACCAATGAGCCCAGACTTCCAGGAATCAGCTGCTGCTCAGGAAGGTGCTGCAGGACAGGCTAAGGGATGACTGGAAAAGGTGGCGGGGGCAGAGGGGGGGGTGACATTCTTTCCGGGCTCTCATTGCAAGAACCAAGTCTGGAAGCTGGAGGACAGCAAGCCAAGGAGCTAAAAACATCTGGAGCTGCAGAGGTGTCAGCCAGGAGCGCCTGAAAAATGGATCTGTGCCTGCAAACCAGGCCCCAAAGGTGCCAGGCTAGAGCTGTGTGAGTCAGGATGTTTGGTCTGGGCTTCACCTGCTTCAGGTTACTGGGGCAGGTTTTTCCTTCAGTAAGATATCAAAGTGTTGGAGTCGTGAAGGATGGAAATACTTGTACAGGTACTTTCGTAAGGGAGAAAGAATAAGTATTCTATGATACAAATTTTGTTCTTTCTGGTGTAGCAAACAGCTTAACATCCTTCCTGGAATAAGTCAGGGCTCAGTTTGAAAGTTGAGCCTGAAAAACAATGAATTGTACATTTGTGCTATGCTTTACCTTTCCAGAAACCTCTACCTGATGGCCACACTGGGACACAGGAAAGGCTACACGGGGTGTTCGTGGCAGAGCCAGAGGCAGCCAGACCTCCCTGCACTGGGAGATGGACCTCACCCGTCCCTTCTGTCCTCACATATTGCCAGCAAAGCGAAGAGCTGACAAACAAAAACGAACAAAAGGCAGAATTTCCAAGTAGGCTTCAAAATGGGTGGCACGAACAGGAAGGACTATTAAAGTACAGGTCAGATTTTAGTACTGAACAGTCACAGTGTCCAGTGTCCAGGAGCATCCTCAGCCAAACCAAATCCCTCATTACTTCACAAGGCTGCGATGGAATGTGTGGCTTCTGGGCAAGGCAGAACTAGAAGGAAACTTTCTTTGGAATGGATGTATCTGGGAAACAACACTTGCAGCTTCTCAAAAAGGAAAAAAAAAAAAAACCCTACAACCGTTTCCCAACTTTTAAGTTAAAAGTTACTTTTTCCTAATGACTCATGATAACTCTCAGAGCCTGAGCTTGCAGACACACATTCAACTACAGCCACATCACAAAAAATCTGCTTCATTAGTGTCATGTTGGCTTCACTGGGGCCACAAGCACAAGATTGAATGAAGCTTGTGGATTATTAGAGCCAGCAGGGAACAAACAAAACATCACTGAGATCAAACTTCTGCCTCAACAAACCCAGACGCTTCCTCCAATACTTCAGTACATTCATACCAACACAGGAATAATCCTTAGCCTGAAATGAGCATCTGCATCACTGCAAAGCTGTTTACCTGTCTAGAGCTTCAGAAGGATACCAAAAATCTCATGAAGAACATAAATTTCACTGGCCCCAGATGTGCCTCACGAGCCCCAGCCACGCTTGCCCTTTTCATTATTATTGATGCCAAGTCACAGCACATTCCCTACCAATGATGGCTGCGTTCATAAATATTTACAACAACTGGCTGAATGAAATCATACTTTGTTCCATCCACCCATCTACACTTAAGTGTGTCAGAGAGCCTAAACTATTGCCCTGCCAAACACAGAGAAGTTCATGAAATACAGAGCAACGCAGTTCAACTGCGCTCAAATAGAGCTCAGCCAATTTCCATCAGCTGCAGATCTGGCCCTGTGTGTGTTTTACACGTAGGACCTCATCGCAGCACTTGTTTCCTGAGGTCCTGCGAGACCTCCAGCCGACCTCACCCAGTTGCTAAGGTTTCCCGTGGCTTGGTTCAAAAGCCCCTCCTGAATTCAGGGGGGTCACACAGAGCCTGTCACACCTTCTGCGCACACTGGAGCTTTCTCCACATGCACAGTTCAAGCACAGAACACCACAAACACCGGATTAAATTTTTGGCCCAACGCTTTAGTTTTGTTTTTTTTTTTTCTCCACAGATTATTTACAAATGGAAGGAACCTTTGGGATGGGAAGAGGAAGGCTCTGAATCCGCTCTCATTTCATCTTCCTCACAGAAAATTAAACAGACCTCAGCAGCAGCCAGGTTTTTTCTTACAATATTTATTTAGAGACAACGAGGTTCTACCCTTCTCAGTTTTGTCTTGTATTTCTAATTACTGGTAAATCTGGATTATTCTTTTTTCATACAGCTATTAGATATAAATGGAGTCATGTAATTTCAGAAGCTCCCCTAGTTGCTGCTATTTTGCACTCCTGCCCACTGGACACTGAAATTGCCATTTAATGAAGGTTTTGGCTTGCTGCATTTACTCTCATTGATCCCCAATGTAAATAAAGTTTCAGCTTGTTGGATTCCAGTTGAAAGTGTGACACAATGTTCTATTTCACAATATTCAGAGAAGGGAAAAAAAGAAAAGAGAAATCAAGAAAAGAACAAGCTCTCAAAAGACCAAGGGAAGGGTAGTGCTGGAATTCCCTGAACCAAATGTGCTGCTTTTCTGAGGAAAAGCTTTCTCCTAAAACAGGTCACTCATTTCCGTGTGTATATATCCCTTGCCTTACCTCGTCTTTCAGATAAAAGTAGTTCTTTGTTATTCCCTGTGGAGGTAATCCAGCTTCCCAGGATTGAGATGAAAGGTCCTTCAGAGGATGCCATGCTATGTCTTCAGGACACAGATTTCATCCATTTCAGGTTTACTTGTGCTTTCTTTGTTGCTTTTCCTTGTTAAATCAAAAGGAAAAACAAATCAATAAAAAAGAATACATTAAATATGATCAAAGTTCAGAAGAATGAGGAAAGACAGTCTTGCAATAAATGCCCTGATAGCCCCCAAGACATAGACCGATCATTCCATATTGTGTGCCTGAGTTTCCTCATCCATTCATATCACTCCTTTATTTTTCCCAACTTTTCAGGTCCTCTGCACACAACAGATCAAAGCAGGGCCTGTAGTAAGACAGGTACTGAGTAAAACCAATCCAATTGAGGACAAAATTTGACCAAAGGTGTTCAGTACATTGGCTCCACCCCAGTTCTTATATATATAAAGGATCAAGTCAAAATTACGTTCCGTGTCAAAAAAAAAATCAACTACATAATCCTTTATTTTCCATAAACCTGGGATTTAGTGACATATTCAAACACAGTGTTAAAGGCACAATGCTACTGACTGAACACTCAATTCCAGCGTATCCCAGCCATGGGTGTGTTGGAATAACTCCTCAGTGCCCAGCTACTGTGAGAAGTATTTACGAGGCATTCCGAGATGGTGAGGAGGAGGAGGAGGCAGCTACCTGGCTGGCCTAGCGCAGCCTCTCCATCACTTCCCTGTCCCAATTTGGAGGGAATGGGAGCTTTCCAAACGTCTGCATGCAGAAAAGGCCGTAGGTCCCAAATCCTCTCACCCACCCACGCTCCCTCCCCACACAAGCTCTGCCCCGTGGGAGCCCGGTTGCCGCAGGACCTGCAGGGTTTGTTCTTTGCCCTGCAGGGTTTAAAGCTGCTGCAAGGGAGCCCAGGGGATGTTAAGCAGAGCTGTTCCTTTCCTGTCAAAATATGTAAACATGAACAAATATGGGGCCTGTCTGGAGAACATCAAAGTCAAGTAACACTTAGCCCAGCGCAACACCCCAGAGCTGGGGAGGACTGAAGTGTGAAAGAGTTCTAGTTTTACATTGCTGCTGGGAAACGTCACCAGCCTGGGCTTGGAGCGTGTGCTGGCTGGGTTTGCACACCCTCAACCTCCGTCCTCCTCCTTCTTCTCCTCCTAGCTGCCTGCAGCCAGATTGTTTCAACCTTTTGTTTGCTTTAAAGTGTCCTGTCCTGCTTTTCTTGAAACATCCCAGGCCCCGCATGCCAGATGCTGCTCATCCTGCCCTGCTGACTGGAGGCACATTCCAGCCTCGTGGAGAAGGGAGGGGTCATTTCTTTAATGTCACACAGGACAGAGACAAACGAAGTGGAGACAAAATTCTCCCAAACTGTGTGATCTGGGATCCACACAGAAACATCTGCTGCAGCCTCGGTCACAGCCACTCCAGACTCCAAGGGCAGGGTCGCCCTTCCCAAGTCCCAGAGCCCTGCTGTGAATTGCACAGAGACTCAGAATTGTGGGGCAGATCTTAATTTGTATTTATCTGAATAATCAGATTGATAAGTCCCACGTTTATAGGCTATTTATGTGAGGAAGCTCTGCAGGAAAAAACTCTGCTTGGATTTAAACATTTTAAGGATACGACACCCTATAGTCCAAGTACATTGAACACGTGTTTGGATTCAGGGCCACATCTCTGCTCTGACACAGCACAGCAGATTTTGGGGAAGTCATGCTGAGTAACAAGCTCATCTTCCCTCATTATTTCATCATTTTAAGTTGCCCTTGCTATTTTAAAAGACCTGCCTGGGGTTTCCCATACCAGAGCTGCTCTCCTGGCTGCCCTTCCTCTGGGATGACACAATAATCTCTAATTGCAGGCCCTTGAGAAAATCTTGTAAGAACATTATGGACCATTCTTGATCAGTCTTCCCCTCACCCAGCCCAGGTTCAAAACATTTAGCTCAGTGATTCAGCTGCAAAAATCAGCTAGAACCCTCTACAGCTTGTTTTTATAAGAGAAAACCTGAATCCACACAGCACATCTTCCCTCCAGATGGGCAATTCCTTCTCTACAAAGGTCTCTTTAAAGTGTAAATTGGCTGTTACATTATAAGAAGAAGAACAAACTGCTTTCCTTTAATCCTCTCTAAAAACAACTTAATCTTTTCCCCACAGGGCTGGCGGGCTGCTTTATCTAGCAGGTGTATCTGGATGTCAGTAACATTATCAGTTCTCTGCAGGAGTTCAGGCCCCTCTGACAGAAAAGTCAGGCTCTCTACAAATCCTCAATGGGCAGAATGGACAGAAAAATCACTTCTGATAATTTCGTCAGAGCTCTTTTAGAAGAACTGGATCTCCTCCCATGTAAATATGTGTTTCCTTTACCACTTACTCTCCTGGGAATGAAGAACACTTCCATCAGGACATGGAGATAAAGGCTCTTCTTGCACTTTTTGTGTATCTTTCACTGGAGAAGTCAAACCACCAAAATAAACTCACTGAGTGGCACCTAATGAGCCATAACTCCACGTACAAACCCTGACTCCTGCCTAACTCCAGCACCTCCTTCTCCATCCCCTGTCAAGTGTCCCCTCCACAGGCTGTGTGTTGTCACTGTCACACGGCTGGTGTCACCCAGTCACTGACGACTGAAGGGAATTCACATGTGAAAAGCACTTTTTAAAATAAAAGGGCTGTAGGAGAGGGATTATACATTCAATAGAGTTCTCACTCCAGGAGAATATATCTGCAAAAAATTCAGGTGAGGCCTGGGGTAAGTTTTTGTCCTATTTTGTCCTCTAGTCTCTTTCCATCTTTCCTGTGGCTGCCTTCAGGTACTGGAAGGGGCAAATGGGTCACCCTGAAGCTTCTCTTTTCCAGACTGAACAATCCCAATTCCCCCAGATTTTCCTCACAGCAGGGCTACTAGAGAGACAATTTACAAGGGATGACAGGGCAAGGGGGAAGAGCTTCAAACTGCCAGAGAGCAGGGTTAGATGGGATAAGGGGAAGGAACTGTTCCCTGTGAGGGTGGGGAGGCCCTGGCACAGGGTGCCCAGAGCAGCTGTGGCTGCCCCTGGATCCCTGGAATTGTCCAAGGCCAGGTTGGACGGGGCTTGGAGCACCCTGGGATAGTGGGAGGTGTCCCTGCCCAGGGCAGGGGGTGGAATGGGCTGAGCTTTAAGGCCCCCTCCAACCCAGACCATTCCATGATTCTAACACTTTCCATCCAAGGGCTACCCAAGCTGGCAGGCTGCAGCCCAGCAAATCCCCGCTGGGACAGCCCGGCACTAAACCCAAGCTGAGAAATCCTGCTCTGCCCCACCTGGGATTTCAGTGCCAGCTCAGAGCTCGCCCTGTCCTGCTCTGTGGCTGCCTCCTCCTGCCTGCACAGCCACTGCCAGGCTGACCTCAGCCCAATTTGGAAGCACATGAGCTGAAACTCATGGAAGCACTCAATAGAATCTCCCCAAGAGGACTTACCGCAAAAAAAAAAAGTAAGAAAATTAACTTTAATGGCATTTATCCCCTGATTGACCAGTCCTGAACTGGTTTTCTCCCTGTTCTGCCCCAACAGCCAGACAGTAACAAACTCCTTTTCCCTGTGCTGGCTCTGCATCTCCAGACTAGGCCACACTACAAAACCACTTTCAGTAAATCCTTATGAAGGCATCAAACCCCAGCTACACTCCACTTGAATTTTTTTCCGCTCTACACAGCAAATTCCACCCCCCCTACAGATCCATGACCTAATTCAGTCTCAAAGGCTCCGGCAGAAGCAAACAGAGGAAAAAAAGCAATGAACAACCTGGAATTATGGCACTGCATCCCTCAGACAGGACTTAAGCCATTTCATCCTGGATGTGTTTTTGTTACCCCCGACAGCTCCCTGCGTGTGATTTGTGGCACGAGGCAGCGACACAGGGCACGGCTGCTGCAAATGTTGTAGCAACAACTTAACAAATTCCTGTTCAGGGGGATCAAGGCACTGTGACATTTGCAGAGCTCGGGATTAAGCTGCTTTTGTGTGATGCTCCAGAAGGCTTAGGAGCTCTTGACAATTGTTTGGAAAAGAGCGACTTTTTTTTTTTTTTTTTTTCCCCTTCCAAGGAACAGATTCTTAAGGAATAAAGTGTGTTATGTGCTCGTACTAAAACCAGACAGGCAGAAATTCACCGTGGAAAAGGAGGCAGTGGTAGGGAGTAGATGCAAACATTGGATGATTGAGGAGGCCAGTCCAGACAAACAAAGTGGGCACACTTGGAAAGGAAGTGGGAACATCTCCCGGAAATATTCTGCTGACTTCATATCTGCTGGTGGAACTCATGAAATTTTCAATGGTTTAAAGACAGAGCTTTCAGATTTCATGGATTAAATTTTCAATGGTTTAAAGACAGAGCTTTCAGATTTCATGGAGACAACTGTGCTTGATAGTGAGATGCAAAGCTGACTTTCCGCACCCCCTTCTACTGAAAAAAGACCCAAAACAACAAACTAATTAAATTGTTTCATCTTGTGCTGTGCAGCACATTCAACTTCTCGATCTGGAAGACAGAACAGACTGAATGAAAAGCTGTTTTGCATCTATATTTTAGGAAACCCTTTCCTACACTCCCACTTTTGCCTGACAGCTCCCAGGAGAGTGAACTCCCAACATTCCTCATGGAAGAAGGCAACTTGCCTTCACTAAACATGCACAGGAAAACCAAGGTGTAGATGTTTTGAAGTGGGATGTTGGCTGAATTTGGGCATCTCAAATTGCTCCAAAAGTCCCTTTGGCTTCATTTTTATTGACACTCTGCCCTAAAATTCGTATCTGAAGTGCTGTTTCTTCGTGTCCACTGGTGGGAACCATCCATCTAAAGTCACTTCATAGAAGAGAATCAAAAAATCATTGAGTGGACAGGGGAAGGATGGACAAATCCTGTGCATTTTATATTAAACAGTAACTGAAGTAAATTCAAATTTTTAAAATAAAAAATTGGGACATTTCTATCAAACTAAATAGAACTGCAGCTGTATAAGGAGTTGTCCACTTCAGAGGCCATCAGCACACATAAATCCAGTGTATTTCATGGAAAAGGCTGCAATTTAAGCTGTCAGAGGAAAATAAACAAATTTCGCACAGATTAAACACCAGTGGAAGACAGACTTCCACCATGGGTCTTTGCTGCCTGAGCTGATCAGCAGTAACTGCTGAAGTTGTAACTATAAATGTAAATAATGTCTCACCATCTCAACCTCTGAAGTCTGGCCTGGCATCCCCACCACAGCCTCTGAAGAGAGAAGCACTAAGAGACAACACTAAACTGATAGAAAACTTGTGTCAAATTGAGCCAATATGTCCTGAACTTTCTGCATCCTTCCTCTTTTTTCCATTGGACACCCCACTTAAAACCTGAACATTCTTCCAGGAGTTTAGTGCAAGTCAGGCATCCTTTATATAAAGGTGAATATATTCCTGCAGTAACAATAATATAACACAAATAATAAATCATTAAAGGACACTTGTAACTACCAGCACAATCAATACCTAGTAGATTTTAAATAAGAAAGTGAAACATGTCACAGCCTTCAGAGCCAAAACACAGTCAGACACTAAGGCAGAGAGAAACACTGATTTTTAATCACTTAATCTGAAATTCCTAGCGACATTATTTCACCTGGTAATTATAAAGATTTCTGAATGCACACATTTTGTTTTACCTACAATTTCTCTACTAAAATGGTTGTATAGACCACCGAAACAAAAAACCCCCAGATTTCCAAAGAAATTATGTGTGAAACCTATAATAACCAAGCCTTACGGAATACATTTTCAAGGTTTAGCTACCTATTTCACAGAGAACTCCAAGTACCATGAAACAATTCATGAATCCTATGGAAAAGCTCTTTCTGTGGAGCTGTTTTCCCTCCCTGCGAGGCAAGGGACCTGGTGAGCCAGCACGTCCAGGAGGACAGTGCCAGACCACCTACTGCCTCGTTCAGCACATGCCAGCAGCTGCAGGATGCCAAGTGGGCCAGTGGGTTTCTCTCCCCAGATGAACTGGTTGTGTCCTGGCAAGGGCACCAGGTTCAGTCACAAGACAAAGCACCATTTCATTTCTCCTGCTTTCCCGTTCCACTTTTGGGCCTGCCTCTGAGTCTCTGTTGTTAAAAGCAAATGATTAATTGAGCGCTGGGGAGCTGTCTGTATTATTTTTTTTTAACCAATGGGTTTTCCTCAACTCAGATGCTACTTTGAGCTATTTGGGGGTTTTTTTCCTGAAATTTTCTGCTCCTACACGCACGGTCTGCTCTGGGTTTGGTTGTTTTTTGGGTTTTTTTTTGTGTTTTGCTTTTTTTCTTAAAGATTCTTTATCAGGATTTGTACTTGACGGAGCTCATGGGAACACAGTGAGCCCTTGCAATGTGTTAATAAGGCTACAGCCAAGTTTTCTCTCCATAACTACAGTACAATCCAAAATAATTCTTTTCACTTCTGTAGAGAAGCAGCAAAATTAGGTACTGCAGCACAAATTAGAGTCACATCAGTGCTGCTGCAGTGTATCCCTGTTCATGGTGCAGGGGTTGCCATGAGATGATCTTTGAGGGCCTTTCCAACCCAAATCATTCTATGATGCTCTGCTGGACAGGTTACACCACCGAAGGGCTGGTTTACCTCCGAGAGAACCATCAAAATCTTGGTTTGGAATGGCCTCTCCTGGTGGGACAGGTGGGCACAAGCTCCACCACACGAAGATCTTTGGTTACCAAACTTCTGTGTGTTTCCAGAAGCTGAACAGCACCTCCATGTCCCTTTATTCCCCTGCTATGGCCTGCCCTAAGGGAGAGCTTCAAACAGTCTCAAAAAATCTGAGCATGTGGAACAAAAACCTTTGCTGTGCCCTCCTTTGGATCTGCCTCAGTTCAGAAGCTTCAAACCCCTCAGGATGGAAACAGATGCTTCTTGTCCACATGGGCTGTGTTTGGAAGTGCCACTGGAATTCATCATCACTACGGGCAACAGAGCCTTTTCAAATGTCCCTTTAGCCCTAAGCCAGGAATGGTAAAGCACAGCTAAAAGCACAGAAGTGAAGTTCTCTGCCCACAGACATCAATGAGAATTCTGTCCTTGACTTCACTGGAGCCAGGCTTTCATCCACTGTATTTGTACTTTAGGTTTCCCGTGGTGAATAAATAGAAATGAGAAGTCCTGGCACCAGGGCTGTGAGTCAGACAATCAGGAATGCACAGAATGCATTTCTGCAGGAGAATCAGGCTTTTAGGGCACTGGTGTCGAGAGAGACAGCCCTGTGAAAGTGTTCAGCCAGACAACACGGCTCGGTCAGCAGGAGCAACAACCTCCTGCGTGGTTTGCAGACAGGAAGCCAGCGGGGTTATCAGGAAGTTCTGCAGATAGAATTGCTCTGGGAAGCTCTCAGAGTTGTTGGGAATGCTGGGGAAAGAGGGGTGTGAAAGGGAGATTGTCAAAGCTGGGGCAGCCCTTGTCAAAACCTGTGGCGGAAATACAGCAGTCCATGAAAGGAGAGTTTGCTATTTTATAACATAGAGTTTGCGATTTTGTAAGCCAGAGTTTACTATTTTATAACTCAGAGTTTACTATTTTATAACCCAGGGTCTACTACTTTCTAACCCAAAGCAGCATTTGGTGCCAAGTGGGAATTTTTCCCCATAACCCAGCTGAGAGATTCTGTCCTTCACAGGAACATACAACACTATGCCAAAAAGCATTTAAAAAGTATTTCCACAATTTTTATGATTGTTAATAGTCATCATGCTTTATAAACATGTGTTTGTCACTTCAGAATTACTCTCCACATTCACTAACTCTGAGCTGTTTGATGCTACATTGTAATTTTCCATTAGGAACATCTGACTGGAAAAAAATTAATCAAAGCTATGTGAGGCTAATATTAAAAACATATCTCCAAATCTTTTATGCTGCTGCTTTTGATTGTTTGGTCTATCCTTTATCTTTTACATGTTGGAGAAATTACACTCTTCCTATTATGTATAAATTTTTTTTTTCTTGTCTGATTTAAGCACAACCACAGAATGCTTCTGTCTCTATATAAATGCTCCTGTACCAACCACCTCAGCTTTGGGCATCTTTTTTTTTAAAAAAAAAAAAAGGGAGCAAGTGAATATTTTAATCAACACTCAGAGCAGGATTTCTAGGATCTGTATAATGAGGAACATTCTTCTAATTGCCTTTTATAGCTCATTTCTTCTCCCATGTAAAATAGCCCCCATCTGCTTTGTCAGATGGATGAAGGCGAGATACCATTAAAACCAGGTTAAGCTGGCATCCAACAGTTCTAAAGGCAGGAGTTTTCTCTTTTCTCTCTATTTTTGGTTGTTTGGGTTTTTTTAATAAGCCACACATTGAAGGTGTAGTTCTTTGCCAAGTCACAGGTCTGTGACACACAGTCATCCTTGCCACGTGTCTCCGATGGTCACCAGTCACCTGGGAGCCACAAGAGCTGTCCCAGTGCTGCATCCACATCCCCATCACTCCCAGCACAGCTCATGGATCCCAACGGGAGGGCAGGAGGGGCAGGACCTGCCCCAGCCTGCCACTGATGCCACCAGGAAATCCCATGTTCTCCATATGAAGCTGCTTAAAGAGCCCTCGAGGGAGATGCGTCAGAAATCCCGGAGGTTTTCCTTCTTTAGGTCATCCTCACCTCCCTTTCCTTCTTTACTTCTCCACAGGGAGCTTGGGTCTGTGCTTCACAGACTTTCCATGTCTGCAGTTGCTCAAATTCCCTTGTTGTGGTTTCTTAGGAGCATTCCTGAACTGTGAACTCGTGAATTCTTCCAGATTCTTCCAGCAGTGAAACCAGTCCGAGTGCCTGGTGTTCCCTCCTCGCTGTGGACAGACAGAGCTCAGCTGGTTTGCATGAGGAGCTGAGCTCCAGAGGGTGGCTGAGGCTGATCCCATCCCAGCAGGATGCTAACTGCACATTTTCCTGTAGAAACATCACCACTCCAGAGCTCCCCAAAACAATCCCAACAGCTGCTTTTCTGGCTTTGTTGACGCAGATACCCCAGAGCGAGATATATGGGTGCCTGTGCCCTTTTCCTTCCTCCAGACTCCTTTTAATATCCATTTAATCATGTTTACTGTTTTCTTCTTTAATCCAAATGATCATTTCAAGCAGCTCAGTCAGCTGCCTGCATGACTTTGGGGGAAAAGTATGTATACACACAGTTTGAAGTTGTTCCCTGCCCAGCGTGAGGGCTGAGCATCCACTGAGCAGGGAGGATACACCAGGGCAGCTCAGGGACTGATGATCCATGGACAGGCCATGAACTACAGCTCCTGATTCACTTTGGATGTGTTCACAGGGTATCCAACAGACAGGATTTGTCCTGTGTTCAGGTCAGACAGAGCTTTTGCAGGTACAGACTTTTCACAGAATCACAGAATGGCCTGGGTAGGAAGGGACTTCAAAGATTATTTTGCTCCACCCCCTGCCATGGGCAGGGACACCTTCCACTATCCCAGGGTGCTCCAAGCCCCGTCCAACCTGGCCTTGGACACTTCCAGGGATCCAGGGGCCGCCACAGCTTCTCTGGGCACCCTGTGCCAGGGCCTCCCCACCCTCACAGGAAAGAATTTCTTCCCAATATCCCATCTAACCCTGCCCCCTGTCAATCTGAAGCCGTTCCCCCTTGTCCTGTCACTCCAGGCCCTTGTCCAAAGTCTCTCTCCATCTTTCCTGTTGGCTCCATCAGGCACTGGAAGGCCACAACGAGGTCACCCCGGTCGTCACCAGGCTGAACAATCCCAATTATCTCAGCCTTTTCTCGCAGGAGAGCTGCTCCATCCCTCTGATCAGCTCGGTATCCCTCATCCTTTTGCCCAAACTAATAAGGTCTGCAGAGGTTTGCCCTGTACAGGTCAGGCACAGAGCCCTGCACAGTCACGTGTCTTTTGGTCAGTCCAGTGCATGCACTAAACAAGCTCATATTTGCCTGCAAAAAGACCCCGTAGGCACAATGTTAAATACTCTCCAAAACTGCAGCCCAGCCCCTCGTTTTCCTCAGGTTGATAACGTTAAGGTTACTCCTGTTTGTTTGGATATTGCTATGGTGATCACCTAGGCAGGTGCCTGATCCAGATGATTTGGTTTAAAACTATTAGCCCAAGGTAACGATATAGTCTCCTCCAGAATTAGTGTTTGTAATGGTGCTTCCCGAGCTTCCAGCTGTGCTTCCCCCAGACCTCCCAGGCTCTCGGGAAGGTGCAGCAGCTGCCAGGGCCCTGGGCAGGGGTGGCTCTTCTGAGGGAGATGCTGATGCATCAGTTCTTCCTGAAGAGATTTTGGTTACGTGTCAGGAGACTACAACAAACTCCCCCTCCTCAGCAGGGCAGGGGAGGAATACAAGATGGAAAACTTGTAGGTTGAGATAAAAGCAGGGAGATCACTTAGCAACTATGGCCATAGGCAAAACAGGTATTAAAAAAAAAATAAATGTATTGCCAATTGAAATAGGTTGAGAAGATGAGAAACTAAAACACCTTTGCCTACCCCACCCATGTCTTCAAAGGTGCAGTTTCACTCCAGATTCCTCTGCTTCCCCCTGAGACCTGCACAGTGAATGCAGACAGGGAATGGAGGGTTATGGTCAATCCTTAACTCTCCCTGACACTCTTCCCTCCGTATAATTTTCACCTGTTCCAGAGTGGGTCCTCCATAGGCCTCCACTGTGTCTGTACCAAGTCCTTCCTCACACTTTTCTCCGCATCCCCCTTGCCTGGGTGACATTTTGCCTCTTTTTAAACCCCATTTTTCACCAAGGCACCCCTGATGTAACTCCCAGGTCCAGCAGTGAGGAGGCTGAACAGGCTGTGTCCAGCATGGGGCAGCCCTGGCCTGTCCCCACAGACCCCCACACCCTCCCCGTACCTAAACCTTAACCTAAACCATAGCCTAAACACCCAGCACACACTTTTATAAGCTGTATTCAAAATGGGAGCTGGCTTTTATTTTAGTTTTAACTATTGAGCCTTTGCCCCAAAGCACAACCATTCTGCACAAACAGAAATGCCCATGAAGCTGCCTCATTAAAATTTTTCACTCATTTTTCACTCCCAGCCATGAGAATTTTATTGAAGGTATTCTGCACAAGTGTCCTTGAGCTCAGAGAGCAGAGATAAGCTTCCAAATAGTAATGATGTTTTAATCATTTAATGAGTTCTGATGTAGTCCTCACTCTCTCTTCTGATGACCCCTGTGGGGTCAAGGCCTCCTGGAGAAGTACCTGGAGATGCTTCTGGCGTCTGTCTCATCCAGTGGCAAACCCCAGTCTTGTTGTTTATTGGATTAATTACTGGAGGAATCCATAACTAGCCCCAGTTGTGGCTGGAGCCACATTAAACAGGATTGTTCTCTTTACTTTCCTTCTTTCCTTGTGGGCAGAACAACCTCGGCGCTGCCGCTCCGACGCAGAGCAGCACCTCCAGACCCTGATCTAGATTCCAGCTGGATTTGCCTTTTGCCAAGGTTTCCTTTTCCACAGAAACGCCGGCTCTGACGCAAGGGAACCCGGGGACGTGTGGATTCCTGCAGGAGAGCACGGACACCCCGCCACAGCCCGGCCTGGGTGGTGATGAATAACCCAACATTCATCTTCCCCCCGAGCTCCCAGCCCGTGAGTCAGCACCGGGGCTGTCCCTGCTCCTGTTCCAGCAGCACACGCTCACACAACTTCCACTGCTTTTTAAGGTCATTCCGAGCTGCTGCGTGGCCAGAGGCCAACTCATACGCTCAGGGCTTCAGCCAAGCCCTGCTCCGAAATGATCCCCTGGAAGGCACCTCCTCCGCACGTCCCGGCGCTCCCGTGCCTTCCTCCTGCTCCGCCACCTCTGCCTGGCACTCCTGGGGCAGTTCTGTCCCACAAACGCAGCTGGAGCTGGCTTGGCGGGCCGGGAAGGCAGGGAAATCACTCCCCAGAGCAGCTGGGGCTCCAGTCAGGCCATGAATGGGGAGCTTCGGGCCCTGTTATGAGGTTTCTTTTAGAGTTTGAACAATTGTTTTCGTGTGACTGTGCATCCGGTGAGCGGGCTGTGGCACACGGTGCTCTTTGGTGCCTCAGTACATCACAAAGGCTTTCTGAGTAATCCTGCCTGGGCCAGAGGAGTAGCCCCAAGCCAGGAATGCTGCCTGGATGCACAGGATGGAGGTTTTCCCTCAAGGCCACGTAAGAATATCTCACTTCATTGCAATGAAGCACATTTGAAGGCACAGGAGAACCTTTCCCACTCTTCTTTTACAAAGGTAGAGATAGATGGAGTTTTAATGTCAGCCTTGGTCCCATCTTCCTTGCTGAGCACACTTTGTGTTTGTCGTCAGTTCAGTGATATCCCAATTGCTAACAACATATTACAGAGCAAAGAAAACCCAACCCTAAACCCAATAACAACTTGAAATATTGGTAGTTGGCTATAAGAGTGGGGGAAAGTTTTATCTGGGAAGGACATGAACAGCACAGGATTCAGCTTAAGCTTCATTCATTTCTCTGCTCCCAAATGCAGAGGCCTCACTCCAGAAATGAAGGCACTCAAAATAAGTGTTCTGAGTTACAGATGTGCATTCAACAACATCACCCCATCCAGAAACTCAGAATGTGTGGTTTCAGGTGATGCCCAATCCTTAATGCCACTCTTTCTCACCTGGAAAACCCCAACATCAATCCTGCCTTACAGAGGTGCCACAGAGCAAAATGCTTTCCAGATTAGGAGATGCTCTTTTCCTTTCAATCCCTGTGAGATTTAGAACCTGATTTCAGAGCAAGAAAAGCAAAGTTCTGAATAAGCTAAAAAATACCACTTTAAATTCCAGTTCTGTCTCAATTATATTTTTTCAATTCCACTTATGTCAACACCTCATTTACCCCTAATCTGTTCATGTCTCTAGCTGCAGCTGAGGTGAGAACCTTCACATTTACAATAGAAACCTTCAAAGAACTAAGTAAATAAGGACAGGTTGTTGATCCTATGCCCAGACATTTGGGATTAGAAAGTAATGCAAACACTTCATTAATTATCACCATAACAAAGGAAGTCTCTCACAAGGTCTTCCAGGAATATCAATATCTTCCACAATATCAAACATCAGATCACTAAGATATTAAAAACGACCAGGGAATGGTGGAGCCTGAAGAAAATCCAGTGTTTAATTCCGGACTGAAAGGAGATGTTTATTTCCAGAACAGTCTCAGAGAGCATCAGAGCAGGTGAATCCCATCCCACACAAATCCAAGGAGACAAGTTGTGCTGTCCTCTTCAACTCAAGGCCAACAGCCAAAGTCATTTAGGGTGAAGGAGACTTAGGACCAAGACCCAGCACTGTTGGATTTGGAGCAAGGATGGGAACCCTGGAGTCCAGTCTCCCACAGCAGTCACTAATTACCAGCTGGCAGTCTCTCAGCTTCTCCTCATGAGCTTGCTCTGCTTTGTGTCACTGACTAAATATTTATTGGAGCAACAACAGGAAGCTGTTCCCATATTTTTATCATATTTCATATCAAGTGGAGCATTTGGAATGGGAGAGCAACTCACCCCAGATGAGCTGCCAGAGAAGGATGTGTCCAAATCTTTAAGCCAGGCAGAAGAATTTACCACAGAATTACTGGGCAGGACAGGGAGCACTTTCACCTGAAGCTTTTTCCCAGCAGGTCAAAGCACTCTGAGTTCAGCTGCTGAATCAGACATACAAGAGAAGGCAACATCTCTTGTTGTGGAAAGTACTGGAACTTAGGTGTGAAAGAGCTGCCAGCTTCATTAGTGTTGCCACGGATGAACGGAAGTGAGCAGAAATGTCATCACTGTCGATTTCAGGAGTTAAAAATGAAGTTCAGAGATCTGAGGTACATCAAGACACGTTGGCAGCTCAGTGAGACCCTAAAGAGTAACTGCAGTACCTCCACAGCTGATTTGTGTGTTCAGGGGACAGCAGGGCACTCAGGGTCCTACAGACCTTCCCTCTCCTGCCCACAAACGTAAAATCAAGTTCTCTTGGGATGTGCAAAGTCAACTTTCTTAAGATTGCACCATTACACGTTATTGTAAGAGCAAAGGAGTCATTTATCCTAATTTCAATCATATCAGGACTCTAAGAAACATTGTGTACATATTTTAGCTTCTTATTTCGGATGAGAATCTAAGTGTAAAAAGGGTGTCACTGATATCATTCCAGACTGAGCAGGTAAAAAAGGAACAGAAAAGTTCTCCTGTCACAAAGCTCCCACTTTTATGTTGCTCCTCATATCTAGAAAAGGGCAGTGAATTTGAGTTTCTAGTCTGGGTGCCTCTTCAGTAGCTACAAAGCAACAACAAAAGCTGGTGTATAGCAATATGCTGGCTGGATTTTTATGAGGTTTATTCCTTAACACGATGTTGATTCATTTGTAAATTAAGAACATGGTTTGTTATGTAACCTCCTTTTACATGTCAGTCAAACTTCAAATGAAGAAAATTAAATAGTGGCTTGCTTACAAAGGAGAGGAGATCCTCTTTCAGTTAGAACAAAGTTGTTATGTCTAAGGGTTGGGTTGTTTTTTGGGGTTTTTTTTGTCCCAGCATATCACAAGTGTGCCAAGAACATACAAATAAAATACAAACAATATGTATTTCAGAAAAATAAAAAGCCAAGATTTGGTTTAAATTTAGGACTGTAAAAAGGTGATTCTTTCTGAACTAGTCATGTTACTCAAACTCACACTTACCAACCACAAAACTATCCTGATTTCTGCTGATGGAGCCCATTTTCCTCCTAGAAGCTGGTGCAGGGGTCTGTTTTGGATTTAGCATGAGAGCCATGTTGATAACACACTGATGTTTCAGCTGTTGCTGGGCAGTCCTTGCTCTAAGTCAGGAACTTTTCAGCTTCTCACGCTGCCGTGCCAGAGAGGAGTCAGGAGGGGACACGGCCAGGACAGCTGACCCCAGCTGATCCCAGGGACATTCCATGCCACAGGACATGCTCAGCAGCTAGAGCTGGAGGGAACTGCTGGGGGTGACATCCTGCTCCTTGGGGACGGGCTGGGCAGCACTCAGGACAGCAGTGAGCACTTGCAGTGTGCATCACGTGCTGTGTGTATTCTTTTACCATTATTGTCTTCCCTTCCTTGCCTGTCCTATTAAAATGTCTTGACCTCAACCCATAAGTTTTACCTTTTTTCCCCAATTATCTCCCCCATCCCACCGTGGGGAGGGAGGGAGTGGCTGTGTGGTGCCTGTCAGGTTAACCACAACACCTGCTCAAACCCCAGAAAGCTGCACAGACTTAGATTTGCCTCCACAGTCAGAGAAAAAAAGGAGTGACAACCACATCAGGCACATTCCCTGGTGTCAGCCACCAATCCTTATTTTCCAGAGAAAACAGCATCATGCTTCAGGCATCAAAAGTGACAGATCCAGAACCTGCTGCAGTGTTTGCTGCCTCAGTTCTGGCCCTGCCGCCTGAGAACAGGCACAGCTGCAAGGCTGAGCTGCAGCAGAACTGCAAAACTGCTCAAAGATGCACGATGGTTTTAAACTGAAAGAGAAAAGGTTTAGATCAGATGTTAAGAAGAAATTCTTTACTCAGAAGGAAGTGAGGGCCTGGCACAGGTTGCCCAGAAAAGCTGTGGCTGCCCCATCCCTGGAAGTGCCCAAGGACGGGGCACTTGAAACACACTGGGACAGTGGAAAGTGTCCCTGCCCATGGCAGGGGTGGAATGAGATGAGCTTTAAGCTCCTTTCCAACCCAAACCAGTCTGGGATTCCATGAGTCTAAGATATGAAAGTTTATAATGAGGTGCAAACAGGCACCTGCCTTCAGCAGCTAGATGCGCCAAACCATTTGTAATGTAAAGATGAAAATCCTCAAAGTGTGTAAAACCTCTTGAAGGACTGTGAAAACCAGGTTGAGTTTCTTGTAAACTGCTATTGCAGTTGAACTGAAAGGCTGACAGAAAGAAAAATCAGCATATTGGGGAGAAAATGTTAGCTCTGAAAGAATGAGCACGTCGCAAAACAAGCCTTGTGGAAATCTTAATGACACCAGGAGCAGCTCCTGGTTAGGAAAATGGATAGCACAGCTCTGTGCAGCACTTACCACCTGCCCGTGCTGTGACACTCGGGGTAATTAGGCAGAACAAACTACTGGAGGGAATGGAGCAAAGACGTGTAGGAAAACATGCATTTCAGGAAACAGGGAGACAAAGTGATCTTTATCATTCACAAATTAAGCCCTGAGCCTAAGGGGTACAGCAGTGTGCACATTCAGCCTGATTTCTGTTCTCACTGAAACAGAAAAAATGACTTCCAGTGAAGTTTTCCATTAAAAGGCTGGTTGTCAAAGTCACTTTTGTGAGGATTAGTCAAAGGCTGCCCCTGCTATGACTTTCTGTCATTTCAGGAGCCTGAGGTCTGTCTGCTGTGGGTTGATCCCTTTACAATGGCCCCATTAGAACTCAGGAAAGCAGAACTCATCTTCCTCCTCATTCACTGCTGATCCTGTTCAAGAGCTCAGAAAAATTACATTTATAGTGACTGGAAACAATGCACTTCTTTTGGTATGAGGGGGACAATCCTAAACTTTTCTGAAATGAGATTTTTCTTTTTTATTATCATATTTTTAGAAGGGATAACTACTTCATCTTCCTCATATTTTCCCATATGGCTGCTAATCCTTCTCCCAGTTTTGATTTCCAGAAGAATGAAAATGCCGGGAAGCTCTGGCTTGCCTATGAACCATACCCTCTTCTCCTAAATGGAATGTTCTTGGTTGTTAAAGCAAAAAAAAAGTCTTGCCTTAATCATTCATCCTCCTTTCCACTGTTAGTCAGTAATGTACATGCAACTTTCCAGCAAGGGATGCACAATCCATTGCAATTTTAATTGGATCCATACATTCAAAAAGATCCTCTTTTCTCCCAAACCATTCATCAGACCTGATTATTTTTGACTTCTGGAGGATTCCTGCTCCCTCTGAATTTTCTTCTCCTTACAGCCTACTTCTCCCTTGTTCACTGGGAGTTTCTTAAGATTGAAGTCTAGAAGCAAAATTTTGAGCAGAAAAACTCAATTTCTTTTGACATCCCCTCTGTGAGATACTTGAAAATGTTTCCTATTTCACAGAAATGGTGCTAAAACCAACAAGGCCATTGCGACACTCAGAAAATATTCTGCCAAATACTTCAGAACTTACAAATATCGAAACCAAATCAGTCCAGCATTAATTCTCCAAAATGTTCTGCTCCTTTCCAGTGCAGAGCACAGCCTTGGCCCATCTTTCCATACAAGGCAGACAGGAATGATTTGCAGGGGCAAAGTACGTCACTGCAGATTTCTCAGAGTCCGACTCAGTGCTAAGCCCAGGCCAAGATGAAGATGTTTAACACATGACAGCACTGAGGCTAAACCAAGCCAGGGCTGCATCTGCACAGGGCATGGATCCCACCGACACGGAAACTTCTCTGGGAGTGTGTGTGGGATGTTGGGAGGAGGGAAAATCAAGTCTGCCATCCGCGTTCAAACCAAAAATATGAGGCAATCCCAACACAGGTGAAATGAAACATGAGGTCTGGTGTTTTAGTGGAAATCAGGGCCACATCTTATGGTTGTCTGCAACTTCCTGAGGGGAAGAGGAGGGGCAGCTCCCATCTCTGCTCCCTGGGACAGGGACAGGACCCAGGGAACGGCTGGAGCTGTGCCAGGGAGGGTCAGGCTGGAGATCAGGGAAAGGTTCTTCCCCCAGAGGGTGCTGGGCACTGCCCAGGCTCCCCAGGGAATGGGCACGGCCCCAAGGCTGCCAGAGCTCCAGGAGCCTGTGGACAACGCTCCCAGGGATGCACAGGCTGGGACCGTTGGGGCGTCCGTGCAGGGCCAGGGGTTGCACTGGGCGATCCTGGTGGGTCCCTCCCAGTTCAGGATATTCCATGATTGTGTGAGAAGGACACTGCAGTCAGTGCAGTGATGGTCAGACCTGGTATTTCAGACTGTGAGGTGGGTTGAGAGCTGCCTGGACAGCAGATCCCAGAGGGCTGTGGTCACTGGAACAGGGTCTGATTGGAGGCCTGTCACTTGTGGTGTCCCCCAGGCTCCAATACTGGGCCCAGTGTTGTTTAACTCATTCATCAATGACTTGGATTAAGGGGTCAGTGCCTCCTCAGCAGTTCAGTGATGGCACAAACCTGGGAAGGGTGACTAAGGTTGAGATGGGCAGACAAGAACTGTCTGAAATTCAACAAGGGCAAATGCAGGGTCCTGCACCTGGGGAAGAACAAATTCATTCACCAGGATGGGCTGGGGACTGTCCGGCATCAATAACCATATTCACCATACCTCACACCCTCACCTGAGCTCTGTGGCACGCTCTGGAACTTGCAGCAACATCAGAACATTCCATTACAAAAGTTAACTGGAGAAAAAAAAATTAGTGATCCATTCTATAGAAAATGGTAACATTTCAAAAGGATTTTTTTCATGCCACATCAAGATGAAATCAAACCATTTTCATCCCGTTCAGACAACGAAATATAAGCCCAAGAACTTAGCAGCCATTACACTTCCAAGATTTTTGCTAAAGTGGGTTGAAGTTGTTGCTCAAAGGGTCCCATGTCAGGAGAGCATCGTAATCAACAAGACAGTAAATGTTTCTTACCAGAGCTGTACCACTTTTAGATAAGTAGCTGAACACAGGTTTGATGACCCTCCTAAACAGAACCGAGTTACCACAATTCACCTCTCCACAAAGAGGGTGACTTGGATGTGACTTCATCCAGTCTGACCTGGGAACACTTCCCTTCCCTCCCCTTGACTTCCACCACTGATTCCACGTAGGGACAAAGAACTCTTCCAGATACTTTTAATCAAAACTCCTCCATCTCCAAGAGCAGCTTTGGAAATCTACCAAGGTTTTTAAAAAATTCCCAATCATCCACTCGGTCTTCTTTTGTTGGTAAAATCACTCCCTGCATCAAAGTGAGAGTGTTAGAGAATCCTGACAGTGTTTGCAGCTTGACTCTGGGAAACTGAGCACTGACACCAGCAGCAGTGGAAGACTGGGAATTTTTGAAGATGTTGCTGCCAATACGAAGAAAATACCAAGCAAAAACAAACTACTTGGAAAATCCCATTGCAGGAGGCCAAAGAACAATTGTAGCTATTTCCACATCTGAAGATTAATAGAAGCCCTGTTTTTCTTATGATTTCCCTTTAGGTCTGGGTTTTTATTGGTTGGATGGTTTGGAGGTGGCTTAGTTAGTTTGTTTATTTGTTTTTAAAGTACCTTTTTTAGGGCTAAAATGCAGCTGCTCTGAAGGTCTTCAGTGTGTGCCTCACACAGCTCTCACACCACCTGTGCAGGTCACACTGCCCAGCAAATCTCTCCACTTGGAGAAACCATCTGGTTTCAGGGGGCCAAAAACTAATTGCTGCAAGCTTCACATCTGAAGACTATCAAGCTGCTTTTGTTATGGTTTCAGGTTTATTTTATTTTACTGTCTTTAAAAGAACAAAGTCTCATTTGTCACGTAATAAATAAAGTCTCTGAGAAACAGCTCATTCCCGAAACAAAGAAGATATCCTAAAGCAATCAAAAGCCATTTGTACAGCATCTTCCCCCGGGAATTGAGTGCTACTAATTGCTGTGTTACACTGATAATCACTTTTCTTCACTAGCAGGGAAGGAAACAAGAGTCCCATTGGTACCCAAGAGCAAAGCTGATCCGAATGTCTAAAACCAGCTCTGACACACCACGGGATCAGATTTGTTTCATTTTCTTATTTTCCAGTAAGAGAGGAAGCTGAAAACCACGGTGTTTTTTCACTCCCTGGATTTAGAATGTCTCCCCAGGAACGTTTGCTCTCCAAACATTTTGGTTTGTAAACAAACAAGTCTGACTGCAGTTGTTTGCACTACAGTAAAATAAATGAATGCTTCAAAGCACAGTCATCTGCTGAGCAAAAAAACCTTACTAGAAATACAAACAGAGCCATGTTCACCCATTGGGCCATTAATACCTCTGTCAGCAGAGCCCCGAGGCACAGATATTGCTGGAGAAAGTCCACATTTCAGACTTTGGTCCTTATCACAGCAAGAAATGCTAAGCCCAACCTATGTGCTTTTAAGAGAGGACTTATCTGGAGGATCCACTGCTCCAGCATACTAAGTTGAAAA
>WBMZ01008616.1:0-87152 GCA_013400975.1 Atrichornis clamosus | reverse complement strand
CCCTGCCCCATTCCCCTCCCTCCGCCAGATGACCACCGAGAGCGGGCAGCAGCGGCTGGAGCCCCCCGTCCCTCTCCGCTCCTGCAGCCCGGCTCCCGGAGCTCTCCAGATGAGCCGGCCGCCCTCCTCCGCCCTGGAGACCTCCACCTCCTCTTCCTCCACCTCCACCTCCTCCTCCTCCTCCTCGGCGGCGGCGGCGTCCTCCAAGAGCAAGAAGGCCAGCTCGGGGCTGCGACGGCCCGAGAAGCCCCCCTACTCCTACATCGCTCTCATCGTCATGGCCATCCAGAGCTCGCCCTCCAAGCGCTTGACCCTCAGCGAGATCTACCAGTTCTTGCAGAGCCGCTTCCCTTTCTTCCGAGGCTCCTACCAGGGCTGGAAAAACTCGGTGCGCCACAACCTCTCGCTCAACGAGTGTTTCATCAAGCTGCCCAAGGGCTTGGGACGCCCGGGCAAGGGCCACTACTGGACCATCGACCCGGCCAGCGAGTTCATGTTCGAGGAGGGCTCCTTCCGACGGCGGCCCCGCGGCTTCAGGAGGAAATGCCAGGCGCTGAAGCCCATGTACCGCATGATGAACGGGCTGGGCTTCGGCGCCTCCATCCTCCCTCAGGGCTTCGACTTCCAGGCGCCCCCCGCCTCCCTCGCCTGCCATTCCAACGGCTACAACCTCGACATGATGCCCAACGCCATGGCCAGCGGCTACGAGGGACTCAGCGGCGGCCACCACGTCCCACACATGTCTCCCAACCCCGGCTCGACCTACATGGCCAGCTGCCCGGTGACTGCCAACGGGGACTACGGCCCCGATAGCAGCAGCAGCCCCGTGCCCTCCTCGCCGGCCATGGCGAGCGCCATCGAGTGCCACTCGCCCTACACGAGCCCTTCGGCTCACTGGACAGCCTCAGGGGCCTCGCCCTACATAAAGCAGCAGGGCCTCCCCGCCACCAACGCCGCCTCGTCCGGCATCCACTCCAGCGTGCCCTCCTACTCCCTGGAGCAAGGATACCTGCATCAGAGCCCCCGCGACGACCTCTCAGGTAGGGGCCCGTATGGGCGGCGGGAGCGGCGGGGAGCGCGGCGCCGGAGGGGGTTTTCGC
This sequence comes from Atrichornis clamosus, assembly GCA_013400975.1. Classification (NCBI taxonomy): domain Eukaryota; kingdom Metazoa; phylum Chordata; class Aves; order Passeriformes; family Menuridae; genus Atrichornis; species Atrichornis clamosus. The sequence goes on along the minus strand of WBMZ01008616.1, from coordinate 86,052 downwards.
CGGCGACAAAGGTTTCGTGTGGGGAACCCCGGACCACCACGGTGTCGGAAAAAAGAGGTGCATTGTCTGCGAGAGGGAAAAAAATACGCGTGGGTTGGAGCTGTTCTGTTTCGGGACAGGGGGGCTGTTTGAGGGGGGCGGCTGTGTGCACGGCTGCGAGCATCCCTCCTGCTTGCCCAGTGCCAAGAAGGAGAATTCCGAGGAAATCCCGGCTTCGTCCCGGCTCCGTCCCGTGTCGCCGTCTCCCTCCCGGTGCCGGCGACATGTGCGCGGCGGCAGGAGCGGGATTCGCCCCTCCGCCCCGTGCTGAGGCTTCACTTCGCGGGGAGCGCCGCCGGGCATCGCCGCCGCCTCGGTAAACCGCGCTCCGCGGAGACGCGCCGCGGGAGTAATCAAATAAAGGCGTCAAACATTACCCTCTAAGCCCCACGGAGGGGGGAAAATGGGAATTAAAAAAAAAAAACCCCAAACTCTAACACCAAAACCACTCGCTTATCTTAAAAAATGCTGGCGAGATTAAAGCGGATCGAGTATATTCCTGCAACTGAGGGGAAGTTTTCTGGTCGCTGTCTCCCACCCCCTCACCCCCTCCCCGGCCGGTGATTACAGACAATGTCTGCTCAGAAAAATCCGAGCACAAAAATGGGTAAAAGATGTTGGGCTCTTACGGGGAATTTTTCCAAATAGCCCTTTTAAACGTGGGTCCCAGAGGTTAAGCAAACAAAGACAGTCTGGGCTGGACCACACCGAAGAGGATTTTAGCCTGACTTAACCCCTATGAGAGCGGGGTCTTGTTCAATTTTATGGGAATTTCAACAAGTAACAAATACAGGCGACCCTCCGCTCTGGGTCCCCTCCCGCCCCCTCCCTGGGCGCCTGTCAATCACTCTCCTGTCCTTCGGCGAGCGCCACAGCCTGCCCTGGCCTCCCCACAGCCCGCTGTCGCCGTAGGGGGAGCGAGCCGCCGTGCAAGTCCCTTTGACATCACCTCAGAAGGGACTTGGGTTGTCAGGGCTCAGCAACCGGTTGCAAACTTTCCTCCCTTAAAAACAAAAGACTCAAACCCCTAAATAGCCACGATGTGGCTTCTGGGGAGAGACGGCTGCAAAGTGGGTCGCCGTCTTACCGGCCTTTCAGCGCAGAGGAGTGCGGGCACGAGGTGCGTCTCCAGGTGGGCTCCTCCGTGCCCACGGGGCTCTACTGCTGAGGTTTCAACCAACTTTTCGGAGATATAGGGGCGTCCTTCCACGTGTTTTTTAGGGCCAGGGCGAGACGCCGGCGGGTTCACAAGGGCATACCCCATTGAACTACCTACCTTCACCGTTAGGAATTTCTGCTTTGGTTTGTTGGTTTTGCTTGGATCTTTGTTTTCTTTTCTTTTTGTTTCTCTGAATCTTTTTCCCTCTGTTTGTTTTACTATTTTCGGCCGCACAGCCCGCCACGCAGGGCCCATGGGGCCATGCGTGGCGCAGGAGTGGGACTGGCCCGGGGAGTGGGGCTGGGAGTCAGCTGCTCCCTCCTCCTGCCAGACACCTGAGGTAAGAAAGCTGATTCCTGGAAGAAAAATTTTCATCCAGAAGCATCTCAAGAATACCTCTTCAAAATAGGAAGCAGAGTGAGAGAGCAAGGGTTCTGGCCCTCCCGGAGTTCCAGTACGATTTCCGAGGCCGGGGTGGTTTAAATCCGAACTGTGTCTGTTCAAGAATGGATGTGGACCACTGGATGCTTTCTTAATGCCAACGAGCGTCCATTACCAGCAGGCTCGGAGTTAATGCCATTACTTTGCAAAACGGGTTTTCTCCTCTTATTTTCTACAACTTCATTATCTGGGCCCAGGACTTTAGGGCAACCCATACTCAATCCTTGGTTAACTAAAAAAAAAAATCAAACCCAGCCCTTTATTTATTTTTTTTCTTGGATCCAATCCTTATTTTTGCGTTATATGTAAAGTCTCTGTGGCACAAACATTTCAGAAGAGTGAAAGGAGATGGGGAGAAAGGACCCGAACTCTTTTATTTGTAATTATAACCAGCAATAATCTTTCTCCTCCCCTCCTCGCAAAAACGGTAGCAAGTGAATTTCGCCTTTCCCTTTCGCTTAAATGCAAAGCAAATTCGGTGGCAATCTCTGTTGATCAGTCAATAATCCTCTACCCATGACAGCGTCAGGGAGGACTTAAACCCGTGAATTTATATCAGACCCAAGAATAAGAGAGGAAAAAATTGGAAACAGGAGGCTTGGTTCTGCTAAAAGGATTTTGAAGCTGGGGGGTGGGGGGAGCTGGACTTTTTTCGCAGACTATTAAATCCTGCTAAATGATTGAATCAGGATTGTAATAAAGTGCCCCAGTTTATGGTGAGCATACCAGCAGGGTTATTAGAAAGCCGAGGAAATCCAGCGAAATAATCACTTTTATAAAGTGAGCTCTGCGGGGTGAAGGAGGGGACAATGCCGGAGGAGAACGGGCTGTGCGCGCCGCCGGCCGACGTGCCAAAGGGTTCGGCCGTCCTGAGGAAGACCGGGAACGTCTTCCTCCTGGTTTTTTATTTCTCTTTTTTCTTCTTTTTTTTTTTTCCCTTTTTTCTTCCCTGCTAGTCCTCACTCTCCTTCTCTTTCTTTCGCTGCCTTTTTTTTCCCCCTGGAATTTTTTTTTTTTTTAATTTCTTAACCCTCGGTCATATTTGACAGGATCCCGCTAGCCGAGTTTGACATCCGCACGCCAAACCAAAACCCTCTCTGGCTCTACCCTGCAGGCCTTGCTCGGGCAATGATCCCCTCCCCGTCGGGCCCAGTAGGAACCCTGCCAGACTAAAGATCCCAGCACGGCCCTACGGCTCGGTGTTGGGGGTGGGGTGATGTCTCCCATGCGGCCCCCGAAAGGCTGCCTTAGGCTGTGGGAAATTACAGTGGGAATTTGCAAGGTCATTTGCATGTCGGTGCCACGGATGTGCTTTGCTTGTTGTTGTTGATGAACCGTAGGGTGTATCTTATGTTTATGAAAGCACAGACGCGAAAAGGCGTGAACGCTCTTACACACACACATAAATAAATACATACTGTATCAACACACAAATGGATCGTGATTGGAATTCAACCTGCAGCCGTTCAAGACAAAAGCGAATCCTCTCAGGAATGGGATAGGGAGGGGGAAGAGCGAGGAAAGACGGGAATCAGGTTCAAAAGGCTGTGGTGCATGCAGGAAAACACGCAAGTGTCATCGTCGCCTGTCACACACCTCACACAGTCCCTCAACTACTCCCCACACTGAGGCTGAACTAACCCTCCTCGCTGATAGGTACCCAGGGCAGAGGGTGGACAGACAGGAGTGCCTGTGTGCCCACGCAGGAGGGATGCTCAGGAATATGCGTGCACACGGCATGCGGCCGGGCACGTGTCCGTGGGCTTCCACCGCCGCATGCCTTCCTCTCCTCAGCCTGCGTGCCACAGGGCTGTGTGGTTTAGAACATCCCCGTAGAGCAGGCTCGGGGGCTCGTACGAGCACGGGTGCAGCTCGGAGCCTACCCGCGGGCGATGAGGGACTCCGGGAAATCCATGTGCCCTCTTCGCTCGGGGCGATGGGATCCCCGGTCTCTCTGTTCTGAAAACGGGGCAGGCTCTGCCCCGAGAGAGCGTCCAAGTCCGCTGTCAGGAAAGCCAAAGAGGGGTTACCAAACCTTGCAGCGGGGAGTCTAGACTGGGGGTAAGGGAGCAGTGTGCCAGCTCTGTGCAGGCAGCCTCTCCTCCCACCCAAATGACCTTGCGGGTGAGGGAGGAAGGGCTGCTCCACCCGGGCAGACCTCTCCGACTTCTGAGCAGCTCTTGTTATTTCCTTCTCTTGCAGTGGGACTGCCTCGCTACCAGCATCATCCCTCCCCGGTGTGTGACAGGAAAGATTTTGTCCTCAATTTTAATGGCATTTCTTCGTTTCACCCGTCCGCCAGTGGATCTTACTACCACCATCACCACCATCAAAGCGTCTGTCAAGACATCAAGCCCTGCGTGATGTGAAGGCAGCACCCCAACAGAGACAATCAGGTGTCATTGAGCAGAACCGAGGTGTAGACGGACCCACGCAGATTAAATATAATGTGCACTCTGATAGCATTGATAGTACACGAGTCACTTAGCAAAATTGCCTGAGGAAGAAGTGTTTTCGGTCCCCCTCCATCCCTTGAAGGACACGTGCAGCCGATATAATGCTCCAAAGGTCTTACTAAAAGAAAAATGCGTTGAGTGATGTTTTGGGTTAGGGAGGACGTAAGTGTCTTTATGCCAAATCTGACCACCTTAATCATAGACCACCTTTCTGTGATCTCCTAAAGAATCGAGCTCTGGGAAAGGGAACAATTCGATATATTTTTATACGAGAAAGTGTCTTTGAATAGGAAAAATAAATCTCCCAGCTGAGCACCTGCGAGGACTCCCCCTTCCGTTACTGCATTAGCAGGAAATTTACTTCTTTATTTTGTTCTCTTCCCGGGCCCCACCAAGGACACTTTGTATGGACTTCAGCACCGGCCGATTGATATTATTAAAACAGTATTGTTTAGCCCTTTCGTGTATAGACTTTGAGAAAAGTTCGATTTTTTTTCCAGTATTGCAGCAATACAACGTTTTGTTTTTTATTTTTACAAAAGTTGTTTTCTACCACAATATTTTTAAAAAAATTATTTTAAATAAATCTCGTGTATACTCACACACTATTGCTTTAAAAGGAGAATATATTTGCACTTATGTATACTTTTTACAATTTGCCAAAATAATTTGATGTAAAAATTTTTTTTCCAATAAAATGTATATAAACGACTATCACTGGACAGACACTTCTTTTCCCTTGGCTCCTTCTGAGAATATTCTTCCATCCCAGCATTCGAGACCGTTAAAATTGCAATCCCAAATCTTCCAGTCGCTGCAGGCGGAGGAGGGGAGCGAGTGGTTGACCCGAGGAGAGCAGTGCCATGGTCTCTGGGCTACACCTCCCGCCGCTACCCACTTCCCACCCTGCCTTCCACCGCTGCTGGATAGACTTTGAAATAGCCGGGGTAGAGGACGTAAAAGCAGGAGGGTCCGGACGGCATGATCCTGTTTTCGAGGGCTTCTCCCGGTCTGAAACGCCCTCTCCGCCCTTTAGGGATGCCCCCGTGTCCCCGTCCCACATAGCCCCCTCGGAGTCCTATGTGGCCCGAGGGGCCTTTGCCACGTGTGGGGGCAGGGGTCCCCGTGCAATGCGGGGTTGGAACGAGAGGGCATGTCACGGGTGGGCGGCGAGAGGGGTCCGCCATAAAACCGTGGCTTGATAAGGTCTGGGGGAAGCACTGAGGAAGGTGTGGGCAGGGAACTGGGCCGGAGGCGAGAAAAAGGAAAAAAATGTAGCAAAGGAATACAAAGAATGGCTCCCGAAGCACCCGAAGCAAAGCAGCTCCTGTCCCCACGATGCCGACGTGCCCCGTGGATGGCGAGCGTCCAAGAGCCGGAGCCGGGCGCCGGTAGCTGCTCGCCTGTGCATCCTGCAGACGCCCCCGGCCGCGCCAATCCCACGGCTGGGGGATGCGCTCCGAGCCCACCCCGCACGGCCCGGCCAGGGGGCGGCCCTGCCCGGGGACAGCCCGGCGCTCCCCCGCCGTCGGCTGCCGCTGGTCGTCACCCCGCGCAGCCCGTCCCATCGGACCGGGACAGAGTCGTCCCCGTAACCCAACGCGCCCGATGCCCGACTCTGTCCGGCCCAGCGCCCGAGAGCTGAAAAAGCGGGAGAGAGTTGTAGGAAAATGCTCTGTGCTTGTGTGCACACACGTATGCTTGTGTATGTGTGTGTATATATACATATATATATTTTTATATGTGTGTATGTGTGTGTGTGTGAACATACACACACACACATATATAAAGTTATATCAATGTAATTATACATAGAGATAAAACTCTTCATCTTTTAAAATACACATTTAGGCTCAGACATGCTCTTTTCTTCCCTGAGCTTCTCAGGGCCTGTGATAAATTATAAAGTCAGTTTCAGAGTTTGCTCCGACCACAGTGCTGTGTTTACATTCTTTCCGAGGCAAGCCTGCATGGTCGTAATTTATATCCTAAACACTTGAACGTAACTTGTTTACACAGGAATGACAGGACCTCAAAGAGAAAAAAACTGCCTTTCCCTGCCGGCGGCCGGGCGCGGGGCGCCAGTGCCCTCCAGCGGCCCCGGCCCGCAGCGGCGCCCCGGCCGCCGGGCTCCGGCAGCTCCCCAGCTCCGCAGCTACACCAAATGCTGTCACTGACTTAAAAAAAAAAAAAAAAAAAAAAAAATTCTTTTTCCTCACTTTCTGAGTTCTACTATATACCAGAAGGCGTGAATAATGCTCACAGTGGCTATTCTCCTAAGAAACGGGAAGGATCTGCTAGGGCATCCTTCGGTTTTGGGCTTCTGTGTTCTCTCTTGGTGATTAAGACTAACAAGATTCCCTTTTCCCCGTTAAAACTTCTCAGACAAAGGACGTTTCAGAAGCAGTACTCTTTAGACATCAGTATGTGTCTGGGTGCTGCCAGTAAAACGAACTCAACCTCTTTCTTCTGAATATAAGAGTGATTTTAAATGACAGAGAGGAAGAAATCGGTGAGATTTTAAAGTTAATTTGATCTGATTTTGTTTTGATATTTGATTTTATTGCAGTACCTTCTGCCCTAGGAATTCAGCTCTTGTTTAGTCTCAAGAACTCCAGTGGCTGCAGAGTCAGTGAGAGTCATGACCAAGAGCTATGCCACTGTGAGGACAAGGGATTTACATTTTAGCCATTATGGTTAAAAATCCTCTGCATCTTTTAACATTTGTTAGCAACCACTGAACATACCCAAATACTTCACATTTCAGAAAAAGAAATTCTCTGTTAGAGATCCAGCACACTGAGACTTCTAATCATAGCAGTAGTGATGCAGTACCCATCTCCGAGATTTGCAGAGACAGTGTCAGAGAAAGTATCAGGGCAGACTGAAATTTCTAGTGTTGAAACAAAACCAGAAATCTAGATCTGTGTATTTAGTCTGAGCAGTGTGAAAGAGTCCAGGAAGGCAGACCCAAAGTCGAGCATGCATTTGTTAGTCACCCTGTAGGGAAATTTCTAGTTGCTATGCTAAAATGACCATCCTTTGGTACAAAACATGGGAAGGTCCGTGTCCCTGCAGCTGTCAGTTATTGCTCTTTTCTTTGACAATAGTCTGTTCTCTTCCTCTTTGTCTCTTCATTCCTTGACTGCTGACATGTCCCTGACTGCTTTGTTCTCTATGTTTGGATTGCAATATGTTTAAGTGATAATTTTCTTTCCCTTTAGCTGTGCTATAGCCCAAGTAGCATGCAACAACAGTCACGCACCTCTGCTGTGTCTGAAAATATAATCACCACTGACTTTCAGCCTGGGGCTTCAGCCCATACAATCACTTTGTCCTTACAGGTGAGCACGACAGAGGATGAGAGCAGAGAACTTCTAGGTGTACTTCTGGTCTATCCCAGTGAAGAACTAGTGCATGCAGAAAGCGACATTAGCTTTTCCAACCAGATCAGTTGGTCTAATGCATTAGTAATGCAAACCGTGCCTCCCTAATGACCTCGGACCGCCACAGCTACGAGAAAGCTACAACGAAATTACAAATAGTTAGTCATCTAGACTGATGGCATAGCTCACATTTGGTGAGGTGCTGAGGTAAATGGATTGAACGCAGACTAATCCAAACATTTCCATTATTAGAACATGCTAGGCAGAGGCTCAGTGGGATGGGAATGAAATCACGCTGGAGCGTCTCAAACAGTTTGCGTGTGATCCACTATAATCTTATACATATATTTTCTCCATTCTCTAGTTTCATCACAGTCTTACTGCCTCAGTGGAGGGATTTTGCTTGTGAGGGTGTTTATATTACACAGAAAAAAAGCCCACTCAACCACTTGAAAGCTGGGTTCATTTGAGCAATCATTTTAACATTGGCAAAATTAGCTAAATGCTGAGATATCTTATGTGGGATGTTGAATTTCTAGCTGGTAGTTGACCAAAGCATTCTTTAAAACAATCAGTTTATCAATCCCATTAAATCTTCTTGCCCATTATTCTATTAAGACCAACATCAGATGAATATCTTGCTGTGTTTTGGCTCAGCTGGCAACGTACCTTTAGCCAATAAAATATTTTCAGTTTAGTGAGAGTTTTAGCCTGCTTTGGAGGCAAGGAAAAGTAAAGATTTTTTTTAAAACTCAATAACAATAAGCCTGATTTTATTGAACTAGAAAGATTTGCTCATAACATATACGTGAGGTAATATTTGAATAAGACTGTTCAATAAAATGCTAGGTATGTCACTTAGGCCGAGCGAAAGCAAGGTGCTGTTTTCAATTATAATTTTAATATACCTGAGCACGTGAGTACACCCATTAAAGTCAATGGGATTATGCAGACGTTTAGAGTTAAAAGTGCTTTGCTGAAGAAGGATGATAGGACTAGAGTTAAACACTACAGGTTCCTCCTATGTGCTGTGGCTGAGGTCTGTATAAGAAAAGGAGTAGAATATACCTGATTCATATACAGGATGAAAATTAATTCAAAACATACTCCAGCTTTGAATAGAGATGTATTTTACAAAACCTGCTGGCATTAATCTGCATGAAATACTGCCTTAGCTAATAAGAACACCCGGGCTTTATTTATATATTGAGCCATTTGATAGATACAAATGAAGAAAGAGGTAAATAGAAGCCAACATATTTTTGAATAAAAGCCCAGAGGTTCTTTCAGAGTTCAATGATCTTTGTGTCTAGATTATAAAGAATTCAGAGCACTCTGTGTGACTTGCCAACTACTGAATAGAGCTCCAAAACATCTGTAATATTAAACAACTTCAAGCCTCCTTTTTATTCTTGTTTTCATCCAGCAGTGATTTATAGAAATCTACTGGTTTCTCCACTGGTCTTTTCTAAAAAGAAATATGCGGGGAGGAGGAGGAGGTTTTAAAATATGTTGGGACACCACTACAAAACTGTGGTTGGAAATTAGAGATATTTTAACAGCGGATTTAGATTTATTTAGGAGATTATGGAGAAATGCTAACTGCATTACATCAATTATTTTAAGCACTGCAAAATGAATTTGTGGTGTTGTGCGAAGAACCACTGAGTTCACAGGTAATTTGATGTTTTAAGGGTAATTCAAAGAGACTGAACTGCTTTTGAGGAACAGGATTTCTTGGACAGGATCCCCACTGGTAACATTTTCCTTGCAGTAAAGTTGCAGCCCATTAATTCTTACTGTCCAAATATAGGTAGCATTAGTTTAAATTAGAAGTTTTATAACTGATTTAGTTGAGCTACTGAAATCCCTTATGTACACAATCTTATCTCATTTTCAGAGATCCTTTTTGGATTGGTTTATACCTGTCCCGATTAACATACACCAAACACAATTTACTTGATGAAAAATCTCTCAGTTTTGTGTTTGGATCAGTTCAAACCTGTTTGAAATTCTTCTTTGAGACTGGATCTCAAGCACAGAAATTTTCTGATATGATGAAAAGTGTGATTTAGTTCAAACAGCATAACTGGTGTTTATGGACACTCCATCACTGTAATCCCTTGTTTATACATGTACAGCTGCAAACTGCACCAATACAACCAACTTTAAAGTGGCATCAACTCCTCAAAGCTGATTGAAACTAAACAGGGCAGTGTCTGTGACTGGGAAGTCCTTATGTTAAAGGGCTGCAGCTTTTCCCTGAATTTTAGAAACTGGATCTACAGCATGATCAGTACTAGAAGTTCCTGGACAATATTACTTGCAGAAGCAACACGTTAAAATCAGGCCTTGGACCTTCTTGAATTCATGGTTGTTTTAGTTTTTTTACCTGGATGTTTCCCTGCCAGAGATTTGTTGACCACTGGTGGCTTGCAGAGCATTTACTGGTGGCTTAGAGAAAACTGTTTGGTTACAGGAGGGTGCTTCTCATCCTTTGTACTGGAGAGAATATGAACAGAGGGGAGGGAAGGTTAGAGTCAATAACATGATTCAGTCTTTTTTAAAAAAGCCGTAAAGAGCCTTCAACATTAAAATTGCAGGACACAGAAATGTTTCCAGATTCTGCCACCTGTGCTTTGGCACACTGTCTCTCAGCGCTGGCAAAGCCAGATGGTCTCTTGGCCATTAATGAAGGAAAAGCAGAGTTGTACACTAGAAAGGAACAAGGAGCATCAGAAAAGTACTGGAGGACTGTACTTTTATTCCAGGTGACTTAATAGGCAAAGCCATAATAGAAGGGTGTAGATTCCAGGGAGTGATGTGAATGTTATCAGGTTGGGGTAATCTTTGATGAAAGAAGTGCAAGAACAGGTGTAACTTCTGCAACCACCATGGGAAGATCCACTATGTCATTATGAAAGGCAGAATTATTAAGCCCCTTAAAAATACACATCAAGTTCTACTCCTCATATCATGCACTAAATCTTGCTTTCACGCATGAGAAGTTCCCCTCATTGCAGTGTACCCTTTTTTCCTTTCTGAATCAGAAACAAAGCTGCAGTGGGAAGTGGGAACACTTGAATCCCTCAATATATTGCTTTTGCCTAGTGTGAGGCAACAAGAACGAGTGGCTAGGATAAAAGCAATAGCTCAAGATAAGTGACCTTCAGTAAACAAACAGAGGCTTGTTCCAGGACAGCAGAGGAGCAGAGGGTAGGAGGGTTCTGGCTTGACTACCCATCAAAAGTGTCCAAAGTAGTCTGAACAAGCACAGACACAAGGCAGGGCTCTGCCAAGTTACTCAGCAGGCTCAGAGGTTCTGTCAATAAAGCAGTAGAAACTGTGGTGAAACCTCTCTTAGACACAGGCCCTTGTGAAGCCGCCCAGCCTTGCTCAAGCTCCCAGCAGTAGGCAGTATGGAGCGACATGCAGAGCTGGTAGTTCTTCAAATATTCTCCTTCTCAAAGCATTATTCCTTCCATGAAAATCAGCCAGCAGTCTGAATTTTAGAAGACTACTTTATCCCTGGATACTTGCAATTTCAGGCTTCCCAGACAATGGCGTGCAGACATCCTGGGAAACGCAACTGGCACACTGCGTCCCACTGCAGTCTCCAGCCAGCGAAGCCTGATCTTGCATCCAAGAGAGGAAAGGACCACAGCTCTGTACTTGCCTTCAGCAAGACCATAACGAGGACAAGGACAGATCTCAGCTGGAGCACTTTATGCCTGATGTCGCTGTGTTTGTGACTGTAATAGCAGTGAATATCCAGGAGGGTGATAACAGCAGCAAGAGCCTAGTCTGGCCAACAGAGTGCACAGTGGCATTCCCCCATATGCTTTAGCCTTTGAACTCTGATCTTGTCAACCTTCTTCATCTCCTCTTAGTTTTCCACGCCTGTGGATTACTCTAGAAATTTTCTCTGTCTGCCAAATAAACTTTATTTCAATCCTGGGACACAAGCCTTGCTCCCATACTACTTCAGACAATGGCCTTTGTTATCAAAACCATGAGGGCAAGGAATGACTGTGAGTGATTCATACACTACTGTTTCTGTTCTAATATTATAACACCAGATATGCAGAACTCTGCAAGCCCTTGAAATTTCCTCTGCATTTTCCCACTGATTTCCTCCTGATTGTTACTGATGAATTGCATGCACTGCAGTCCTACTATAGGACCAGAGTTTAAAGATATCCCTCAGCAAAAGAAAAGACCTCCACATGTACTTGTTTCCCCAGTCCAAAGAGAAGGATTAAGATTCCCAAAACTTTGTTGTTTTTTTTTTTAACTGTAGCCTGTTGTTTCTGAATTTTGATTCTATAGGTTCCCACTTCCTAAAGGAAATACAAGGAACTCTAACTCAGTTTCTGATCGAAGGGATCAAAGAGAAGACAGCCAGACTAGATGAGGGCAGACTCATAATAACTCATCAGATAGGCCTACAGGAGACATAGGAAAGAGCAAGAGAAAGACAAACATGGAATTCAGCCCAGCAGAAGTGTGCTAGTTCTTCTACCAGCCAGTACTGCGTTTGGTTAGCTCCTTCTTGGCCCAGTCCTTCAGACTTGGAGGGAAGTGTGACAAAAAGTCCACGTTCTCATTGAGTAGAAAAGCGTCTGCTGTAAGCAGCCGACATTTGCCTGTTCCAGGAGAGCCCTGTCTTCCTTTTCAGCCACCACTGCCCAGCACCTGGGAGCTGGCTGCCTCCCCAGGGACGTGTCTAAGAGCAGTCCAGAAGGGCATGAAGGGCAGGAGACATCTGAGCTGTTTCCACCTGCCCATAGTTGGTTCTGGTCTTAAGTATCCCCAGGGTCCCCAGGCACCAGCCACACTGCAAGGGTGAGAAACAGAAAACAGATGGTCATATGAAACAGACCATCCCATCTAGGGGCATGTCAGGACATATTTATTAGTCAGAGCATGCACCACAACAACACATGGCTGTCCTTCTACATGGAAAAGCCTTTGATGGTTGGCTAGTTATGGCTAAAAATGAGACAAATTCATAGTCCAGATAGGCTCTAAGTATGCCAAAAAGATCCATGTGCTGGCAAACATGCTATTCAGCTTGTTCATTTCCTGTACGCTGTTTGAAGCAGCCAGAGCCCTTTCTCACTATTTAGCCCTTTGAATGCAGAGTAAAATAAAAACAGAAGAAGAAACATGCAGCTCACAAAATTTCCAAGCTCAGCACTTTAGGAGGCACTTGAGCACAGGGAGAGCAGACACAGGACCCCCCAGAGCTGGGAAAGCCCCCAATTATAGCATATGTTCTGCATAGTCTGCTCTGTGGCGATGTTAATAAATTTGTCGCTTGCCTGCACAGCTGTCATTCACAAGGTCACTTCTTTCCACCAGAAGGAGGACCTGACATAGCTCTCTCACATCCTTACAGACACAGGCTGTAGGTAGAAGCCTATAAAAAACCAATCTGTCCATAAAGTGCACATGTCTTCATGTTCTTTCAGGTGGACTCATGCCATGAAGAAAATGTAGCAAATTCCTCATAAGTCCAGTCTCAAAGTCCACGTGGTCTAGGATCTTGTGTTTGAAAGGGGAACAGAAAATGGATGGACTTAAAAAAACATTAGAGAAGCGTAACAGCCCCTGTTTGCTCCTGATGAGGTGTCTCTGGAGGGTGTGAGCTACATCCTGAATGTCCTTCCTTGTTTTAAGAAGATAGTCATCACACCTAATTTTGCCAGGGCATTCATTTCCCAAGATATCCCCTCAGCAGTCTAAGAACTGCTGATTGAATTCAGCTTTGATTTCTTTTCCAAGCTCATAGGCGAATGCTGCACACACAGAAGATACTCTTTCAACCTCATCAGCCTATTCCAGCAGCCCCAGGAGCTTCAGAAGATACAAGAAGTTTTGCAGTAGGCAAGTATGCATCACACCAACCACTCTGAGGGTGAAATTTGCACTCAGATTTGAACTCAGCTCTTGGCCTCTCTAGCATCCTGTGCTGGGGCATACCAGAGACGGTTTAGGTAGTGTTTTAAAGACACATTTCTTTCTCTGCATTTTGTCTGTGTTTATTTTAACTTTAATGCCAAGACAGAAGCTCTTGATTCATCTTAATTAACTTTTTTTCTTTTTTTAAGTTATTTTACCACATCTGCGCTTGTCTCCTTCCGAAGGCAGCTCACCACCATCTTCAGATATTCTGGCCCCTAGTGTCTTATTGTGGCTCCTTTAATCCCCACCTCACAGGAAGTGAAACCTGCTTAGGCAGGAGACTGCGTTTTTTCTGTAGCGCACATATAAAAGCTAGTCGTCAAAACTCCTTTTACAGAAAAAGTAGTCAAAATAGGCATCTGAGGAAGGGTGATGGGATCTCTTGAAGATGTCTTCTCTGGAATAACATGACTCAGTCTCCACAAGCACATTTCTCCCCATTGGCTGTGGAAAAGCTCAGATGACAGGCTTGAGTGATGGTGTCTGCTCTGTGGTTAAGGGAGATGAATCCTGGCCGAGACCCTGAACAACAGGTAATAGACAAGATTGCACTGTTGGCTTCTAGCACCATGCTGTGTAGTCCCCACCACTCTCCACAGGGAACGGAACTTTCTATTAATCTGCCTTCAGCAAGACCCAAGTCTTTTTTCTTTTCTTTTTCCTGAGCTCACATCAAGCGCTCCCAGTCACACGAATATTTTGCCTTCCCCTCTAGTGTATATTATTTTGCATGTGCCACCAATTTAGCTCTATCTGCCATTGTATTGGGCCTTTGCCTGCTTTGCTGAAGTCTCACTGACATGCTGCCTCCAGTGAAGTACCAGGCTTTGACTAAAATAAATAACTTCATCAATTTCATTTTCGTATTCCCATTCCCCTTTCCAGGCTGCCAGTATATACTTTAAACAATACCAGACCTTGCCACTTCTGTGTCAACATCTTTTCAGAGACAAAAACTTGCTATTTTTTCATGTTTATTGCCTCCAATTTCTTAGATAGCTTTCAGTTCATGGGTTCTCATCGTATGAGAACCTTAATTTCTTTAGTAAACACTTAACCAAGATCTTATCAAAGTTCTTTAATAGAAGGATGTGGGATGCTGGAATTTTGGTTTGGTGTTTTTTGTTTGGTTGGTTGGATTTTTTATATTTTTTGATACAGAAATCAGGATGGAACTATATAGTTGCAATTGAAAGATCAATTCCCAGAGAGTATGCAATGCTTTTCAAGCCCATGAATAAACTTCTCATCTTAGTTACACTGGTGCAAACTAAGCAAGCAAGCAAAAGCTTTGTTAGTTTTGGCTGATTACTTGGGCAGATGTAGCACAACTGAAAGAAAAACCTGCTTAAAAAAGTTTTGAGAAAACCTGCTTTAAAAAGTTTTGAGAAATTTATAGTCTGATCAGATACTGTATTAAAAATATGATAAACTAGTATTATCAGTAACAATTTTTTGTAAAATCACCTTGTCCAACGCACTGGAAATGTTACGTATTTGCAGATATCAGCATTTTGTTACTGAATGCACATGTTAATGCAGTGATGGTGATTTGGAGAATCCACTACAAAGAGATGAGAATGAGAAAGGAAACTGGCAAATGTGAAGAACCCATACGAAAAAAAAAGTTATTAAATCTGTCACTGTGCCTTTCCTTGCTGTTATTTTCTGTACAGTGCAAAACAAAGGAGGTGGGTAGGAGGAAATGTGCAGGAAATTAAATAAGGAGGATTGTAAGATATCCCCAGAAATAGTGAGCAACGCCCAGGAGGTCGGGAGCAGCTGACCATCCCAGTACTGGCCTCTTTGGCCAACAAGCTGGCATGTCACCAGCCCCATCCAGACCCAGAGCTGACAGACATTCCCGTCTAACATCATTTCCGACAGAAAGACAGAGGTTTGTGTCCTGCCTCTCCCAGCCCAAGAGCTGAGGTGCCAAGAGGACATGGAACTTGCCCAAAATCCGGGAGGGAAGAATGAAGCTTAAGTCATATTCACGCGTGCAGGCCTTCTTTTGTTATCGTAACCCAGTTATCGAAGCAATGTGTTCCTGTTGATTTTTAAACCCTGTTTTGTTTTGAAAAGTCCAAACTGCGTCACTGGACGCATTGTCTGGTTACAGAGCTCCCAAGAGTGGGGAACTTCCAGCCAAAGTCCAAACCAGCTCAGCAAAATGAGGAGACATGGGGGTTTGAATTCAGGGATCTAGTCTGAAAGGGATGGTCCCAGTCTGAAATGATGGAGAGCACAGCGAAGGGGTGCCTGTGGAGAGGCTGCAGAGGCATGGGAGGGCAGCAGGTACATTGGCCGTGGAGAGGTGACATTGGCAGATGGATACTGGCTCTTGTCACAGCTTGGGGCTGTGGCATGCTAATGTGAACAAGCCTGTCACAACTGACAGGGTTTTTGCCTTTTTCACTTGTGGTTCTGCATTATGCAGGCCCTACATTAGGCAGGCCCTCCATTGCCTGGAGAACAGGCCTGGGTAAAGCATGACATCCACTTCATCCTGAGAGGTAACACCTAGGGGATCTGTCACCAATAATGTGTCTGGAAAGCAGGAAAGCCCAGAGAGATGACAAGAGGACGAGAGCGACTTTGTAAAAAGCTAGCCTACAAAGAAAGAGTTTTGACCTATAGGATGGGGACACATGAAAGTGGTTAGGGGTGGGAAACATGAATATGAAGATATGAATGAAAAAAAGACAAAAGAGAAGTGATCAGAGTCATTCTGATGGAGAAAGAGGATGGGAAAGTCAAAGAAAGGAAGGCTTTAGGCAAAGGTCAGTGTAGGACAGAGGGAAATCGAGGAGGCTGGAAGGGGTGAATAAAATGAGGATGCCAGGAAGACCTTTCCAAATGAAAGAAGGAAACTAAGATGGCTAACCTGCAGGAGGGGAAGTCCTTCCTGTTTGGTACTCTGCAGGAGAGGAATAGCCTCTGAAAACTCAGTCCAGGAAAGGAAACAGAGAAATGCATATAATGGAAAGGCAGGAGGGGATAGGGAAAAGAAGAATCTGCATGGAGATGAAAATGATCTTTCATTTAACCTGGATAGGCCATTTGCTGCTTGTCCCCTTGGACTTTTTATTTCACTCTCTTTAAGACATTTCCAGGTTGCTACAAGCATGTCAGGTCCTTACTGAAGCTCACATGGTTTCTCTGCACAGAGGGACATGTAGATCTCAATATATGGTATCGTCTATCAAAAGTGAGTTTTGCTACTACATGAAAATGCATTTATCTCCCATGTAGGTAGCATTTGCAGATTTCTTCAAAGCTAGGCTCTAGCTGTCACAACAGTCTCAGTATTCCTGTCTCCCCTATACCTCATTCCCTTATACCTGTAGTCTGTCTGCAGAGATAAAGTCACTGAGAAAGAATAGAGATCTGCTTCTTCAGAAAAGCCTTATTTTTGTCTTATCAGTGAATTAAGTACATCCTGTGCACAGAGACTAAAAAAAAATTAAAGAATCCAAGTTCCCTGGAACCTCATCATTGGCTTACACTGCCAGATTGTTATAAAATGGCTTAAGTAAATAAATAACATTGCATTGTCCAAAAACTCCTCTCTTGGAAAGCTTTTTATCCAAGCTCTTTATGCAGTGAAGGTAACATTAACATCTTCATGGTCCTTTAAAAAGTGGTCTGTTACATTGTCATAAAAAATGTGGTGAAAGTATACTCCAAAATTATTCCAAATAAGGAAAAACTGGAGCATAATTTATTACTGCTATAAATTCTCATGTAAATGTCAGCAACCAGTAGATCCTGGCCTTCAGTGATGGCAACTCTCTTAGTAGGAAAGATGCAGTGTTTAGTTTGAGGCTGTAAAAATGCTCATCTGTAGCCTTTGTACAGGCAGTACCCAGAAACTGTCTCCCAGCCACAGAAAGAGACTCAAGTGTGACAGATTCCCTTTAGGATTTGTGTCACAGCAACAGTCATCAACAGCACGAGCATCGGCACGGCAGGGTGGTCCGTGTGGGACATTGTGTGTTGTCTCTCAAGATGTACCTCAGCTTTCGTCTGGGGAACCCAAGACCCTTTTACTATGGAAACTGCATTCCACCTCAGCAAGAAAACAGAAGCCTTTTGCCTAAAATTAGAGGTTTGTTACTCATCACTCCCAGGGCTTTTGGGATCCACAATATCTTGAGGCACCCAGTTTGGAGCAGAGGGATCATTTGAATTCAACTTGACTGCTGGGAGTGGAGTCTCAGGAATAACAGCAGGGCAAAGGCAAGCAGAGTTTTGAAGCGAGGAGCCAGTTTCTGCCCTTGGGCTGACTCCTTGTGTGTTTTTTATGTGATTAGGCCAACATGTTTCACCCATGCTTTCTTCAGCCCAGGGGAGCAGAGTCCTTGTGCCCACGGCCACTTACATGCCTTCCTCCTTAGCTCTGTCTCTGGACAGGGAACTCAGCCTGTTGCCTGTTCCCTGTTCCCTCAGCAGAACCTTTGCTTCTGCAACAGAGTAATTCAGATACAGGCAGGAGGTTACTCATGACATAAAGCAACACCAAAGCTGGTCCAGCGTGTACTGACTTCTGCCGTAATACAACCAGCCTAAAAGGCTGCCTTGGCTGATTCATGTGCACACATCTATCAAGGAAGGCCATGATACCTCAGCATTAAGAGCCATTTATGGTTTTGCTAAGGCAGGTAACTAACTTCAGACATGTAGAGATGCTTTTTATGCTTAAAAATAAAAATAATTTATTTACAGGTTTACCACATTATCAAGGTGAAGAAACAGCACATATCAGTGCTCATAAACAGTGAGAGGAGCATGTTTCGATGCTAACCTTTTCCTCATTTTCTCATTTATCATCTCCTTTGTTTCAGTATTATTCTCCTTCTTTCACTACTCACTCTCAGCAAATTTGAAACCCTTCCCTTATGCCTTCCCCCTGTTGCCTTTCTCTGCAAGACCTGTACCTGGTCCCAAAATTTCAGCTTCTCAGCAGTGGTAAGAAGGGACAAAAAATGGGCCTGGCCCACAGGTGCAACCCACAGCCCTTTCCTGGGGTGATGCTCGTGGTGGCTCTGCCACTCCAGCTGGCCCAGCTCACAGGTTGTGGCTAACCTGTTTTATAGGTGGGATGACATCTTTGGAGCAAATGTTCTGGAGATGCTTACCAGACACTTTGCAGCAGCAAGGCAGAATCCCTCTCTCCAGGGCTACTCAGCTGGTTTTGGAGTAGGCAGCCTGACCACACAGTATCATGCCATTGACTTTGAAGCCAAATTCCTCACTGATTACTCTTTTTTTCCTCAAAGCTGAATGTTTACACGCAGTAAGTACAAGATGCTCAAACACTATTGCAGTTTTTTCCCCACACACTCAAAATGATTGGAAATTTTTCAGTGAGTGTCCTTATGTGTTAGTAGGTGCACAAGACCATCAGAGACAACAGGGCAAGCTGTAATTTTACTTGGTGCAAAGACGTCCAAAACTAAAGCAAAAATCCAGGGAGGATTAGGTACCAGAGGAAATGCTGTAAAGCTAGGTGATGTGGGGAGCACCCTTTGGAAGGTCCTCCTCAGGCTTTGATGGGCTTGGATGACATTTGGCACTCACTGAAAAAGGTCTTGTCTGCATCAGCCTATTACTCAAGTCAACAGCTTGCTCATCACGTCAGCCTTGGGTCCTGCTGGGGCCGCAGGGTCATATCGGCAGAAGAGCTGCCACCTCAGATCTTCCTGTTGGAAAACAAATGCAAAGGTGCAGCTTTAGGGAAGAATTCGCCCCTAAACTCTAGAGGAATGATCAGGTACTTACAAACAGGTCGTCACTGTCTTTGCAAGATCAGCCTCTCTATGTACTTTTTAAAGCTGTATACTTAGATGTGAAGCCTTAGAAAAGGAAGATGCCTTTAAAAAGGATTATTTTAATTTCCAACCATCATATTTTAAACTCAGTCTTCTCAGAAAGTGAGGGCCACTTGAGTTAAGGTGTTAAACTTTTTCTCCTTGCTTCTCCACGTCCCCTTTCTGCTCCTGTCTAGGGTGTCTCTGACTGCTTCTGCCTTTCTTTTGATTTTAAAAACACAGATGTAAGCAGATAATGAGGCCACAGGAGGAGAATCCTTCAGGATGTCTTGTTTGGTTTGGAAATATTTAAATGTCTGCTGCATTTCCTTTGAGCACAAGGCAGGAGTCTGTGAAAGGGCACTGCTCCTTCTGCTACCCACAGTACTGCCGGGGTGGGAGAGTGTGCGTGCATGCAAGCATATGTGTGCATGTGTGCATGGGATGGTTTCTAATCTTTTCAACATGGTTCTTTTTCCTGGGATAATGCAAAACATTTCTGTAGGTCACATTTCCCTGGAGGAAAAGATTTTAACTCTAGTAACCCAGGTGAAGCTTGTTCTATCTGCCAGTTTCACATTATTACAACAAATTCATAACTTTCTAAATCATTATGGTTTGAAGAGTGATTTTTTTTTGTGGTTTGGATAGGTTTAAGTGCTAGTGGCCATTATGAATGGCAGTTGGTTGTTTTACATTAAGGGATCATAATCAAGGTGAAGATTTTATTATTGTGTCATATATAAAAGAGTGAATGGCTATTGGGTGAACTACATGATGAGTCTGAAAATCAGAGTCAATCAGTTTTACACTGAGGGTGGTATAAAGGCGTTGTCCAAAAAGCCCTAACACAGAAAGAGAAACTTTCCTGATGTTGCTCCATGAAGTTAGAACTGTGTTACAGGCTGCCCTTGACTTTCTACTGACAAACACCTCCTGGCCTGACTACCACAAACAGGCCCTGGGCAGAGGTGGAATACAGCTCTGATTAAAAGCCAAGGAACAGAAAAGACACTTCATGGCACACAAATGTGCACAGAAGACCAATGGGCTGTACCACAGATGTATAAATAAAACTGATATCCAGGGACTTTTCATAAGATGCAAAAAGTCAGTCATGTACAAGACATGATTTTCCTGGCTTCAACAAAAGATATTTGAGTTCTATAGAAAATACTACTAATAAAGAGTTGTATACAGAAATATTCAAAGAATTGGCAGCATTCATGCTAGAAAGAGTTGTGCTATTGTCAACATGAAAGATCCTTTGTTGGCTTCACTAATCATGTTTAGGCCCTACAGTTCAAATTTAGAATATAGCTATCAATATAAAGAGCAATAGAATAAATTTGCAATGCATGAATAAGAGAAAATTACAGTCTGATCCAAGAAATCTGATGAATTTGAAAATGCCCTGACCGTGACAAATGATTGTGAAAATTTGAAGTGATTTATTTGGATTTTCAGAAAAAAGATTGTTTCAAAGAAGCATAAATTACAAATACTATTGCACACTGGTTGTGCTCACATACACTACACCAACATGTGCTTTTAAGCCTCATCTTAATTATGATTTTTTCACGTGTGCTTGAAAGTAACTGTCTTTTATTGCCTATGCCTTTGTACATAATTTTAATCATTGCACACTGGCATATCAATGACTTTTTACCCATTGTAAAAGAATTCTCATCTTCTTTTTTTGGTTCACATAACAACAAACTTTTAAAAACAAACTAGTGGAAGGATGAAAACCTTCAAATGTTTTAATTTAATTTCTAAGGAGACAATAAATGTGAGGAAATATTTTTAATGTAACATTGTATCAGTGGAGACTGTATTGTAAAGAGCATTTTTTTCTGTTTCAGTTCATTGTGCCAACAGTTGAGTGATGCAGCTACTCTGCTGTTAAAAATAGTAGTACTATTACAAGTTTAAAGCAGGATACCACGAAATGCACTCTACAACCACAGATGCATTCCAGAGAGTCGTTGCTAGTAAATATGTGTCCTGGGCTTGTCCTGTGGGCAACTCAGAGAGCGGGATAAATCCGCCAACTAAGGATGGACATTAGATGTGAGCTCAGTGAACACACAGAGGCACGCAAGCCTACACACACACACACACCCCCACACACATATAAAAGTAAATATTTATTACATGGATGTCTCAGTGTCAGCCCTGCTCTGTATATTGACATGATCCAAGTCTAGAAGCCACAGCTCAAAACAAAACAACCTGTGAATACTTGACCTGGAAGCAGTGAGAAATTCTTCTGCAATTCACTGATCTTCCAACATTTAACCCTTACCAGTTCCACTTCAGGCATCTGTATGAATGTTTGAGACAGAGCTTGAGTGGCAGAAAGTGAGATATGGTATTAATTATTTATCTCCAACAGATTAACTACCTTAGGAAAGTAGGCCCAGATGAAGTAGGATGTGTTCTGAGCAAGTGGAGAAAAAACTCACACAGCACATGCTGCTCCCAGAAGGGTAAAAAAAGAAAGAAAACCTTTGAAACAGCAAAGATTGTTACATTCAAATTGCTCCTTTCCAAGTCTGTAATTTCTCAGCTAGGTCAAAACAGAAAATGAGTGATTACTGTTACAACTGGCATACACTCTGCACTTTGGCTGCATTTAAGATACACAACATTTTCCAGAGAATCATGTTGGATAATTTGTCTTGTGTATTTTAAGCTTTTTTCACATGTCCTGAAAGACATAAGCAATAAAATACCTAAAGGAGTGCAGTGGGTGCAGAGGGGAGGAGGCATGGGCCCAGTGTCAGGGCACCCGGGTGCTTTCCTGAATGTGTTCCCATCTATCATACAACTCCAGATGAATTGCTGACACCAATACTCCCCAGCTTGGCTGCCTAAAGTTGAAAATCTCTTTGGCAAGAGTAATTTCCAGTGTCAATAGTACTGTTTATCTTCACACAGAAGAAAAAGTAACTGCACCTAGACACCTAAGTCCAGATTGACAGGTAGAAATAAGCAGGAGCTTAGGTCTGTGGTTTGCAGACCTAAGTTCCCACGGGGTCAGTTGTACAGCACTGTACCTGCTGGCATATCTGTGCTGCCTGACTTGCACGGAAAGGAGAGAGGGTCCTCGGCGGAGTTTCACAGCAGGAAATGCACTTCAGTTCTTGGAGGACCCCCTATTCCCAGTGCCTAATCATCCAGGCTGGTCATCTGCTGTAATGGGCTCTCACTTCTTGACTAGGCTACTTTCTTATGGAAAACAGATGAAGAGAAGCAAGCATTGAGGATTAGGAGGGCTCTCACGTTGTGTTGAATGTGGGTGATCACACACACACAGCGGACACCAAATGGCACTACTGAATTGCTCAGAACAGACACAAACTTGGCTTCTCCAAGAGGAATCCATTCTCTCCCCACTACCTCCATACGCAGGCTAAGGACACTGGGCTTCCATCTTTGGCACCTGCCCAGTGTTTTCCTTACCCCAAATAATGTGGTATAGTCTATAAATTTCTTTGAGTAACATTCCCCCTGACTTCTTCTACTATATTTAAACCCCTAAAAGTCGTTTAAGATAGCTCCTAGTTTAACTTGAGTGATTACACTCCGAGAAGCAATCGTGTAAAAATATTACACCATTCAGCCTTCTCATAAGGGCATTTTTGTACACATGTCAAACTTGAAATACATGCTCTGGCCTTATTAAATTCAACATCCTTCCTGTTTGTAATAAATCAATTAGTTCTCTCAAGAGAATTTCTCTTTGAATTCAGGGTCACAGGTGTATCGTTCCTTGACTCAAATTTAGTTTCTGCTATTAACATGGAAACAGAAAGAAAATTTTAACTCTTCTTTGTGAAACAGAATTCCTGAAGTATGGTTCTGGATAGAAGAATGAATGCAAAAGTAGAATTCTGGGTTTCACTACCTTTGTTCTCCACGTGAACTCTGATCCAGTTACCAGTAGATATCTTTTTACCTACGGTTAATATGGAAAAGTCAGACCAGCACTGAAAATCAGTTTTCCTGTTCAGGGATTCATGAATCTTTAAGTTCAGAAAGGACTTCCTGACACAGGTGGCTGAGGGACTAATGAGAAGAGATGTTCTGTTGGACCTGTTACTTACAAACAAGGAAGAATAGGTCATGGATATGAAAGCTGGGGCAGCTTCGCTTGCAGTAACCATGAGATGATGGAGTTCAGGATCTTGAAAGAAGGGAACAAACCAAAAAGCAGCATCACAACCTTGGACTTCAGGAGAGCAGACTTTGCATATTTAGGGATCTGTTTGGAAGACCACAGGGGATGGCCTGAAGAGAGGAGGAATCCAGAAGAGCTGTTTGATTTTCAAGGACCACCTCCTCCAAACTCAAGCATGGTCCATCGTAATAAGTCACAAATCAAACAAGAGCAGCAGGAGACCTGTACAGATGAACAAGGAACTCCCAACTAAATACCAACAAAAAAAAGTAAGTGTAAAAGGGGTGGATGAGGAGGAAGGTAATCCAACCCAGGAAGAACAGAGACAGAATACTGTTCTAGTGTGCAGAAGTGAGCTTGGGAAAGACAAAGCCCATCTGAAGTTGAATCTGGTGAGCAACATGAATGGCAACAGAGCTCCAAGTATATGAGCTGCAAAAGAAAGGTGTGGGGAACTGTGGGCCTGGTGCTGAGCAGGCATAGAGACATGGTGATAAAGGACATGGAAAAGGCCAAGGCACTGGGTGCCTTCTTTGCCCCAGTGTTTACCAGTATGACTGGCCTTCAGCAACCCAAGGTCCCTAAGTCTGGTGGGAAAGTCTGGAGTAAGCAAAACTTGCCCTCAGTGGAGGAGCACCTAGTTAGGCAATATTTAAGCAAATTGGATCCACAAAAGTCTTTGGGTTCTGGTGGGATGCACCCATGAGTGCTGAGGGATCACTGAGCATTCATGACTGCCAAGCAGATATCATTGTGAGGCCACACTTGATGATCTTTGAACAGTTGTGGCAACTGGGAAAGTTCCTCAGGACTGGATAAAAGTGTCACTGCCAGTTTCAAGAGGGGCAATAAGGATGATCTGAGGAACTACCAGCTAGTCAGCCTCACCTTGATCCGTGTGAACATGATGAAGCAAAATATCCTGGAAATAATTTCAAAACACATCAAAAACAAGAAGGTGATTGAGAGTATTCCCTGTGGATTTATGCAGGGGAAATCATGCCTGACTGACTTGATGGCCTTTTACAACGAAGTGTCTAGGTCGATGACATAAAGTGGTGAGCCTCATGATGTTCAGTAAAGGGAAGTGCAAAGTCCTGCATGTGGAGGGGAATAACCCCATGTACCAGTACAGGCTGGAGCTTGGCCAGCTGCATATCAGCTTTGCAGAAAAGGATCCAGGGGATCCTGGCGATCCCGTGAACCTACAAGGCAAAGATGGTCGACAGCATCCTGGGTTGCACTAGGAACAGCATTACTGGCAGGTCAAGGGATATGATCCTTCTCCCCTATTCAGCACTGGTGAGACACATATGGAATGCTGGGTCTGGATCTGGGCTCCCCTGTACCAGAGGCACATGAACATAGTGGATTAGGGTCATCAGGGAGCAACAAAAGCAGTAAAGGACTGGAGCATTTCTCATATGAGGAGAAGCTGAGAGAGCCGTGACTGTCTACTGACTCTAGAGTAAAGAAGGCTCAGAGGAATCTCATCAATCTGTATGAATACCTGAAAGGAGAGAAGATGGAACCAGACCCTTCTCAGTGGTGCCCAGTGACAGGACAAGAGAAAATGGGCACAAACTGAAATACGGGAAATTCCATTTAAGCACAAGAACAAAACCATTTTTTTTCACTGTGAGGGTGAGTATCATTCACAGCTTCCTCACACACACAAGTCAGACATGCTAACTGAACAAAAATTCATTTTTAGACAGGTGTCTGCACTGGGGTGTAAGATTTCCACTGACGTCAATCCACTATGCCCTTGATGAAGTTGTATCTCCAGTAATTACCTTCGCTATTAAGAAAAAAACACTCTTCATCTTATCTAATCATCATCTTCCACCATTAATATTTAACAGCTGACTTAAACTTCCCTGACACTTCTGAGGGTGACACACGACCAAGAACTGGGGCCAACTATCCTTTCAGACTGAGACAAGTTAAGAAGTAGACAGCAAACTGCCATCTGAAGAGAGAAATGGATTGTCTGAACAAGAAGGCAATATTTTTAAGATGGTTTTCAAAGAAAAGTTATCCCCTCACTAATAACATGACTACCAGATGTTGGCAATGTTTTCCTGTTTGAGATGCACCTCAGGAGTGGATAACTGAAACCTCTCCCATCCAATTTATCCTGAAATCCCTTCCACCCTCTCCTCAATGCCATCAAAAATTCCCTTCACTCAGTTATTGCAGACCTGGAGCCTCTTTGCAGAGAGTGAAATGCAAGCTAGACCCTGTGCTCTTATGATGTCCTTGAAGATTAGAAAGTAAGTATAGATTGTATCATCCACAAGCCATTTCACCTGCCTTGAGGACTACAGATAGCTTCCCACTCATCAGAAAGGAGGGAATCTCTGTTAATGGGAGCATGAATTTTCAACATATTTTTGTGAAACAAGGGCACACATAATTCACTGTTGAAATTATTACAATAGCAAGCTCACATTTTCACTTTTAATAGTTCACTCTAAAACCAAGGCTTCATATTTCTAGCACACTGCCATCCTGGTTTGGCTGGTTTCTAATCCCTACCACAATACTTATTTTAGCTAATCATCATCGTTTTTCTTTAAATAAACCCACACTAACCAAAGTGGTGAGGGAATGAAGTTCATTATTTCTTTTGTAGCCCAATATCTCCATCTTATGGTCATATCATGCATAAGTAGTGAGCTTCTCAGTATTCATTTTCTCATGACTTGTAGTGGAGACCGTACAGCACGTAAAACACGGTATAGCATTTTATCTGAAATAGGTGGCATCTTTGGGCTTTTTTTTCAAAATTTTTGGGATTTTTGAACGGGATGTTACTGCTGAATTTTTTTCTTAGGGAAGAGCATAGTATAAATTGCTGGTGATTGTTCCAATCCCAGCCTACACTTTTCTGCATCAGCACTGTACCTCATAAAAAGACAGAAGCTACACAGACAATATCCACATATCTGTGCCAGCAAACCATGAATTGCCACCACTGTGCTTTTCGTTCACAGAATTCCAATGGGAGAATTAAGGCATGCAGTATTTGCAGTATATTTTCATTAGAATTTGGAATCAAGGTCATAGGGGTCCAGGCAAATCAGAAACAGATACATTGCTAAACTCTGTTTAGTGAAAGGTTTAGTGTTGTCCCAGGTTGGCTGCCCATGACCTGCACAGCCCAGAAAGACCCAGCTGAGCAGACAGCAGAGGAGAGCTGGAGGCAATGAGCTTGGCAGGAAACAGCTGCTGGTAGAGAGAGGTGACAGACTACAGCCCTGATGGCTCTCTCAGAAATGCTCTCCACGTGGCGATATGGCACACTGTGGTTCACTGAGAGCAACTTTGTTTGTACGGGGCTAGAATGTCGGCTCCTGCCCCCACTGGAAATAAAGGTATGAATATGCTGAGGCTTCAAGATCAGACAGGAGTCACAAAATCAGACCAGCATACCAGCCAGGCTGTGTCCTGGGAGATGTGCACTACACATCAAGCATACTCCTTAAGTGATGCAATTGGTAGCACACCTCGTCTGTCACACAGCATCCCTGTTCTGTCTCTGAATGGCAGCACAGTTTGATTTTCTGAAGAGGAGGAAAAAGCCACTGATATTGGGCCTAGCTAGCCTCAAAACATCAACTGGTTTTTTTACCCATCTATGCCAGTCTCAGAACAGAGAGGGTCAGAGAACATGCAAACAAAGTATTCTTTCAGGAATGTCAGAGAAAACCAATTTCTGCCTCAAAGTTTTCCTCTAATCAGAGCACCAGGCAAGCAGCAAATACTCTTTTGCTTCCCTTGTCCATTTTGGACTGCTTCCTCTTTACATAATTCTGAACAGTAAAACCTGATAACCACACATCTTTCCCCAAGACCAAATATTTCTTCACACACTAGAGAAATTAAGTCAAAAGTCTATATTTATCAATACCATCTGGCAAAATCCTTAACAGTGGTACATTTTGATGTGGGAAAGCTAATAATTTTGACAGATGTGTTAAGTACTTTTAGTCAGTCTTAATGCAGCCTAATGAAAATGGCAAATAAACAGTAGCCCATCCAGCTTGTCTACCCACCACAGCTCTTCTGTTTGGTCAAGTGAGAGTCTGTCACCAAGTATATTGCCAGTACTGTTTCTAATAATTTAGGATGTATGTGATGCTCCCATGCAACTCAGTGGCTGTGTTTTGAAAGAAGGTTTAAGTTTTTTCTAAAGTTAATTTAATCCAAGTGCTGTTACAAAAGGAACTCTGAGGGAAATCATATCATAAGGAAGCACAGAGATCCCTGCTCTCCTACAGTGACTGTGGGCCCAGGAATAGGAAAGGCTCTGTAAGTGGGATGCAATACATGTGCTTGTTTATTTAAAATAGCACCCAACTACTGAAAATGTACACAGTATGAATTGCATTGAATTGAAACATGCCCAATCCCACATAAGCAGAAGAGACTCCAGAAGGATTGGGTTCCATGATCCATACCATGGACTAAAGGACCACATCCAAAAAATGCAAGCAGAATATACCTGTTATAATCAATGCAGTCTTTCCTCTAAAATGAGACATTGCTACGTGGGCTAATTGGCAAAATTAAGTAATGGGAAGCCATTACTTCATGCTTTGCTTTATCCTGCATTTTTCAAAAAAATTGAATCCCAGAAATACTTATGTAGTCCAATATTTACCAGGAAAACCTGCTTTGGATTTGTTGGTTAGAGCAAAGTTATGGCAGGTGCCGGGATTTGCAGCTTTCCCATCTCTTTGTGCAGCAGCTCAGGTTCCCACTGCTCTGAATGCCAGTGCAGGACCATGTAGCTAGGCCAGCATGACAGTCCAGATGGCACCTTCTCACTCAAGTCTCTATTCATCATGTACCTCTGACCGACAAACAATTTAAATGTTCTGTGAATTGTTTCTGGTTATGGGACCGACACTGGTTCACACCATGTCTAAATTTGCACTTGAAAACAGCCAGGAATAAAGCTGAACCATTGCAAGACTCGTTCTTGAATGAAAATAAAACAAGAGACTCTAACAACATCAAGTGTAATCGCAGTAAAGAATCGTGGATCTAAAAAAGACAAGAGGGAAGGACAATGGCCATTACAGGTGTTCCTTATTTGTAACACCGGTGAGTAATAACATGGTGCTAAGATCCACAATCACTCTTGTGTGATCCACACATGCACATCACAAAATAGCTGTTATACCTACACAATTAAGCAACTTTTTCCTAGTATATCAGTTACTAAAAGTAGTCAGTGGCTGTTTACCGTTGCCAGGAAAGCTGAAGCTTTAGCTCTCTTTTGCTAAAGGTACAATGCTTTGAACCAAGACACTACACCACCTTTCTTTGATTGCATGAGTAAAAACAGAGAGCTGATCTTCCTAAGAGAGGATCATCATCCTTTTCCCAATTTAAATCTTATTTTCTCAGTTTGCTGTAGGGAAGTCTCATACAGATCCCATAACATGTGGTCCAGCATTCTCCCTGTGAGGTCAGGAAAGGCTTGCAAAGGGTGGATAGTACAGCCATACTTCTCTGCAAGACAAACCCCAGGGGAGTGAGTTTTAAGCTTGCAGTGGGATAATGCCTGCCTTTAATATTGCACTTTTCCTTCTGAAATGAGAAAAGCTGTTCACAGAGTTTCTGATCCACATTGAAGGGCCTTTTAAAATAGGTATCTTCTGGTTTCTTGTATTTTGTTATTCTTGGCCTGAATGTAGCATTTTCACAAAAATTCTCATGAGTGCCACCTTGACAACTTAAAGGAGATTAAGAATGTTGTCTCCCAGGAATAGTAGACTATAAAATATCCCCATGGAGAAAACAGAACTCTGTAAATACTGTATCTACTAGTAGTTGCAGTGTCATAGCCCTTTCCTGGCTCATCAAAAGATGGAGTTGCAGCCTGTGAGTCCTTATTACACTTACCATTATCTGTTTACACTGCCAGGACAACACTGTCATGGCAGATATATCCTCCACTGTAAAACTGGGTGTGTGACCAACTATTTGTCCATAGGATATTACAGTGAAGCTGTCTCAGGAATAAAAAGGAAAAAAGGTAAGTATTTTCATATGGAATAAACATCTCTACACCTGTTCCAGTGTCAGTGGCTGCAGGATTCTGGCAGATGTTGCTTCGCTCAGTAGATTAAAAATATTTTTGAGTGCTATTTGTGATTTCAGACTTTTAACGTCACATAACTTTGAGCTTCCTGGGCATTTCACTGCTAAAAAAAATTAAATTAATATAGAAAAGCCTGTTTTAAAGTAGGTATGTAATAAGTTCTCAAACACTCACAAACCCTTGCTGTTATAGAGGATAAAACTTCTGTATAAATAAGTGATCTAGGAAAAGTACAGTAGATTTATCTAGATGGGTTTTTTTTGAAGAGGCAAAGAGTAAAATATACCAATGAAATGAGATAAAAGCTGCTCCTTCAACTCATAGTACATTTAGAGAATACTACATGTGCATCATACTTAGAGAAAATGTGAAGGATACAAAACACAAGTAACACTAAGGAGTGTGCCCACGTGCAAGGAGCAAACTACACCAGAGCAGTGAGTGAGAGAAAGCATTGCTCTGACAACAGATGAAGCAGCATTTACGTAAAAGCTTTTTCCCAAGGAAATGCAAGGACACCAAAGAACGCTGAAGAGCACGGGCCAAGGCCACACACTGAATCCCCAGAGTGTGCAGTTCAACATTCACAGTTTTCTCATCCACCTTCACTTACAATGATGAGGGCCAAGGGGGACTTCCAAGGGAAGATTTTGCTGAGTGCTGCTATATCTCTGGGGCTGAGTCTGCTCAGCTTTCCACATGACAATTGCTTCTGAAATCTCAGCATTGCACTGGTCCCCGGGCAGTGGGGACCTGTGGTTGCTCCAAGCATTGCTGAGTCCAGTCGCCCAGCATGACAGCGATGCAGGATTTACACATCCACAGAGCGCTGGGTCCAGTGAGGAGCTGCTTTTCTGAGGGGGCCTCAGAAGCAGCAGGAACAAAACACTGAAGAACTGGTTCCGTAAGTCCTTGCCTTGCCTTCACCCACAGCAGGAAATGGGTACTCTGCCCTGCCACTTGTATAAATCCTCTTGCATTCCCCTGGTTAACTCAGCTGGCAGTGAGGTGCCAGCAAGGCACAGTCTCTTCTGTTTCCTCCCCCTGTCCCCATCCCCAGGCTCGCTTTCCCAAGGATGACTGACTCGTAGGCTGAAGGGTGGGCAAAAAGGCAGAGTGCTTAACACTAGGAGACTTACAGCAAACACGCAGTAAAGAAACACAAACAGTTCAGGAGGTATACAAAGGATTTTTCAGGAATATCGTTAAATGTAGATTTTAAGGTTCTTTAATGGGACCTAAAGCAACTGGCATTCCATTTCCACGCACCTCATGTGTGTTTTGCATTAAGCATTAATCATGATCATTGAATATTTAGGCACAATGAATTCATGTGTTTTCTGACACACGTGTTGATGTTGGATTTATAGTTAAGATATTCTAAAGATTAAGTGCTCCCGTTAGTGTTAGCAATTTAGAAGGCACATAGCTATTTCCTCTCGTCTAAATATGTGATGACGCAACAGCCAAAATAAATACCCCCAAACACAGTCAGGTTGAAGTGCCCATAATATCAACGAGACACAGCTTTAATATAAGTAAAATACTGCTTATAAGGGTTTGGCTGGATTACAGAAAAGAAAAAAATATAAGAGTAGATCCAATATACACTCATAAACCTTTGCATAGGAAAAGGGATAATTGCAATTTGACTTGAAGAATTTTGCAAAGAGATGGCTTTAAATTAGAATTATTAAAGATAAGTGACACATTTACACTCATAAAAATAAATTCATTTAGAAAGCATTATTATTGCTGAGTTATTAGAGCTAACTATATTTATAAAGCACTGAAACATTGCCTTCTGTACTTAGAGAAACACAATACTGAGCAAAAATCAAAAGTGATGCCTTGGCCCAAAGACACACTTCCCAGTTTGGGCCATCTGGGGCTTCCTCCACCTGAGGGAAATGCCCGCTTGGCACAGGGCCTCTGTGGCAGGAAGAATTCACACTCTTTAAACTTTTCTGTTATGGAGCATGACTGGCATGTCTGGAAGAGAGGTAGGGAGCATGGGAATAGATGATGGCATTGGAGGCGGTGGCCCATATGGTGCAAAACCTCAGTGAACCAGCTGCAACCACTCTTCTCAGGGTAACAGTGGCTATACCAAGTGTGAAAGCAATGGTTGTACTGGTTTTGTATTGGTCTCATAGGTAAAATTGCTCCTTGCCAGCTCCAACAAGCACCTTTCAAATGGTTGCATTTTATAAAATAGGAGGGCTTTCAAGAAATGATTTGAAGAAGGAAATGGAGGGCACTGACACACATTAATCAGAAGGCTGGATGGAAAGAGGCCCTGAGGCAGGACTGGGAAAGCAGAACAAAAGGAACAGTCACGGCAGATCACCAAGGGCAGGAGAGAACACAGCACAAATAAAAGCACTATTTTCAGTAAGGTATGAAATGCAAAGGGCTTAAGGAGTTCAACCACCTCTGGAGGGAAAAGAGACGAAGACAGCCTAGAGATGCAGAGCCAAGGAGACAGGGAATGAATGGTATGAGGTGGTGATCTTGCCGGAGGGATTTGGAACAGACCAAGGGACTGTGAGCAAAATGGGGTCAGCCCAGAGACTTGGATGTGATAGCTGGGGGAAGAAATTACCAGAGAAAGTCTTCAAGTGTTGGCAGAGGGGACAGTAGGAGGCTATGCCTGTTGGAGAACTTGTGAAAGAAACCAAACATCATTTAAAGCAGTCCAGGAGGAAGTGGAAAGAAAAAACTCCCACTGAATGATGTCACTTAGCTTTTAAGGGGAAGAAAATAAAGAACACAGGAATGCCAGGGTAAGAAGAGCTCCAATCAAGTAGAGAAAGTGGCTAAGGTTAGAAAAGATACACATATACATGGAAAAAGACTTAGAAAAGAGAAAGGCCTTTTGAATGTCAGTAAAAGAGTTACTGGAAAAGACTTATGGGACCTGTAATATTCTTCTCTCCTCTCTGCTGCTTAGATGCAGCCCATGCTCTGCATGGGCATGGGACTGTTGAAAGGCTGCACACACACACGTGCATCCCCTTCCCACTCCGCTCTCTGCTAGGGGTGTCTGCACCCCACACTACTCGGGAGCTGCGCTGGGGCAGGGGCTGCGTGTCCTAAATGCCCACCAAGGTTACCCAAGCACGTTGCTAAGCACTGGGAAAACAAAGTACAACAAAATTGATTCCAGCACAGCCACTCAGCTGGCTGGAAACTTTAGGCCATGTCTTCAGCTCATACAAGCTGGTGAAGCTCCACAGACATCACTGGAAATGCTTTGACTTACAGCATTGCTGGGCAGCTGACCCTGTGTTCCTATCATTCTCAGGAAAGAGTGTGTGTATTTCTTTTCTGTGAACAGACTCCGAGCCCAGGCCCTTCACTGAGAAGCAAACTGAGTACTGTACTAACAAAAGAAGCCTCTCACCAGTAATTTAGTAATATGAAATTCCATATATTTTCTTTGTAAGTATTTAAAATAACTACTGGATACCAGACACTAGAAACCCTGCTTTATCTCCCTCCATCCCCACTTCGCATTTCCCCTCCAAGCCAGTGATGAGGTCTCAACAGCAACAGTGCTTCATTTTGCATTTTCTTTTTCCTGATTTCAAAAATTACTACTTACTTCAGAAGTAACCTTTTAGGCATCCTCCTGTAGTCAGGTCATTAAATCTGTCTACATTTTCATTTAAAACATTTCCCTATATTAAATAAGCAAGATAAATAGCTCTGTTGTACAATGTCTTTCATTTTACCATGGTTTTGTGTCACTTTATATCAGTGGAAATACAGATGTGCTCTCTCTTCAGGAGTTTGAAAACTAAATATCTGGTGCACATCTGTTTAAATTTAATTTGAACCTGTAAGCTCCAAACTGAAAGTAAAATGGGGAAAAAATATGGTGTTTTTTAAAGCAAGTAGAATAGCAAAATTTCTTTTCTTTCTTATTCCCCTATGCAACTATTCCCCTAGACCTTCATGAAAGTTTTTCTGAAATCTGTTACTTTCATTCCACTATTTCAGTTTCTTTTATCTTCTTGTCTAGGACTCCTTAGAGCTCTGTTACACCATATATTCTTTTCCCACTGTGTATTACATTAATCCCCCCATTCAATGAACACATGCAAAATGTAATTCCGCACTTCTGAAAAAAACCCATGGTGTTGAATTTTAAAATTCAAAATACAGCCTGGTAAACAACAAAGCTCGTTTTCCAAAGTGGTGACTTAGAAGAAGCCAAATAATGTTACCATTAGTTCCTGCAGTCCCAGCAGCAACTGGGAGCTTCACAGGGCTTGGGAGCAATGGGAAGACAAGAACTACATTCAAATCCTTGTAAAAGCCACCTACATGACCAGAAGCACCGTTGTGGACACAGGCTCTGGAGAGAAAGTGTGAGAAAGAGATGCGTAGATGAAGCCTGGATTCCCATCCCTCCCCAGGTCTGCTGAGAAAAGACCAGACATGGAGCAAGACATTTTCTTCCACTTGGAATAGCAGCGAGTCAAAAGCCTAGCTGCAGTGCCCACAACAGATGTTTCCTCCTACTCCTTCTCCCTCAATAAATCAGGATAAATTAGCAACCTGAAATGTGATTAGGAACACTAATCAGCAACCAAAAGTACCCCTGCATTCAGCAGCCGGCTTATCAGCTGGAACAACCCCAAGCCTTTTCCAGTATGGGACCTTCCAGCTGGTTTCCCAGTTTGAGGCTGTCCAGCTTTGTGTGAATAAGAACAACCAAGTCTCAGACAGCCTAAAAATCCTCCTATAGAAATGAACATCCTACTCCCCTATGGGGAGAGGCTGAACAAAGCTTTCATGACCTTTTCTAACAAAACCAGTCTCTGACTCGGTTTTTGGCAGAAGAGTGAGAAAGGAGGGATCCTTCTCAGTGGGAGGCCTTCATCGAGGGAACATCAGAAGGACCCACCAGATGGACTCTTGGATTACATCTAAAGCTTTCTCACATTTCTTTTCCTTCCTCCCCACCCTCCTTCCCCCCCAGCATACACTCAGTTTACCTCTTCCCTACTCATCTACAAAGTGGCTGTTCAAAGCGCCGGGGACGGTGATGATGCCCACACGTGCATGCAGGAGCGCAGCGGCTGACACTCTGCAGGTGCCGGCTGCTGCAGGAAAGGTCCTTTGAGGCTGGTGGGTGCAGCAGGCAGCGGAGACTCCTTTCTCCTCCAGCCTGGGCCCGTTAAGCTCTTTGGACCAGGGTGCCCTGAGTCCCCTGAATCCAAGCCTCCTCCAAAGCCTTTTCAGGCACTGCTTGGGTGGAATGGGACCTTGCACGAATGTGCTCCTACCAACAGGCAAGACATCACTCAGGCAAAACATGGAGCATGCTGCTCCTGCAGACCCTCCAACACCACCATTTTAATGCAGTGAAAGTGGTGGAGGGGAAGGAGAAAGGAAGAGTGGAAGAATGGCTCTGTACTGATTGCGGTGGGATTTGGAGCTGATTTAATGAGGAAAATTATTCCCGGCTCATAAATTGCTATGGTTTCCTATTTGATTGAATGTTGGTATTCCTTTAAGCTTTTAAAAGAACAAATATGATTACAATATGCATTTGATAAGTGAGTATTTCTGGTTCTTTTCCATGTAATTTACTTTGTTAATCTTTATTCTCTCTCAAAACAAACAATGGTTTGACTCTTTCTTATACTGAGGGCATTAGTGTGCTAACGGGCTGAAAAACATCAGTTCACCATTTTGAGCAGATCTATTTTCTTCAAGTTCTTGGCAAGCGAAACTCCTTTGCTTTAGAAGACAGTGAAGTGTCCTGTCTTGTCTTGTTATTCCATTGGGAACAAATCATTCTTTTATGTATGCTTTGATGTTGAAATAAAAGGGGTTTTAAATACCATTTCACTGTACTGGTTATAAAAATGCTGTAATTTCCTTGTTATTTGTCTTATTGGAAGTAAGTCAGCGACAAAAGCACAAATACCATATACACAGAAACTTCCTAAATACCCCTTTTATCCACAGTGCCGTGTTTTATTGAAAGGCTCCAAACCTATTGTCTGTGAATGAAACTCCACCGTTATTGTCTACAAGTTGTTATTCTCACTCCAAGTCTGAGTGCAGATATACACATTAACCTGGTCACTATGCAATAAATCACACTCTCACTCAGGCACTAATTTAAAAGGAGAGGTTGAATGTGGTGTGGATCGCATGTTTCCAGTCATGTGTTGCACTAGTGGCTGTACAAGGCTTCTGTATTTGGCCTTGCCAACACTAATAATCTTAGATAGAATCTTGGTTCACAGATACTAATGTCCTGTTTGTGACTCCAGTGACGCTTGCACAGCACAGGTCAGCAGACACATGTGTGAACATTTACAAGTCATGCATTAAATCCCACTTGGATGAAACCGGCACACAGCATAAATTCAGCCCACTGCTTATGCCTTGAGTCATGAATGCAGTTCATGCCAAGAAAACTGAAGGCTATTAAAAACAACTTTTAGGCAAAATTCAAAACACCGAGTCTAGTGATTCACTTGCACTCATATAACTGCATTGACTTCTACAAGGCTTCTTCCTTGTCAAGCAGAAGCAAGAGAAGTGTTAGACGTTTGTATTTATCTTCATTGCAGGGCTGTACAGAGATGTGTGCAGACCTGTGTTCAGACCCAGTGCAACAGGAAGCATGTTTTTCAGCTACCTCTGTGACACTGTTCTCACAATGTATTAGCACTTCCACTGCCAAAAGTCAGCCTGACTCCCCACTGAGCCATAAAGTGCATGACTTTATGCGAAGGAAGGTAATCAGACTGCTAATTCTTAAATAGATCTTAATGAAAGGCAACAAAAAGTTAGTGTCAGGAAGAACAATAGCTACCAAAGGAAGAGGAAGATAAAACTTTTATTAATTTTTGCTCACAACCACAAAGACCTCTTCTCACAACCTCAAAACCTCTTCTATAATCTGCTACTATTCATAGCAAATGAGGTGACTCCTCAGACAGCCATGAAACACCACAATACAATAGTACTGTTAACAGTACAAGTCAGAAAATCTTGGACAAGATGCATGGTGAAATCACAAATAAATTGTGGTTAAGGATGTGTATTGGCGATGGACTTAAAACAGTCATTGAAAAACAATGACTACCTTAAAGCGCAGAAACAGGCCTGCACATGCTGCCACAAGACTAAACTGAGAAATTCAAACAATCCTTTTGCTTTGCTTTACAGTTAAGCTTGTGTCAGAATCGTCATGGCATTAACTGAAGTAATCAATCACACATTTAGCTCCATAGAAGGGAGAGAAAGGTATGGCTGTAAAGGATCTTGAGGAGTGGAGAAGGTAGTGTGACAGATTAAAAATATCTCAGAATGCTTTGTTTTCCTTTGGAAACCACATGCTGAAAAGAAGACCTATAGGCAATTATGCAGTCTGGGCTATAGGGGGCTGTCAAGAAACACACAGAATCAGCTAGGGTGGACAGTTTCAATTAAATCTGCATTTGTGATCAGTGTATAAAGGCGGAAGGACATTTTATTTTTGGATTTTCAAATACTTCTGGATGAAAGACCAAATAATAAAAGCTTAGCTATGTGACAAGTAACTCTGTATTTTACAGGTCTTTAAAAAATACTTCATAATGTTTAACTAGTAACGTAAGCCTGGGTTGGGTATTAAGAGTACAACCTTTGCACAGCCAATTTTAAACACAAGTACCTGAAACACAAAAGAAGTCAAAAAAATTTCAAAATGGGAACAATGTTTCATTGTCAGGAACCAGATTTAATAGGTGTCTTTGGTATTTAGTATCCCAATACCTACACACCCCTTGGCTTCCCTGAAAGGTTGGGCTGCTTCTGAGGCGTGTAGAGATTTCCAAGCTTGTGGTAGAGCAGAAAATTCTAGATTTCCAGGTGCTTTAGCTCACTGAACAATACTGCTTCTTCTAGCTCACACAATTCTCTCCCTTGGGAGGCATCTTCTAATCTGAATGCAGAAACAATTTGCCTGGTCTCTACGCAGTCTGGGTTGACCTTGTTTCAGTCTCGCCCTCCACTTTCTTCATTTCCTACCTGCAAAAGGGAGCATCAGACTCTTACAGGCAGCTGCCACCATGTCACTCGAAAGGTACAAATTTGAACTTGGAGAGATGTAGTGCCTGCTAAGTTGTAGTATGGGATGAAGCTGAGGCAGCTTGTCTTCTGTATGGTCCTTTTGCTTTTTCTGATTTTTATCTCAGTTGGCTGACTCTTGGGGGCACACAAGGGAGCCAGAAAGGGACTTTTTACAAAAGAATGTGTGGCATGACAAGCGGTAATGGCTTTAAACTGACAGAGGAAGGGTTTACAATAGGTAATGGGAATAAATTCTTTACTGAGAGGGTGGTGAGACACTGAAACAGCTTGCCCAGAAAATTTCTAGATGCCTCCATACCTGCAAATGTTCAAGACCTGTTTGGACAGGGCTTTGAGCAACCTGGTCTAGTGGAAGGTGTCTCTGTCCATGACAGGGGGGTTGGAACTAAATGATCTTTAATATCCTTTCTGACCCAAACCATTCTGTGATCCTTTATATATCACAAAGGCCTTAGAATTAACTTCTACATAGCATTAATACATAGATAAATGTTCCCTTGGAGTGCCTGAGGTATCTTCTGATACCTATGCAGGCACTGCTAACTTCTTCCAGAACTCCTACAGGCTTCCAGGCTGAGAAAAGCAGGACAAGATCTTCAGGCAGCATGAACTGATGCAGCTTCCAGTAAAGTGAGGATCAGGCCCAGGAAAGCAGTGCACTTCCTCTGGAAAGGAAAGCCCCCCACTTATTTCACTATAAATATACCTGACTGGCGTGCTTTGTTTTGAGCCCAGTTTCCTAAGGAAACAAGGTCTATGTAGTCATGCTGTGCCTGTCTGTTTCTGTTCCCCACTCCCAACTCTCATAAGTTGTCTTGACCAGATTTGACAGTGGGGGACACAAGTGGACTCCAGTACTTTAAGACTTTTTGTACCTCAGTAGCCAAGAGGAGAAAAGCATTTGTTGTTCTTTATGTTTCCCCTAAGAGAAAAGCTTTATCACATGCTTTTTCTGTCTGAGACAGAATCCAGAGGGAAAGAGACCTTGTGAGACAGGTTAGCAGGAAACCAGGTTGTGTTAGTTCCTCTGCTCCGGGAACTACTTGTTTAGTTTACAATCTCCACAGGAAGTATCCAGCATGATAGATACCATGCAGGCAGTGCCCCATAATACCTTTTGAAGTTGGACATTTTGGTTTTAAAAAGTTACAGATCATTTGAGAGGGTACTGTGTTAGCCTTTGAAGTCTGAAGCAAGTCTGATGCTTCTCTGTCTTTGTGGTGTGTTTCTCTCCTTGGGGAAAGAGGACTTTGGGGTGCACTGGAGTACCTCCCTTTCCCAGGTTGTCCCTGCCAAGACAAATCAGGTCTTGCCGATCATGCAGTCATTTGCTTTTCTGCAAATTCAGGGGATGGCAGGAGTCCAGTCATGGCAGTGATTTGTATTCACCTGCTCATGTGCTTCAGCACAAATTAGAGGAAAATGAAACCTTAAGGATCCAGTAAGAAAGCATTTTATAGCCACTCTGCATAGCAGTGAAAAATGTGCATAGAAAAATGCAGAAAGTCTACTCTCCAGAGAGTCTAATTTGTGTTACAGCCCTCTATTAATCATAGCAAGAGTTTTGTCCTGTGGTGTATACACATAAAATCATCACTCTTTCTTTTTGGTGTAATGATGCTGCTTTATCTACTGCCTCTGCAGCTACATATAACAAGCTGTGCTTAAAGAATGAAACATATATTAACAAGTAAAAACCCAACAACCCATAATTCAGAATTGCGTTACAGGTTCCATACAGGATGATATCTCATCTTTACTTAACAAGCATATCATGTAGACATATCTATCTTAAGACAGACATGATTATTCATTGCAAAAACAACAGCTATTTTTATGTAAAGCAGAAACTAATGAAGTAAGAAAATGTATTGAGAGATTTTTGGCCATGAATTTTTGGACTGTGAGCATAGTGTTCACATGGCAGCTGTTTTGCTGGATACTACCTCACTGATGGCTTGTGGCATTGATTTATTGACATTCCCAAACTAGAAATTAAGGCAGCCTCAGGGGAGGATATCAACTGACCTGTAAATTGGAACATGTGTTTTGGGTTCTTTTGTTGTGCGTTTTTTTTTAAACAGGGCTTCTGCCACTGACTTCAACTTCTTCCATTTAGCACAAAAAAATTCTTCCACATCTCAGAGGTATTCAGACCATATCAATAAATTAGGACAATGGACTCATGCTGACTTCTGTCAGCAGAAGATCTAGCTCCTATGGTTGAATTACTTTTTCCTGTACAGCATTAGAAAGAAGAGCTACCTTTTCTTTTTCAACAACTTTTTCCAAAGTCAAGATTAATCTCAAGTAATGAAATGTGAGGTCAGTGAATACTGAATTCTAGCCAGGGTATTAGCAAGTTGGTGAAAGAGCATTCTCACGGAGCTGTCTGCCACATCTGCTGATGTTCCACAACAAAAGAGACTCCCCAAAGTCCCTGTCTTGAATTACCCCTACACCAGCTTTCTACCAGTCAGTCAAATTTTATCTGAGTCATTTACCCACCCACTCTGACAGGAGCGTGGGAGCAGTGAACAAAGGGCAGGCACCCACTGGGCACATGGCCAAAGCGAAGACTGACAGGCCACGCTGGGCCCAGATGATTAGATACTGCATTTTCGTAACCAAGTTGTCAGGCAAGGATGCTGCCTATCTCTGCACTGGCAGAATTTGTCACATGACAGAGCCTGATACTGCAGGGAAAGAAAGAAAATCATGATAATTCTGTCATCCAGGCTACTTATGAAACATCTGCTAGGCATTTTTGAGGCAGAAACAGCATTTCCAGAGCAACAGAAACCTTAAGCCAGGAGAAAGTTCAAGGGAACAGTTCACATTTAGGAGCACAGTTTCCAGCAGATGTCAGTGCCTGGCCACCAAAACCCAGTCACCCTTCAGCCACCACCCATAGCAGATAGCACAGGTGTTTCACTGCGTGACCAACCCTGATCCCAGCATGGTCTGGCAGGCCTTCTGTGACTCCCTGCTGGGCTCCACACCTCCTCCTGCATGGTCAGATTTCAGCAGTAGTGACTGCCAGTGCCCTTCACCGTCACACCTGTGCCTGCACTGAAGCTTTTGGCTTGTGTGCAGTGCCAGGAGCTCATCAACAAGGTGGTGACTGGGATATAGCTGAGAAGGACACGTGTTCAGTGGCAAAACACAACGTCACAGCAGTCATCATCCCAAGGAAGGGCTTCATGGTACCTGCACTCCAGTTTTTATCCTCCATCAGTTGGGTCACTTCCTGTGCTCTCATAACCACAGGACAACATAGAAAAAAACACCTTTCACTTTCATTTTTCATTTAATGAAGAGGCAAAAGAAATCCTAACCATCCTATTTTCCTTACAATTTTTGCTCTAAACCCTTTGCATGCATTGCGACACTGCCTGACTACTCTCAATTGCCTTAGTGTGATTTTCCATCTCTGTAACATGGCTCTATCAGAAGATAGAGTTATTTTACAGAAAGGCCAAGTTCCAGTGTTGGTTTACCGTTTTGGTGCTGGCGGATGTGCTACTTGTTCCTCATCCCTCCCCGGTGCTGCAAGATCTGTAGCAAAGTGTTTTCCCTTTGGAGACCCACCACCTTTGCACTAATCACAGTGCAACACAGAGGGAACGTGAATTGCTCCAAGCAACTGCTTTGACATGTTGTGCAGTCTTCATGGTGAACACCTCACTGGCCTTGAGTTACTCTTCCCACTGTAGATTTGCTGGGTACATGTAACAAAGAAATTGCAATAGCTTTAATGTGCAAAACCATATTCAGTGAATTAAAGAGCTTCTTCTCTTTCCTTTGGTTTTACAGGTAACTACAATTGTACCCACAACAGGTATTTTTTGCTTCCACTGGTGTGGATTGTTCTGAAAACATCTATTTGAACAAGCACTGGAATATTTTGTTTACTCAGTAAGCTCTGAATGTGTTTGCACTGAAACTAGATTGAAAGGAAAATAATGGCCTTGATCTCTTCCTCACCACCAAGACCAGAAAGTGGAGGAAATCCACAGCCTGTCCCTAGATCTCCACCTCCAACATCAGACAGAAGAAAACAATTGCCTTCTTTGGAGACCACACAAAGAATAAAGCTGTAACTAAATGGAATTGTCATGCCAGCAACTTTGGGAATTACTCTATTATTGTTACAGGAAAATCTTCATTGATGCTGAAGGACTTTCATGTGAATGGAAACGACTCTGAAAAAAAAGCCGAGATGACAGCAGGACACAATTCCTACATCACTTCTGCTGCTGCAGGTCCAGGGCCTGGTGGTTCAGCCAGTGCGTTCTGCAGCCTGATGACACTAGCCTGCCTCTCCTTGCTCTTTGCTCTTGATTTTCACAACTGACTACAGCTCAGAGCCTCCAAGGATGGGCATGGCACAAACACTGGTAACAGCGCTCATGACTTGAGTGGATGCAGGACATCAGGGTGGGAAGAACAGCTTGTGGTAAGGCTCACATGTCAGCAGTTATTCAGTCACCATATATATCACTAAGTAGCAATGAAAAAGTCAATTTCACAACTATTCAGAACTTAGCATTTTAATAGCAGCAACTTTTATACTCAAATAATGGTTGTGCTCAGAGAAAAGGTGCACCTCTAAATTTGGCCTCCAAATGCAGAGTTTCTAAATATCCAGAACAAGCTTGGATGTCTGTTCTTTCCAGTTCTGAAAGCCAGTCATCGGGGCCTCTTGCAAAGACCTGTACCTTCTCCAGTTCTCCTTGAAGTCAGCCAGCTTTTGCCAAGTCCAACCCAAGCTGCCCTGAGCTTGCATGGATACTGCATATCTCCCCTAAATGGTGTGTGAATAGATGCAGACTGCCTTACAGGAAGAGCATGAGGGAAGCAATTGTAACTCCTTTCTTGTAGAGAAGAGACTGCAGAGATTTATTATAAGTGAAAGTCTTGGCATCACAATCATTGCTGAGGTGGAAGGCAAAATACAGCAAAGGGGCGCGATGGGCAATGATCTA
Source organism: Atrichornis clamosus (assembly GCA_013400975.1). Taxonomy (NCBI): domain Eukaryota; kingdom Metazoa; phylum Chordata; class Aves; order Passeriformes; family Menuridae; genus Atrichornis; species Atrichornis clamosus. The sequence continues at coordinate 43,393 of WBMZ01008616.1, read as the reverse complement.
ATTAAAATACTTATAATTTGTAGGTCAACAATAAAGGCATTTTACTAGTTTAGAGCATCAGCAGGAGTCAAGAGGCTGAAGCTCGACCCATGGTTTGCTATGTAACTTGCGAACATTTACCCTCGCCAACACTCAGTTTGCATACTTAAAGAAAAAAGAATTAAGAGCAGTAGGAGACACAATACATTAATGCTTGTAAAGTTCCTTCAGATATTGGCTCTACAGTAAATTAAAATATAAATTTTAATGATCTCTAACTTAGTGTGAGTGAGATAGATGGAAGCAAGGCCTCTGGGCAACCTTAAGGGATTGCTTTCATTGCATACTAACAATTTATTAATGTTCTTTCATTTTCATTTCCCAAATCCATTGTAATTTACTCTGAAACTTTTCTGAGTATATGCAGTCTTTCATTCAAAGAAAGGTGTCCTCTCTCCAGCAGGCTCAGAAATGTTGGCCCGTGATTAGAGGGGTAGGTTTTTAACAATTTATAAACCATTTTTCTACAGTTTTAAAGAGATTTCTCAGTCACCTCTGCTTAGAAATTTCTCCCCACTTGAGCAGCGGAAGGTCCCTGGTTGCGCCTCCCAGCACAAGCCTGGCAGGCCTGTGTTTCTGTGCTCAGCCTTCGCCGCCGAGCAGAGACTGCCAATTGTGCTGCGCTGAACTTCATTAAGCAGCAGTTTTACGAGGCGGGCTGCAGCACACGGGGGACAGGCACGAGACCACCAGATTTATGGCGTTTCAGTGCTGAGCTGACAGCGTGGCAGTATTCACACAACAAAAACCATATTACAAGAATGTTAGTCGCAAGAGAGCCCTGCCAAAAAAGCACCCAACAACCCGATGAGGTAGCAAGTTCAGGCGTAGGCATTAAAAATCCAGTACCCAGCACGGCAACATTAAGATGGCACACCTCCCCCTCCATCTGTCTGCTGGCGTCTTTAATCCTTGGCTGTGGGTTAAAAAGTGTGGCTTTTAGGGTGGCTTTAAGGTGCTGGGCTCTACCACCCATGCATGGCAGGCAGGTACCCATCCTGCCAGCACCAGCTCCTCTCCATCATCTCTGTGCCAGCCATACTGACTCCTTGGAGCAACAGCCCAAGAGGGTGTGATTCTTTTAGTATCCACATGTACATCTATTAAATGGGAAAGGAAACACGGAATGTCTTCAAACCTGATTTTAAAAAATACTTGTCTCTCTTGTTTGTATTGCCCTTCAGTGAATAGGTTCTTGTTTGTCTCAGTGAGAACTACCATTTCAGAGGTATTTTCCAGGAAAAGCACATAATTATTAAGAAAAGTAGGCATGAAATGACCATGGTAGATGTGAACAGATAATTGAGGTTTTGCGTAGAGTCAAACTTTAAAAGATCTGGATCAGAGGGAAACTCAGCCAACACACACACACACACACACAGACACACACAGACACACACACACACACATAACTTTTTAGACTCATTACAGGGAGTGTTCTCTTACTTTAGCCCAACATGAAATTCATCCTGGCAATTACAGACTGGTGGTGTCAGCTCCATGTATACGTCATTGATTCTTAGTCCCATGAAGGATAGGAGAGCAGGAACTGGTATCTCAAGGGCATTTCTCTACAGGACCTTGTTCAGGAAGAATTGCTTGTTCAGGAATCCACTTGAGCAATGGATTATGCTGACCGGAAAAAGGAGCCCTGTTCCAAAATTAAAGGTAGAGTTAATCCATGTTCCACTTTACCCTGACACCTATACATTAACCTGTAATGTTGATGAACTCAAAATTCTGATGGATGTCAAGGGCTGCAATGCTCTGTCCCGCCTCTGTGCATCCTCACAGGTCAGAGGTATGCACATGTAACTTCATCGTGGCTGCCAGGGCAGTCTTCAGACACAGAAGAGCCCAAACCACACTAATAGAGATGGTTTCCTGGGACCAAGGGGAACATGGTCCCTGACTTACTGGGGCACCCTTCACTTTAACCCCTTTCCCACAGCATTGTCCTCTGCATCATGGCAGAAAGGGGCAGCAGGAAACCCCCAAAGCAGGCACCTCTACAGAGAAAAAAGTCTTTTTACTTCTTTAACTTATTCTGAAGTTGCTCTACGCTACCAAAGAGGACTGAAGCCACCAAAACGGGCCTTAGCTCCAGTCCCAAATTGCAATAATGCTGAGGCTTCAGACCACAGGTAGCTTTGCTTCAGCAGCCTGAGTTTGATTATCTCATCCAAGAACTGCATAAGGCTACTGTAATTTGACGAGGAAATGCTACGCACTGATACTGGAAAAATTCAGATTTACACACCAGCACCAGAACAGACCCACGGCAAGGAACAGCCATGGTGCTGCTGCCCACTGTGCCTGTGTCAAAATGCAGCACCTCTGGCAAGGAGCTCAGGGTGGTGCCAGAAAGGAGGAGCAAGGGCTGCTAACCTTAGCTGGAGTCACTGTGGGTGATGTCCACATACACACCACACAACACCCACTGTTCCCACCGCTCACTCAAAAGCAGAGCTTGAACCTGAGCTCCAGCTCATGAAAAGGCTTCCAAGACCAGGACTATCTACTGAAAACTCACTACAATAACAATAGAGGTGAGTGTTGCAAATAAACTGTTCATTGGCAGAATCTGGCCAAAGCACAACGTGGACAACTTTGTCTTCTAGGAAACAGATGGAGAGAAGAGGACTTAAGTAAGCTTTACAGCTGAAATCCACTGTTTGACCCTTCAGAATGCTTTTCCCCAAGTACCAAAGTGACTTTGATCAAAAAAGTTTGCTTCCAGGAAAAACAGGTCAGTAACTTTATCCGCAATCCTCCATACCCTTCAGGATAAAAATTTATTGAAATAATTGGAAAGCAAATATCTTGCCCTCAATATGATATTTTGGGATACATTTTGGAGCTGACCCTCAGTGCAGATCTTGAAACTCTCAGCCTTTTGGGCTTTTTATGTTTGGAGTTTCAGCCAGTCCAATCTACAGTGACATGAAGTCCACCCATGCAGATCTGGAATCATGGGTGGATCAGGTGAATCCAGCTGTATGGTGAGCTTTTAGAGATAGATTTTATTTTAGACCATTTGCTTCACATCACAGGACTGAGAATTTTCAGATGAAAACCTAACAAAGTATTTAAAGTACCTATCAGTGGCAATTTCCATACTGTTCTTTCATGAAAAGGAAGGTTTAGTGATGCTCAGCCTTGAGAAAAGCAGGCCCAGAGGGAATCTTATCATTGAATATAAATACCTGATAGGAGGATACAAAGAGGATGGAGCCAGACTCTTCTCAGAGTGGTCCAGTGACAGGACAAGGGAAATTGGCACAAACTGAAACACATGAGATTCCCTCTGACTTTTAGGAAACACTTTCTTACTGTGTGGTAGCGGAACAAGGGAATAGCGAGTTTGTGGTGTCTCCAACCTTGGAGATATTGAAAAGTCCTCTGGACATGATCCTGGGCAATCGGCTCTAGGTGTTCCTACATGAGCAGGTGAGTTGGCCCAGATGATTTTCAGAGGTCCCTTCCAACCTCAACAACTCTGATTCTATGAAGAGTTATAGCCTGGAAAATAATATTCACCTGAGGCATGGAGCAGAGCAGGATCAGCTGATCACACAGTGAAAGTGTTCAAAATAAAACCAAATAAACACAAATCAGCCATATCACTGCATAGACAGAGGCATGGGCAAAGTACACATCCACAGAGGGAAAAGCAGCAGTACCATGAATATGAATGAAACTCGAGCATTATTGATATTCAGAGGTCCACCCCCACCACCCCACCAGCTCACCAGCCCCGGTTCTGCTATCCCAAAGCGTGCAGACACAGCTCCGAAACCGTTTCCTCCCTGCCGGGCAGCCTTGGAGCTCGGCAGCTGCAGGCGGAGAGCGCAGCACTAGAGGGCACCAGCAGGATGCGGCCGCTGCCCGGCTGCTGGAGCTCACCGACCTGCCTCGCTGCAGATTAAGCACTTCTCTTTTTTTCCTCTTTTATTTAGAAAAATCAAAGAGATTTAACTCACTCCCGGAAAGCAACACACTCCTCTCTTCTGCACAGTCACAAGGATCCTTCTGGTAAAGAGAAAAGTTGGGTACTAGGACCTTAACAGAGATTTTTCAAGTCCTCGCAGCTTTGCAGAGCGGCACAAAATACCCCAGGCACAAGCATGAGGGGCACTTCAGGCACGGCTTCCTTCCAAAGAAGAAAAACTGCTTATTTAGCAAAATTTGAAGTTTGCAGTATTCAGAATTCAATGTAAGGAAAAGGCGACCAAGGAAACAAAGGAAGATAGAAGATGGAACTCTGTTAGCCAGGCTCCCCGTTTACCTCTCTGCTCCTGGAAGATGCTTCAGCATCCACAGCAGGTGCTGCTCGGACACCCTTGGGACCCAGGGCCACTGCTCTGCAATAGCCCTGGACGTCCCACCACACCCACACACAGGCAGTGGGACTGATCACCCCAGAAAATTCTGTACCAGCACTTCTCAGGTCTCCGCAGGCACCTCCCGAGCTGTCACCTGCCTGAGGCAGCTGCTCACCTCTCCGGGTTCATCCCAGAGGGTCACCTCAGCCAGAACAAAGCATCCTCCATTTGTCATTGTCAGCCAACACACAGCCCCAGCCAAACCACCTTCATCAGGCTGCTACCATTCCTCTGCAGACATCACCTGCTCTGCCAAGCCTCTTCTTTTTTTCTCAGAATATGTGCCCTCCTGGAGTGTGTCAGTGCCGTGAATGCCATTTCCCCCATCCCCACAGGAAGGCAGGAGAGCTGCACTGGCAGCCAAAGCTGTACCCCACCTCCTTGTCACCTCCTGCCTCCACTTTCGGGGACCAGGAGCAGGTTTATATGCTTGCTGCTAGGCCTGGGCTGAGCAGAGACTGCCAATTGTACTGCACTGTACTTAATTATGTAGTAGTTTTATGAGGTGGACTGCAGCACACAGGGGACCAACGTGAGACCACCAGATTTATTGCACTTTAACTTTGAGCTGACAGTATAACAGGCTCTAAGAGGTAAGTACTCAGTGCTTTATTCACTGATCTTTTGCCCTCTCCCTACATTTTCATAGAGCATTTTGGAGCCTGTCTGGGACGATGGGAAAGATCTGGAATAGTGAATAAAAGCATGAAAAGAAGAGAAAGGTAGGCAAAGAGACAGACAAAGAAACAAAAGGATAGGAGAGGGATGACAAAGGAGGAGGGGAGGCAGATTCTTGTACAAACCAGGTGCTCCAGACCACATGGCCCTGGGTTTTCATGTCATTTTCTTTGTCACAAAATCACAAACTGGCCCTGTCAGCAAAGGCAATTCCCCTGGAGATGCTAATGGCTGCAGTCCTGTGGGATTCCTAGCTCAGTACCTATTTCTTAACAGCAACACTTACATTTTAACAAAATAACACGAATAACATGTTAGGGGATTTCAATTAGGAACGGTCTCCTGTCATTCCCATTCCAATGAAAAGTGACTGAAGAAGTTACTTCAACAGGACGTTTTCACTGACATTCTTTGATGACATGGACTGGATTTAGCCACATGTGCTCAGGGTTTGAGGAAAAGAAATACTGCCTGGCTTTGGAACATGGTGGTTGGCTATATGCACCAGGAGAATGGAAAAATCATCACACTTTTTTTTTTTAATCTGCACTTGTTCAATATTTAAAATACTGCTTTGAATCTATACAGATTTTCAGTTATTGGACCACTTGGATTTTTAAACCTCACTGACTCTCAGCCAGACTGCCTCCGTCTGCATTGAAAGGAGCCATTCTTCTTCTTCTTCTCTTTTTTTTTCTTTCCTTCAGTGAAACTGGAGCCTTTCCCTTCCCGTAACTTTCAGCTGGCTGAGCCATTCCTAGATCTCTGCATTTTTCACTTTCCAGCCTGACCCCCAGGACTTTGGGAGACGCGTAAGAGAAGTTATGTGACATATTGGCTGCAGTGGAAAGCTGTGCAGTTGAAGGGAAAATGCTACAGATGTCAAAATAAAATAACATAAAATTTTACATCTACAAGGGAAAAGTAGGGTGAAAACATTCTGTGAGGAATGGTATTAGCTACAAACCAGCGGAAAAGAACAAAAATAGGGCAAAGTTGTACCGTGTAAGAAATAAAGTGCATGTACCATTTTTCATTATAATTACTTTTTCTAGAAGACCACTAGGAACTGTGTTTTAACTGTTTCAAATACAATTATAAAGAAATAATCACATTATTAGAAAATAATCTAATTTGGGTAAAATTGCAACTTTAAACTAGTTCAAATTAACAGATGTAACTTGTTACAGACACTTTATAGGGAACAGCACATTTCACTTGGAAAAGTAAATATATAGCATTATTGCAATGGGGATAAAATTATTAGACTGTTTAGAGGGCTTAAAAACAGTCCCAGGGCATGCTATCAAATACGAGATCACACAATCCATTAAATTTTTCATGAGACTTAATGTTTGAGAAAGTTTAGTAAAATCCCCAGGATATCTTATGATTTTTAGTACCAATTCATTGCAAAAATACTGTCCAAAAAATGAACTTTTAGTTTATATGTTCTTTTATGCATCAGAGATTCACAAAATTAATTTCTCAACCAAACACAGTGAATAAATAGTCTTGAACCCTATGCAGCCCCAATGTGGGAACTCATTACTTTTTGTACTTTTCAAAGAGAAAATGCACTTAGATGCCCTTATTCATCTAGATGAATCCATTGTACCAGCTTAGTAAAAGATAGAAATACTGCTGGAATTCTCTCTAACAAAACAGTGTTTTGAAATATTTCTCCAGTGAAGCACCAGTACATTGATACTGTAATTATATTTCTAGAATTATCTGAGGAAGGACAACCACTGAACTTATAACAGGAGCAAAAGATGAAGCATTTTAAGGTTACAGAGAACTGTTGGACAATTATTGCCAGGATATTTATACTGTCATGTGTTTGGGCCTGGGGCTCCCTCTCACTATATGCTTATATCATTTGTAGCACAACAGAACCCTGACTTGTGTGGGCCACCTGGCTGGTATAGGAATATGAATGTTGAAGAGCAAAAATAAACTAAATGCCCTGACAGGTGATTCTGTGTCATTGTAAAGGTTTATGGCAAAGCTGCATATTTAATATTCTGCTGACCCATCTGAAATCATGTTTTTCTCTCTTTTTTCTTTCCTCACAGACCTGATAATATTGAAATATAGGAAGGAAAAAGAAGAAAAAGAGAAAATTAAATTATTTACATTAGGTATATAAGAAGTCGGTAGAAAAGATAAACTTCAGTATTTCCAGGATTCTCACTTTATTCAGCTTTGCACAGATCACAGTGAAAGACACAGTTTCAAAGATAAAAAAGTTAAGACAAAGATGACTGTAACAATCAAGAAGAAAAAGGGTTTTAACCAAAGATCATTAACAGGATCTTTCTTAACTTATCAGTATGCAATAGATGAGAAGAAGAATGTTGTAAATGGTGGTGAAAAAAACATTTCTGTCTAGCACCTTCACATATGAAAAAGGTTGTGCTGCACCTTGTTGCTAGACCCTTCTGTCATTAACACACATTAACGTCGCCAGAGCGCAGAGGAGTCCTGTTGTATCAGCTCTGCATACCAACCCACATACGTAGGACTCCATACCGTCATGACTGGAAGATTTTACCTATCCATCAGTGGCTAGGAAATGTGAGATAAGCGGACAAAGGAAAATGCCAAAGCGTGATTAGGTAATCTCTTTCCTTTACGAAATGGCTTCTCATACTGGGAAGATGAATGGGACTCCAAAAAGCACGTGCCCTCTCCTGTCAGTAGCAAAACATTTTTTTTTCCAAAAGCAGGCGTCCCACAGCTCTCGAATTCCTGGGCAGAGAGGACGTGCTTCCTGTTGAGAGAATCCCGTTGATAACCCTCCCCATCATCCAACAGCTACTTTGAGTCCCTCCTACGCTCGTCTGCTACAGCGACGTGTTGTTTCTCATCTTCCACTTGTCCTGTTGCACTCACCAGGGCATTTGTGAACAATTTGGATCTGCATCTCAATGATATCTTTCAGCACCACCTATAAAAATTAAATGGATGAATCATGCACACAGGCTGTGTCTAAGGTATGGGTGCCTTTGACTCCCTAGTAATTTTACAACCTGTTTTCCAGTTTCAGCCAAGTTTGACAGAGGGGCAAACACCTCCTGAGACACAAAGTTCTCACAAGTTCTGGAAAACAGACATCCACGTAGAAGGAATTGGCAATTTAACTGTAGGAAAGGCAGCAGGACCAGCTCTGCTCTCACAAGACCAGAGTACACCCTACAGACACAAATCCACAGGAGATCAGGTCTCACTGTGTCTGCAGTTCATGGAGATTCTTGATTCAACGACAAAACGTGTCCACGGTGGGAGATGTGCCCTGTGCTTTCCTTCCTATGGGTGAGTGAACGGCAGGGTCAGGCCCACACTTTCCTTTCCCAGAGGTATCCTACACCGTTCAGTGCTGGAAAATGTGAAAATATCTATTAATGCAAAAGGTAGTCAACACCTGCCTGTTGCTGTGATTTAGAGGAAGCTCAAGGTGAAACTAAGACATGCACCCCTTTCTCCTCCTACCCACAAGTAACCTGACTTGCGCTGCTGCCCAATTTAGCCCACCAGGACTTGAAATTTAGGTTGTTCCTCCCTAAGTCTTGCACTCTCTGCTCCATAAACAGGCCCCAAAACTTCATCCTAACACAAAACCATCTTAAATGGGCTCAGAAAAGGAAAATACTCATGTAAATATCTGTTCAATCCAGACCCATCCACAGGAATTCAGGAGACATCTCCAGTAGAAAGGAAAAGGAGCAGGCACCCAACAGACAAAGTTCTCTGAAAGAAGGATACACAGCTCTGTGCCAGCACCACATGGGTCAGGGCACCAATGTGCAAGTCTCTCAGTGACATCCTGTAATTCTATGTGCACATGGATACAGCCAAGAGTGTCCCACACTGGAAAATAAACACATCTGTGTGGATCACCACTCACAAATTCAGTCTATTTCAGGCCAAACCTTTGCTCAGAGGCTCTTTCTCCCCACTTTTCTCAGGACTATTTTAAATACACATCACTTTCTAGAACCTTGTTTCTTTTGCCCATGCTCCTGAGGAACTCTCTCCTGGTTTTGCGCCAGAGAAATGAAAATCTTCACAAAGTGTCCACTAGCAAAATTCCTCTGCACATGGAAGCCAGCTCATCACATTATTTTGGACAATGCCTGTTTTGGGGAAGGGGATCATTAAATGAGCTGGTTATAGGCAGCTCATTTTGTAATAGAGTCTAACTCATTTGGGTTTCCACTTTTTTAGAGAGCTGTGGAGAAGTGATCATGCCTGAGCCACAAGACCCCATTGTGTGCTCACTTTGGAAATATCCAGCTTCATAGCTGTCTGGCTAATTGTATGTGCAGACTAAGATGGTTTTTTATACAACCATAGTGAGAAATAACCAACTACACAATTATGCTTTTTTTACTCCAAAACTGCCGAGAGTTTTTCTACCTCCCTGACAGTGATTCCACGATTCCACAACAGGCAAGTACATGTAACCAAACAAAATTCACATGCTACACAAATCTCTGTGACTGTGAGTATCCCCTTTACCATGCACTTACGCACAACAAAAACCACAGATATCTGGGTATTCACCTTGAAATCCACACATTTTCCACCCCTTACCTAAAGGGGAATCTCTGCTAGTGGTGCCAGTTTGGTGGCTAAGCCAGTGACCAGAGAGGGTTACAGATGGGAGCAGGTCTGGCATTCCACCAAGCAGGAGGCAGCAGCGACCTGCGTACCCTTGTCAATACATTTCACAAGAAACTGCAAGTTGCTTCAGCAAAATATGACTCCTTTGATACTTTCCAGTTTAATTTAACACAGGCTTTTAGTATCCAAAGAACCCCACTGCTTTGAAATGAGGAAACTCGGTCAAAGACTCAGGCAGTAAGCCCACAGCTGGCAAGCATAGTTCAGGAGCCTAAAACACAACTGCTCACTGCGTTTGCACTCACAGACAATGGAGCTTTTAAAATTAAGGCTTGTATACACAGGCAAATTTATCAGCCTGATTACACTGGCATAATTAGGCCGATAAATTTCCCTGTGTAGACAAGTCCTGAGACTCTCAACTCATAACTAGGCAGGTCTTTCAGAGAGACAGAGAGAGAGTGAGAGAGAGAGGGAGGGAGGAAAAAAAGAAGGGACATTAGCAACTCCCAAAATATCCAAGGAATAATTTTTTTCTCCATCTCTCATTTTTCAAGATTTTTTTTTCCCTACAAGTGAAGGCGTATTTCATTTCCAAATTGAGATTTGGATGAGACATTGGTACACTTGATTTTAGACAAATTACAGATAACAGCTATCACCAACATTACCTCGACAGGGAGGGATCTGTCTCCAGTGTCAGACAAGACCATGAGCATTGACCCAGCTCTGTCAACTAGGCCGGTCTCAGGATTCCAGTTCAGAGCACAGACTGGAGTGGGTTGCTCACTTTTTTAAAACCATGCATCTGACATGAGAGTCTCAGACACCCCTCTCCCTCCACAAGCATCATGAAAAGCCCACACTGTTGAAAACAGCAGTCTGGATACACCAGGAGCACCTCCATTGTTAACTTTCTTCCTTTCCATCCATCCCTCCCTCACCAATCTTTCCACACAAGAGTATCACATAACTCATTTTTGAAACTGCCAAATCCACAATGACATAGATCAAGCCTAAACTGGAAACAGCTCAAGACACCCAGCCAGAACAAGACCCCCATGGTGACTTGTGGATGGGAAGAGTCTCTGATCCCAGGCACCCTCTGCACTTCACTCTGCTTCACTGTCCTGGTGCCCTGAACACTACCTCTGTGACAACAAGGATCATGTCAAGGGGGAAAAAGTCATGGCAGGACAACCACACTGGACCTACTCTCAAGACCTTTCCTAACGGATAGTACTGCGTGCACTCTCCTGGCTTCCCACAGTGTATGAAGGCACCCTTGTACTGCTAATATTGAGTGACTAGGGCTTCACTAGGATTGTGCCAACACAGCTATTACCAAGATTCACCTGCAGGTGCTGACTTCAGATTCTCATAATCTCCCTCACAATAATCCCTCAATGAGCTTGGAAGATCCAACCTTCAACTTCATCTACTTCCCCCATCCCAACCTTTTATCTTCTCCCTATCTTCAACTTCCATCTTCATCCATACCCCTCCTTGTCAGAGACACAGCTTTCTGCCTCACCAGAGGCAAAGACTCTCTTGATAACCTTACACTGTTCCCAGTCTCTTCTTCCCCTTTACACACTGGTATCAACAAAACCCTGACCAGCTCGGAAAAGAATGGGAGTCCCCATCATGTTAGGCACTGCGCATGCACGCACTGGAAGAGAGACATGTCTTCTCAGTCTTACAACCTAAACAAATAAGGCCAAAAGAAATGTTATTCCCTTTTTATGGATGGGGAACCAGGACCAAAGATATTAAATGTCTAGCCCTAGGAAGCCTGCAGCCAAGGCAGGAACTGACCCCCTGTTTCCTGAGAGCCAGCATTCGGTGTCTAATCTCACATGATCGGTCTTTCCTCTCTACCTCCCTGTAGGCACAAGGAATTTGTGCTCTACATCTCCACATGTTTCTTTTGCGCTGTACTGCACACAGCCATACACACCTAGACTGGACTCCTTAATAAATAATTGTATGTGGATTCCTGCACTTCTCTTATACTTGTCAGCCCATGCCTCCCTTATAGCACAGGAATTAGACTTTCCTTCCTGTATTCCCAATGTAATTATCAAACAAACTTTCCTCTGGCATAGTCTTCCCACACCAAGGACACTTTAAATCTCACACATAAATCTACTTCATTTCAGCATATCTCTCTCCTGGAGAATGGCATTTAATGGTGATCTTTTTTTAATCAGGTTCATTCCCCTGTTTCCCACCCCCATCTGGTGAAAGAGACTTTCCACTTAGAAAGGAAGTCAGTCTTTGATTTCATAAATGATTATAAGAAGATTTAACATCCTCAGGAGAACAACTATTTTGATTAGAATGTATTTGCTCCAATTTCTTTTCCAGCTGTCCTGCTTCTTGATACAAACCCCAAGATACAGAAATCCTTCTGAATTCACCCGCAGACACTCCAGTGCGGAGACAAGCCGCTCACTCTCTCATCATTTGGACTCTGACTCCATGTGATGCGGCAGGATAAAGCGGGGAATCGTCAGCGCACCGACCGTCTGCTGATCTCTGCCTCAAGTCCTGGCAGGAGTTTTGCTGAGCACGGATGTGTGCAGGCTTGTTTGCTTTAGCTCGCTGACCTCCGTTTGCTGCTGCAGCCCTGCAGCTTGCTGAGACCGCCACCACGAAGGGCAGCTTGTCTGGAAAGGCAGGGGAGCCGGGCAGCTGAAGAGAAGAATGCATCCTCTGTCACTACTGCAGGCATGTTGGCATGAGTAAGGCTTTACAGGCGAGTGCAATTTCGCAGGCAATGCCCATTTGTGCACAATCTGTCCCCTCTTCATGCTGTGGTCAGCTGAAGGAAAATACCAGATGCTGTTTGCGCAGTGCCATAGTAGGTTGGAGTTTTCTGGCTTCAAAGGCAGATTTGAACTGTAAGATAAAATTTTTCTGCACCTTTGCTTTCAAAGACTTTGTACCATTTTCCCTTTCAAACACTACCCCTCTGAGGATATGTGTATATGTAAAATGAGATGGTAACCTGAGGGCCACAGTCCCAAGTCACCCTACAGTGCTCCATGAGGCTGTCAGAAGCTCAAAGGGTTCTCCTTAGGAAACAGTAAATAAGATCCTGGCTCAGAAAGACAAGCTATGCAGAAATTTCCTGCCTAGGTCTCTTTAGGAGTGTTTCTGACTCCGCTATCAGGTCCAAAGGGGTTGGACCCAAATGTGAAATTGTTTTTTGATCACAGTCTTCAGCATCCCATTATGCCTGTCAGCAGCTGTGCAGCTTCATTTAAGCAGTACTAGCTTTGTGAAGCAGAGCATGATCTGTGCAAAGTCAACTCCACTTCTGAGGACTTCACTCCTTTTTTTAACAGTCTTCCAGACTAAACCTGTTCTCCAAGTATCAAAGACTCTCTTTTGAGATCTTGATAACCCAGCTCTAGTTTGCAGGTAGCACACCCACCCAGGAATATGTTGATTACGTGCAGTCTGCCTGTGTTTCAATACTACATTCAGTACAGTCCCCCTCAAACCTGGTTGGCCTACTTGGATTTGAGGTGGCGTGTCTGGAGACTCAAACTCTTACAAGTCTTCCCTTTCCATAACATCAGCAGCAGCCATGTCAGCACCTGTGGCTTTAGTTGTTCTAGGATGCAGAAATAAACTTCCCCATCCTACACAAACACTTGGATGTTGAGGCCAGAGGGACTTACTGAGATCATTCTGTCTGGCATCTAGAGCAACATGGACTATAAGATTATGCTAAGTAATGCTTATTTGAATTTCCATAGCTGTGGTTGAACAACAACCACAATAAACAGGCAGTTGTAGAAAATCTACCACAATCCCAGGTAAGCTGTTCCAGTGGTAAATCACCCTCATTGTTAAAAATGTGGACCTGGTTTTAGTCTAAAGGTGCTTAGCTTCAACTTCCGGCCAACACCATATTGTTGTTACAAGTCTACTGAACGGCAGAGCCCTTCCTATTGCATCGCTGATCCTACTGAGGTATCTTTAGCCTGTGTCAAGGGACTGGTTTGAAAGCTAAATAAATAGAACTCCCCTCACATCTTTTGCTGTCATGAGGGTTTTTTTCAGTTTGTTTCTTTTCATTCAGTTGCTTTTGCAACTTTCCTCTGAACCTTCTCAAAGTTTTTAATATCCCCTTTGAAACCAGTTGTGGAACTTTCTGAAATGTAAGTGGTTCTCTCAGCATTCACAGAGCTAAACTACCTCCTTAGGCTTTGTTCCAAAAATTTCCAAATGCATTCATGAAGTCCTTCTAGGCTGTATTTTGACCAGCCCTGAAAGTTGCAACAGCATTTCCAAATCTTTAAGACCAAAGTCACATTAAGTGGCATTAAGATGAAGCAACAGGCCCTTGAGCCCCCACATTAAAAAATTTAGAAAGAAGCAGTCTCAGAGCAGGACCAGTGAATGAGTAGAATGATCTGTCAGCCTCTCCCATTTCAATGTGGGCAAGGGCCTTCGTAGCGACTGTCTGCTCATTCATGCCGACGGCTGCAAGCTCATGGGGGCTTTGCTGTTGTTTCAGAGTTTTAGCCCATTTTTTTTCCTATCTGCCACTTTTAGGGCCTGAGGAGATACAACATGTTCCAGACCAGTGCTCTTTTTTAATCAGAAAGCAAGCAAGTCTTCCTACACACAGGTTGTTCATGCCCAAAACACTGACCCAGAAATAGTAGCTACATTTGCAGCTGCAACACTCTTGGAGCAACACATTAAAGAAAGGCCAGCACTTCTCTAAAACCATGCACCTCAAACCTATCTTTTCCAGAGGAAACAGATGATCTTGTCTCATCTTATTTTGTGGCAAAGTCTCATGTACTTACAACTAGCAATATAACCCATCCTTCTGCTTTGAACGTCTGGATTGTGGTCCAGAACGTAAAGAGTTTTTCATCTCTATGGGCATCATCCCAATAAGTATTCCTGTATTATATCAGCAGTCCCATCTAGTACAGTCAATCCCTACAAGCAACTTCATAGCCTGCAATGATGCAACTAAAACCCCTGCCACGGTTTCCTCTGGAGCTGAAGAGCTATCTGGTCTGGCTGCATGGGACACCTTTGCTTAAGGAAGGAAGAGGAGAAGATCACCACCACACCCAAAACCCAGTCTTTCCCCATACACAGTGCCACTGCTCTCCGAGTATTAATAAACCAGGTGTTGAAAGCGAGGCTCAGCCTGAGGCATGCTCAGTACTACACTTGTCGCTTGACCCACCTCCTCATCCTAGAGATTAATTAGGCCTGGCCCCTCCCTGCTAAATTGCCTCTCAGGCACATTGCTCAGTCTTCCTCCTCTTGCCTCTGGCATATTCACTCACTAACTTTTTATTTCAATATTCCTGTTTTCCAGTTTGTAAGGCCCTCCACTCATTTTCAGTAGGCTGCCTCAATGACTCTGTTCTAGTAATGGGACGTGGGGGATGAAGGATGTCTGGAATGAGGGAGGATGAGCACAGCTGGGTTGGGATGGGGAGCTGGAGTTTCCAAACTCCTCTCTCTTTGCTCTCCAAGTCTTTCTCATGATGCTGTCCTGGGTGAAGTGCCCTAGCTGGGCTGAGAGACAACTTCACTCCTCATCTCCTGAAGACACCCTCTCACCCCTGGGTGCCCATTTGAGACACGCAGGTTCAGAGGTTCTGCAGCAGTGGTAGGGCACGCAGCCAACTGTCCCCTAACTTTGCCTGGGGCTGACATCTAGGGGCATGGCTGTGATATTTGGCTGCAGGAAAGGCCTCTAGGTTCTAAATCCTGCCTGGGGAAAGAGGAAGGTCTGAGGAATAAATCTTCCCCACATTTTACCAGCTAGATGGCATTGTGCTAAGTTAGCTGCAACCATTTCTTGTCTTAAATGCCTTATTCTTTCTGCACATCACCTGTGAAGTTCTGATACCTCATCCAGAGCTGAGGATACACTTTCAGCTCAGCACACCCTTGGCTAAGTTTAAATTTTTGTTTCTGTCTCCATCCCTGTTCATTTATGCCATCTGGAAAGACAGGAAGATCTTTGGGCCAGTGCCTGCCTTTCGATACACGTGTACAGCAATAACTCAGCTGAACCTTAATTGAGATCTCCTGATGCTGTTGTAATACAAAAAATAAATAGTAATTAGTAGGGTCAGCAGATTCAGTACCAGACATCTTGCAAGTCACACCCTCACTATATTTGTACATGCTGATATGTGAATGCGCCTGCAATGGTTAATACCCCTATGTATTTGACTTGTCTGTACACTGTGTTTTTCATATAATATCCTTTCCTTTCATAATCATCTGTCACTTAATATCCTAAGACAGAACATTCTGTAACACTGTAGCACGTGTTTGGACAGAATAATGAAATAATCTTTGAAAAGTAGCAGATGGAAAGATCAGATGACGAGTCTCCTTTCCATTTCTCTAACTTTCTACTGTGGCTACCTGTGTTTTAATATTCTAAGCCATCTGTGAATTAATTATTCATGCTTGTGATGAACTAAGTCATGCTCGCTGCTATCTGATTCTCGTGTGCAGGTTGCACATTCCAAAGAAAATCCATAATGGAAAACATAATTGCCGTAACAAGCACCCTACAGGGATGCAAAATTCCTCCAGAGGATCATCAGGGTTAATTGGGCTCTTCTTTGCGTGGCTCCACAGACCCATTCCTATTCATATCGAAGCAGCACTAGAAGGAAAGCAATAAAATTACCAGCTAAAGCCCAGGTTCCTGCTTATTCGGTTTGCCATGCTAACTTGTAAGACAGAGCTCTGATTGTATGGCTGAGCCAAACAGTACGGCTGTTTTTAACACTGTTCTAACTTATGGTAACCATTAACTACAACCTGACTTCCCATTACAAAATACCTCTGTGAACACCTATTAGCAGCTAATTGAATCAACTAAAAATCGTCATAATTCAAACCTATGTTTGTGTTTTTGTAATGGTTCTTACAGCTTTTGCTGTGGTACAGGAGAATATGCAAATCAAGCCTCTGTTTTAAAACTCATGGTAAGATGGAAGTTTAAATGGAAATCTAATGGAGTTACAAAGGGGAATAAAGCCATATTGTATTTTTGATGTTACCCATGAGACATGATAGGAGAAACTAATAACAGGCTAACAAGGCTCCCTATCTCTAAACGTTTTCCAGCTGTGAGCCACTGAAGAGCCAAAAGACCTCTCTGAGTCAACACCAACAAATGCATATACTCACGTCCTAATTTTCTGCAATTTCTATTCACAATTTCAAGCTGTATGGCATTTTTCATTCTCCCTTTTATTTAAAGAAATAAAAGTATTTCCTCTTAGGGGCATTGTGTGTTGTTTTTCAACCAACTGTATCCTGAAGACTTCAAGTTTGTTGTAGTTCCTTAAACAGGAGTATGTTTTTATTGTATGATGAAAGGCAACAAGGAACTTGTTTGCGCAGTGTTATTGACAGGTTTGTGCATATTTGGTGCCAGGAATTTTTAATTTGACTTACAGCCTGATTTTGTAAAGAGTTTTCATTAAACCTATGAAAAAGTTTTTAGGTGCTATTTTGTGTAGAAATATGGCTACTTCCAATTAGCATAAATTATCTTAAACAAGCAATCAGTTTAAGGCATTTACTCAAACTGAAAGAAGAATACATTTCACCAGTCGTATGAGAAATGTCAAGAGCAGACGAAAAAGATACCACACCTCAGGTGGAGGTTACTGTATCTCCAGGGGAAAGATCTGCTCCCTCCTGCTGAGTTACAGAATCATGGTGCTTCCAGGCCCTTGCAATACAAAGCACGGTGCAATTACTTAAAGCTCACTCAAGGTGTCATTGAGGTTTGCATCAGTTAAATAAACCCAGACTCGGTGGGAGGGCGGGGGCAGGGATTTAGGCAAAACTTTGGCAGCTCCCTCCTACAATGGAGCACCCGACTACCATCAAGTCTGTCTAGTGTAGATATCTGTTAGCACAAAGAGGTGTGAATTTTCTCAATATATATGTGAAGCGCTAAACCTGTCCCACCGCACCCGTTTTACACACTATCCACCGGTCAGCCCAGAAGAGGGCTGTTCAGATCTGCAGACTTGGCTTCATTGTGGGACATGCCTGGCGTTAGCTGTGACCCACAAGCTGCATTCACTCTGCTGGCTCACACATCACGTCCTTTTCATATTTATTAGATGGGTCAGGTGCTTATGTCTTGCATCAGCATCTGATGCATGCTGTTGCCTTGTTGGAATAGCCATCAGTTTTCAACCAAAGAAGTTTTAAATCACCTGCCATTCGTCAGACTGTTTCCCACTGCTTAGCACAAAACATTTTGATGGATAGGGAATGGTGGGTTGTCTCTCCAGCAAATGTATAAGAATTATGTGTTTTACACAGGAGATGGGAATTCTTTCCCGCAGATACACATGTGCAGCCCTGCTGGCTTTTTTGGAAGCTGCATACATACTTCTGAACAAACAACCACCACATAACTTCTCGCATGCTCAGAGATTGTGCTAGATTACTACAGCAAGCTTAATAGCCTGCCAAAAATAAGCAACTGAACACTTATTTAGGCAATTCAAACAACAACATTTTCAATGTCCGGCCCCCAGACCTTTGTTTCCATCCTCACTTCAAACATTATAAAACCTGCATTTGTTAAAACCACCAGAATTTTCTGAAGCAAGTAGCATGGGGAAGGCAATGCCTGGAACATGTATGGCCCTCTGGCTGCCAGATGGGTTTGAAACGTGTGTGTTTCTCCCTGGTTTGGAAAGCCACTGCAGTCCTTGTTACCACCAAAGTTCTAGGAATTTCTTCCACTGATCAAGCTGTGGGGGCTGTATTTGTTTGTAAAGCAGAAGACCTCATGCCATTGCCCTTCTCATGCCAACACAGCACAGTCAATAACCAAGGCACCTGTGCTACACAGCAAAAACACAACAGAGTTGGCAGCACTGAACTACGGAGGGGCACAGCAGCACTTTGAAGCATGTTTCAAGGAGCAACTTGTTTGCCATAGAAAGACTCCTGGTATTGTGAAAAATGTCCTCATCCCATCTCCTAAACTGTAATGAGCTACCAGCTTTTACGTTTTTCATTCTACCATAGAAGGTAAAAAACCCCCTCCTGAAAACAGAAAAATTGAGGGCAGCAACTGACTGTGTGCCAGTCATTCTTTCATTTGGTCCCCACTTAATGGAAGAAAGAAAATTTTTATTTTTTTTAAATTCTCAACTCTGACCTACTGAGCTTGTGGGTCATGACCCCCACGTGGGAAAAGCTGCACTTTCTCCTCTCCCTCCTCCCTGTCTCTCTCACATACACACACTTGCACGTCACAAAAACATTACCATGATGTCTGCTGACAAACCAATGCCTGAAGATATGTGTCAAATATAAGCATCCAAATAACCGAGCCAACAAAACATTAACTTCAATTTCAAATATAGATTTAAATTTTAAAAAAAAGAATCCCCAAAATCTGTACATTTTTACTAGACAGGCAATTCAGCATTACGTAAATTGACTGAAAATGACTGAAATGAAATAAAATGACAGCCCCCAAGAGTAACCATTAATTCTGGGTTCTTTCCTTTCCAAGTCTTCATTCATTTTTCTTCCCCTTGACTTAATACTTGTATTTTTCCTCCCTTTTTTAGATACTATCTTCAACTATTCCTTTACCTCTCCTTTCCATATTTGCTTGACTTTCCTCTCATTTTCTGTGGAGCCTAACTCTGGTTTCCCCATGGAGCTCATTCACAGTCAAATGTTTCTTAGTCAGTGAAACCTTCCACATCATCACGTTTTTCAGTGCGGTTGCTCCAGCTTTCATTATACCCTTGGGCTAAGGACCATGTGAGCCCCCAGTCTGGGGAAAGGAAGTTCACTCTTCCTGCCGTCCATGACAGCTGCCTTCAAGCATCCCAGCTGGCTTTCTTGAACCCAGAATGGGAAAGCTCCAGTTTAGGTTCAGTCCACAAGCAAATTTCTTTCTTCTCTCAGACATGCCATGCTGTTCAAAATTTCTGTCCTTTATCCATTACTGAGAAGACGCTGGTTGTCATTTGCTGAGAGGTTCTCCTTACTGGGAGACGCAACAAATAGAGATGTAACCTACTCAGCCTTAATACACCCAGATATACCATGTATCTGATGCAAAGATCCTGCTTACTGATGTGTTTCACCCTTCTCTTTATGCATCTGTATGTAGCTGTACTTCTTTGAAAAAGGACAAAATGTTAAATGGCATCCGTGAAGAGCAATTCCAATTCCTGAGTTGTACTTGAGGAAAAACGTTCCTTCTTATCATGTTAGTGAAATCTCCTGGCTCCATACAGATTCTCAGTTGTATTGATTCTCAGTAATATTGATTCTATAATATTTACTGTCGTTCACTTTCAGGTCTTGCTTCTTTCCATCACTACTGATGGTAGACAAGTAGTATTTTTCTAGCATGTTAATACACTTCAGTGTGCTGTGTTCCCTCTTTTTCTTCTTTTGGAATTTCTTTTTCAGATAACGCAATTTGTGTTGTTTGCCACCCACACTACTCAAGAAACACAGAGCTTGCTATCCTAGATAATATCCACCGGCCCACGAAAAGCCATGGCCAAGCAGCACCACACATGCTCGGAATGTATTCATGCCAGTCCCAGCAGGGGCTCGTGTGCAGGTGCAAGTTAAATGCTTATTTTGGTCCTTTTCACCATAAAGCATTAAATCTCTGGATCCCTTAATACTCCCACCTAGCCTCACAGCAGGCATGTCTGAGGAGACATTAGTGTAAGCATCTTGTAGTGCTGCTGAGGTACTTAGTTAAGCGTTCCCCTTTTGGGCCTCATTTCTGCTACTATGCACAATAACGCTCAAGGCTATGCAGCTGCACTCCAGTTCATGCAGGATCAGGTTCCCCTGCCCTCTTTCTCCTGGCTTAGCAATTCTTTTCTTTTTTTTTTCCTTTTTCCTTTTTTACGCTGCACTCACAGATGAACATTTCAGAGTACAGAGCACCATTAAGCTCAAAGAGAACATGCACGAGCATTTCACTGCTCTCTGCATGGCCCTCTTGCCAGCCTTTCCCTCCAAAGAGGCTGCTCCAAAAGTTGACTGGAGCCAGCGAAAGTCTTCCCGTTGGCCTTGGATCAGGCCCAAAGCGAGGGACACAATTAGATGGGAATGGAGGCACTAAGGAAAGGCAGCTTGCCTGCCAGCAGGCAAAATGCAGGGCGACACACATGGAGAAAGGAGTATTTGCGGGTCAAACTTGAGAGGCGAGCCTCTGTGCGGCGGATGCCCTGCCAAGCAATCTGTGCTCTTCGTGACTTCCAGTCAAGCAGCGTGCTGAGGCGCTCAGCACTGGCTTTGAACTGCGAGGTGAAGACAGACTATGGGCATTGCCTCACTTTTTAAAATCCACCAGATTTATTTGTTTAATATATTTTTGCTGTCTTGTTTGTTGTTTTTAAAGATCTTATTATTACAAAGCAAGATTTTTAAATGGCAGTGGAAAATATGTCAACTGAAGATGTTTGGGAGAGTCAAAAAAAACCCAAATAAAAGCCTGTATTCAAATTTTGTGAAGGAGCAGATGGGTATTGTTCTTCTCATTCTCCCTTTTCTTCTGGACGTACGAATCAGCCCAGGAAGAGATGTCTCAGAGCAGTTCTTTCCATCCCTTTACCAGTAAATAGGGCAATATAAGAGTCTTCTCCTGTCCCTACTGCCGGTTACTCAATAACGTGCAAACACACACCGTGTTAGCACCATCCAAGTCAAAATAGAGTCCTCACTCATTGTCCATGAGATTGTCCATGGCTCTCTATCTTCCATACTGCTCTTTCTTAAAAATAGCTTCATTTGAATGATTTATCTACCACGTTTATGTCTCAGTGCTTTCTACTCACATTAACATGTAAAAAATACAAATGAACCATCTCATCCAAAAGAAAATCCAACAGATCCTTTTATCAGTTGTAAGATGATGTGTTTGGAGGAATTGTCTAGCAGGGTCCTGCCAAAGCTCTGGTTTGTTTAACATTTTCAGCAGTTATCTAGAAGCAGAAGTAGAAAAAAACATTAATTATATTAGCAGTTGACACCCAGACTGGGGGAGATGAAGGAAAACAAGACATTTATAGGGAAAATGAAAATCAATTTACAAGGATTAGAGAATTAGACAAGCATTATCCAAATGATACAAATTTATAACTACATATGTCAATGAGCAGACTGGTTTCATATCACATCTGGATAACCTAACGCTATCTTGGAAGATACTTTGCACAGAAGGACAATGGTAACACTTTCACCCAGAAAACGGGTTGTCCATCCTTTATACACTATTTTAAATGCTGCAGAAATTCATAGAGAAGTGGAGATCACAGCAGGGGAGAAGAGCCTACAAGTGAACAGGAAAACAACACAAATTATGTAAAGACTTAAAGCATTATTGCGTGTGCATTTTGCCCCTCTAGCCTAGTGGGAAAAATTGAGTTCAACTACTTAGTGACCACAAATCATCTGCAAAGCTCTGTGCTGGTTTATTGTGTGCATAAATTATGGCTTACTGTACATAAAGAATGGTTCACTACAATCCAGATTTATTTATCTGTGCAAAAGAAGATGAGATAGCTAGACAAAGGTGTCTGTCATGCACGAGAGCTCAGGGGCATCAATCCATGGTGGAGCCTGTGTGTGTTACAGACTGGGCTGTGTGGGTGCCAGATGCAGATCTGAGCCTCCCTGCTGGAAAAGCTTTCCTCAGCTCTGTGAGCTCTTGCACTGTGAGCCATTGCAAGGTCCCAGAGACCTGCAGATGTTGGGTGAGAGGCAGGGAGCACTGTGAGCCTCTGCCTATTGGAGAGAATTCAGCATATCACAGCTGGTGTGCGTGGGAAATGGACCCTGTCTCATACCCATCTTGAAGGCCACCAGCCAGACATCAAATTAATATCTGAGCCATAAATTGCCTGTGAAACTTCCTTACTATGGCTGCAGTATACTATTTGTGTCTGGCTCACTATCATTAGCTCACAGTCACCTGTGTTCCCTGTCCTCCATTTCCAGTGTCAATACTGCAGTGGCTCCTGTCACACACTCACTCCCTTCGCCTCTTCTTTCACCCTCACAGGCTCCCTGCCTGGGCACATCCTATTCTTTCCTCTTCTGCTCTCTGAGTCTGCAGGACAAATGTAATTGCAAGGTCTCCTTTGTTTTCCGAAACACACCCAGATCCCTGTCCCAGACATTCACTTCACAATCAACCAAGAACTTCTGGAAACCATCACACCTCTGAATACAATAGGGTTTTTTATCTTGCAGCCCTAAAGATTCTCTGTACTGTAAATACAGCAATACAACTCTGGAGATGTTAAGATGATGAAAGCACAAAATTCATGTCAAAACTTCAGAATGCAGCCATGAGGGTCAAGGCAGGACCCAAGAGCATCAGCACATTTCAGACAGAAGTCTTTAGCTTAACCTCCTTAAGCGGATATTCTCAACAAGCTGTCCCAAGTTGCTTCAGCAGAGATGGCACAGTCAAGACTCCAACTTGGTGTCACGAGCAAAGTATCCCGTGCCGGTAGGAAAACCACTAGGAATGAGAGTACCATGGAAAACTCACTTCCTTTGTGATTTTTTCTTCTCATTGTTCAGTGAATCAGGCAGGATTTGTACTCATTTGCAAGGATGCTAGGTTGGCAAGGGCCAACTGCACCCACTGGGGCTTTGGGCACCTCTACCCTCATCCCATCACATCAGGATTTGCCCCCATTGTCCCATTTCTTCCTTGTCCAAGGTAACAAAGCATGACTGTCCAGGAGTTTTACTGAGGTACCTGCACAGGCCATTGAATAGCTAACATGCTCCATGCTGAATTCCAGTAGGGCACATGTACAGCCCATGCTGGGTTACAGTCAGGCTGTATCCATCGCAGTAAAATAGACCATTACGGCATTGGGCCACTCGAATAGAGGCTGGAGAACAGTGTGCTAGTAAATGAGCCTTCTAAATGAGGTGGCAACAGGAAAAACACCTACTGGGTATGGTCCCTGGAACTCCCCAGCTGCCAGACCAGACCCAAAAATTGTTCAGATAGAGTATCAGCTGCAGTGGGCCATGTTTGTGCCAGAGAATGTGCTAGCAGTGTACTAGCATGGACTATCATCTTCCAGGGCCAAAGAAGGCTGCCAGGCATGCTTGCATTCACTAGCATAGACTGAGTCTCAGCATCTGACTTTTCTCCATCTGAATACAACAGCATCCCAGAATTGTGGCAACCACAGAGCTAGAAAAGATTTGGGTTGCATTCTCTCTATGGGAAGGTGGAAAGGTACATACTTAGTATTTCTTTCCCACTTGATCTCCCCAGGGTGAAATAAAATCCATCAGCACTTTCACATTTATCCAATCCACTTGGGATAGGTATGAAAATAGACTTTATTACTTTCTTTCAGTCAAATTTATTTGGTTTTAAGGTTACTTTTGAAATGCGCTCAGATTCTTCAAGACTGCTTCACCCACAGATCTCTCTCAGTGTAAATATGCTTTTACTAACATGCTTTGGCAAATGACATTCAGAATTTGCTTCCCAAACCCCATCGAAGCTTAGAAGCAGTTGAATGCAGCTTTGCATATATTTATATGCTAAGGAAAAATAGCTTTCCTCTCAGGCCTGCAGAGTTACACATGGAACAAACGTATGGCAGGTAGAGATTACTGCCCTCATCCTCCTCACTTCATTGTAACTCATGAATGATTATCTCAACGCCAGCATTGTCTACCAGTGTAAGGCTCATATCACAAGAGGAGCAGTAGAACCATAATTGAGTCCAACTTGAGTCCATTCTGGCCAAACGTCCTCTTCCAGCCCCAATTGTGCCATCCACAAAGGGTGCAATGTCCAGTCCCCTAACCTACATGTCACTGCCAATAGCCACAGGTCTTTTAGCTCCACAGAGTCCTCAGGCATCCTTAGCACATTGCACCTGAGCAACTCAAATGATTCAAATTGCAGGGTTTTTCTAAACCAACTCATTTGACTGAAAAGGTTCAAGAAGCTTTTATTTAAGCAAATTTTCCAGGAGATTGAGAAGGACCTTGAGAAGGTAGATAGCAATCTGCAGTTGAAAATTGCAACCTCTCCCATAGATGCAGTTCTTTGCTGAGCATCTTAGTTATAAACACAGAGCTGCCAGCTTTGGAACAGATGTAAGCAAGGAATGATATGCACATGTCTTGTGTCAAATGCAGACATTAAAAGACAAAGTTGACTGAATTACGTGCATTCCCTCCAGCTCTAGCTGTACTGTTGCTTTCCAGCTCCAAGCACAGATTCTGATTAAACCTCAACACTTGATTTTCACAGTCATGGGTTAAGTGGAAAAGAAGACAAGTCACAGAACAGCTTCAGCTGGAAGCCACCTATGGAGATCTCTAGTCCAAGTCCATGTTTAAGGCAGAGATGACTTCAAAATCATATTCAGCTGCTCAGAGCCTTGTCAAGTTCTGAATATCTCCAAGCAAATGTTCTTTCACTAAGTTCTACTCACCCCAGTCCTAAGGATCTGCACTTCCCAGTCGGAAGACAGCTTTCCTGGTGCACCACCTCTTGCACCTTCCTTGCACATGTGGGTGGAGGTTGCAAGGACAGGAAGTGCAGGGCAGGCAGCCATGACAGAACCATGTCATTCTCACACCCCGCTTTGCCATTTTTAGAGTTTCCTCTGGCTTTTTAGAGGAGCTGCTTACTTACTTCCCACTCTTGAGCCTCCTTAGGCCACTGCGGCTGCTCCCAAAGAGATCTGAATCCATGAGGGATGTAGGAAGCACAGGAGCAGACCCCAGAAAAGCAGGGCTCATCTTCCCCCTTCCTCCCTGTTTCTGCCCCAGGACTGGTAGCACTTGGCAGCACAAATAACACAGCCATGACCTGCTCATTCCCCCGACGGAGTAGAGGCTCAGGTGGTGACAGTGACTGAAGGAAAGGCTTTAAGGCAGGTGGGGGAGAAGAAAAATGCACCTAGGACCTGACACTTTCTGCCTACCAACTCAGACTGTCCTCAGGTTACTCACAGCAGCCCTGGCATCTGCTCAGGCTGGCAGGGAAAGAGAGGAACATAGAGGTGGTGGCAGTGGGGGCAAGGGATGTAACCTCATTTAAGATACTCAAAGAAAGGAGAAAGGGGAAAATGACCAAGCCTGAGACCTCAAAGCAGCACCTTACATACTTGTCTTCTCCCACATTTACTTCCAAACATTCCCCTCGAGCTGAGCTCACCCCTCAGAGAGGAAAGTGGCTGATATAAGTGTGAACTAACTTCTAATGCTACAGGTAGGGTTCTACCACTTCTCTCTCCCTGCAGTATATCTACCCACTCATTGCTTTGCCACTTCTTGTTATCACATCATTTACAGTTCAGGATATCTCCATTGCTCTCCTAGCTTACAAGCTCAGGAAAGCAGTAGCTGTGGTGCCAGGACCCTATTTGCTTGCCTTTGTCCACCACCATTTCCAATACAACTGGCATAAATGAAGAGAAATACCACAATAGTCCTAGTCACTGAAATCCTCCTTCCCTGCTGAAGATCAATGTACATCTTTAGGTGATGGAAGACAATTCGTTATCTGAAACATAGTCGTATTCATCGTATTTCAGACAAATATGTCATCAGTCAAATCACAGCCCAGACTGAAAGGTTTGGGGTTTGTCTGCCTGCTGCTGGCAGCAGGATCAGTGGGTAGTTACCTCACTATGGGCCAAACGCAGCATTGCTGACTTAGGCACAGAAAAAAATTTTCAAAGTGCTTGAGGAACTTGCGTCCCAGGTGAAAATAACACTTGTAACCCACAGCCTCACAGCCTCACTCAGAGTTGTCTTTGGCTTCAATATCAGATAGGGACAGAAAGTCCTCGACCTGTCTGACTCATGTGTCTGTGTCCTGTCCCACAGACAGTTAACTGAAGGAAAAATTCACCCAGAGCCCGAAGACGCAACCAAAAGCAGACAATACTTTATAACCACAGACTAGTCACCCTGACTTCTGAGCAGCTCACAAAGGTGACTATATTTTGTCTTTACAGAGGTCTCAAGCGATAGGAGAGGCATTATCAAAATGTGCATCCCTGCAGCACAGACAAACACCTAATCTATCAGGCTGTCAGATCCCAACCCACCTAGGGCTTTATGGGTCAAAAGCAGGAAATAAAAAGCAGGGGGTTAAGCAGGTACAAGTGAGCATAACTCCATTAATTTATCACTAGGTACCTTATCTGTAGACCCAGTTGGAATATGACCTACAAGCTGGCTATGAAGTTAAAAAAGTCTTATACTATCAGTTTTAATAATTGAAGCTGAAAATGCTTCCCTCCTTTTCTGTGTTTTTTTTTAAACTCAAAATTGGTGTATACTTTGAACTCTCATTCAAACTCTGAATTTGAAGATGACAAGAGACAGAGCAAAAGCCAAAGAAGTTCAGCCATGAAATCAGTTCCTTCAGGATTACTGAAAAGAACAGGACTGGAGGGTTGTCTGGTGCAAAGTGCCTTCAATCCTTTGAAGTCACTGACTTCCACCTTCTGAGGCAGTTCTTGTTCAAGCCCCTCATCAGCTATTTGGAATCTTACTGCCAAGATTACAGAAAGTTCCTAGGCCTACCTGGAACTCAAAAGCAATGCTGAAAAAGCAAGCAAACAAAAGGTAGAGGAAACCTTTCTTGTCCTGTGAAATGCAGAGAAGCCAGAGAAAGAGGGATTAAGAAGCTGCTTTTTTCACTACCAACAAAGAAGGCTGAGAAGAGACCTCCACTCTTGTGACAGCTGAAGACTCTAAGACATGTAAAATAGCTTGTGGTAACAGCCTGAATATGTCTTGCAATATCATGTCCTCATATTGCCTGGACAGATGATGAAACTGCATTGCAGTAACTCCGTGGCTCACTGCAGGCATTGTGCTGCAGCTCCACAGGCTGTCATTACGTGGGGTTCTGCCTCCTGCCTCTGCTGCCTACGTCTTCAGGGCTGAGTACAGGGCACAGGCAAGGGCCAAACTTTCAGCTGGTGTTAAATGGCAGAGCCCTACCAGCTTCCCTGAGACCTCACTGATTTACAGCTGCTGAAAGTATGGCCCCTGCTATGCGTAAAGTCTGAGACAGGTTTTCATTGGACACAAAAGAATACGCGTTGGGACACTTTGAAACCTGTGCTGCGCACAAGCGAGTAGCTAAACGATTCCCAAGATTTTCTGTGAGACATGTACACGCACACGTTGTGCACTGAGTATGAACAGGCTTCACCAGACACGCAGACACAGAATATGCTCCCTGGGATGTGCCAGGGTGAAGAAGAGTTTTCTAAGTCACTTCATTTTTGCTGGAAACTCTGCGCCAGTCCTCCCACGTATAATGTACTGTGCACTCCTCGTAACCAGCATTGTCTGAACTTGTGGTATTTTAAAAAACATTCCTGCCAAGCCAGAGGCACTCTAAGACACATCACCTTTGTCCAGAGGAGGATCCCAGCTCCAACGAAGTCCAGAGAGTGTGACTTCTGCTACAAACCAACACATAGGTATGTTAAATGAGTTCTATTAAAAATTACTCTCTCCCTACTGCCTGGAGTGGAAGGGGGCACAAGCTTTTTAGAGAGTGTACATGAGAGTGACAGATTGCAACAAAAAATCCTTTCACTGTATGCAGAAGAAAATGAGGCAGTACAAATGAATGCCTCTTTTTTATTTCATAGGGACAGGTTGGCAAAAGCAGATTATTGGGGTTGGGCTGCATGGAAAAGAAGAATTTTCTTTTTTTTCTGAAATCCCGATTCATCTTCATTATTCAGTCACTCAAGCTTCTTTGGAAACAGAGTGCCACTGAGTTATGGCAGTCATAGATGAATTCAGCAGAAAAGTATACGTATAAAAATGAAAGAAAGTAAAACTGCTCTTCTTGTGCAGCCCTACCAAGAGGCAGCCAGACAAAAGCAAGAAAAAATTGACTGTCTGGCCAAGTATGAAATTGCTGGCAAGTCTGGTTTCAACCCTGCTATTAACTTTCTTGCAGCTGCTTCAACTACCCAAGCAGTACTGAGATAAGTACATTGTCTGAAGTCCTTTTTCCTTCTAATTGGGGGTAGCATATTTATTTGCATATTACATGATTTCTGATTAATACCTCATCTGAAAGAACTTAGGAGCTAACCAAGGGGTTTTTTCAGAACCAGGCACCCCTGCATTTCAGGATGAGCGTCGTGCTTCCTCTGCGGGCAGAGCCCTCTCCAGCTGCCTCGCACATGGGGCAGTTCTGCAGTGCCAAAGGGGCAGGAGGCAGACAGCTGCACCGGGAGTGGCTGGGGCAGGCAATGTGCTCTTGCAATCTGGTTCACTGCTGCGGCAGGCGGATGGGCAGAGCAGAGTGGCGGGGGTGGGCCTGCATCCCGGACGCTCCCGTCCTGGCACTGCAGCCACCCCCACGGCACGAGGGGCTGCGAGTGTGTTACGTGTTCCTGGGAGGAAAGGGGGGCCTGGGGTAAAGGCTTGCATCTTGCCCCAGTGATGGAAGATCTCTGCCGAGTGCTGATGGATCGGGTCAAGGGAGGCCGTGTTCGGGCTCTGGACCTCAGGAACGTATTTCAGACCTGATCTAATGATAAGGTGTGACATTATGCCAGTCTTCAGGCTCACTCAGCTCACAGGCATGCCATTAAGGTTTCCTCTCTTCAGAGGTGTAAAGCAGTTCTGTTGCAAGCCCAGTAAAAGAAGGTACTGTCTAAGGGTGGAACAGAAAAGGTTATGGAAGATTTGCCAAGAAAGTGCCTGTGCTCTTCTCGTTCCAAAACACGGCAGGGCTTAAAAAAAATTGAAAAGTTTCATAAGGCATCCAGTGATTGTTTTTAGGAAACAAAAGAAGCACTTATGGGTTAGGTTTTCCAAGTTAACTGCATTAGTAGATACACTAAACAGACAGCTTGATCCGGATGAGTCACATAGCAGAAGAGGAACAATGACCTGTGTGTTCCTCCAGTAAAATTTTTTTTTTTTTGCTGTCAATAAAGACTTTTAAAAAATATAATTGCATTTGGGCAGCCAATCAGGAGGGTGTGGCTATCAGAAGATCACCCCCTCCCCCAGGGAGTCAAGTATTTGGCAGGGTGTCAGAATTGCAGGATACCCTAAGGCAGCCCACATCATCTTAAAATAACTTCAACACACCTCGTATCATGCCTGGATGTTGAATCAGCCCAGAGATGTCAATCACATACTGCTATTCACAGCAGAATCACCTCAGTTGCTCTGAACCTCACTTCTGAACTTACAACTTCCCTTCACAGGAATCAGAAGAGGTGTGGGTATATGTGTGTGTGCCTGTGTGTGTGTGTGTCTGTGTAATTCCCCAGTCTTCACAATAACAATTCCACCCTTTCAGACTCCTTGTTGGGAAACAGCCCTTGTGGAACGGCAAGTTCCTCTTTCACAACAGCTGCTGAAAGCAGGCAGCGCAGCTTGGCAGTGGCAGTAGAAGACAGCAAACCTGAGCCTTCCCCTTAGAAGTTTATAGGGCTTTTGCTACCGACAGGCCTGTCAGTGTGATTTAACCCCGCCTAGTAATCCTCAGCTTGGCCCCTTTAACTTGTACAGAAGTATCTGTTCATGAGATGAGCAGGCCTCAGTTCCCTGAGAGCTTGGCTGGAGACACCAGGTCTGGTTTTCAGAGGGTCTAAAGTTCCTCTGGTATTACATTCGACTGTAGTGGGGTTGTTGCTGTGGTGCTTATTTATCTGCACTGGAACACTATCCCACAGACCAGGATCCTGCCATGCTGGATCCATATGTGCTCTAAATCCTTACCAACTCCAGTTCACTGCTCAGCTTCCCTGGAGAACAGTATCTACATGCAGCACCTGAAAACAGGGATTCTAAACAGATAGTATTTGTTGAAGTATGTGCCATACTCCCTCATGCCTCTCTTTCTCCAGCTGTAAACTAAAGGGTGAATACAGACAGGTAAAGTGCTGCAGGATGCGTAGACAGGTGCCAAGCACTTTGTAAGCATAGCACTGTCCTGCACTGCATTGCTCTTCAGTTTAGGAACACATGATTTTCCCTGCTTCACCTTGCTGTCACACCATCCCTGAAGTTGTGGTCTAACAAATCACATTGATTCCCAAGGAGCTAAGTCCAAAAAATGACTTGCAAATACAAATAAAACTCGGGTTATTGTATTATTCTTTCTGGAATGTGAATAATGCATTGCTTCATATTA
This sequence comes from Atrichornis clamosus, assembly GCA_013400975.1. Taxonomy (NCBI): domain Eukaryota; kingdom Metazoa; phylum Chordata; class Aves; order Passeriformes; family Menuridae; genus Atrichornis; species Atrichornis clamosus. The sequence goes on along the minus strand of WBMZ01008616.1, from coordinate 12,430 downwards.
GGGCAAGATACACGGCTGCAGAGGTTAATTTCATACTTTTGTTGCGGACTTGGAAGTCTCGAGGTTGGAGAACTTGCCTTAATTTTGGCAGACTTTTGTTGCGGACTTGGAAGTCTCGAGGTTGGAGAACTTGCCTTAATTTTGGCAGACTTTTGTTGCGGACTTGGAAGTCTCGAGGTTGGAGAACTTGCCTTAATTTTGGCAGACCACTAGGTGGAAGTGCTGCTCCATCTCAGCCCTGACATTCCCAAGCCCTCTGGAAGCGGCAGCCAGGGCTAGGGCAACCCTTGACAAAACCTTTTTCATAAGGAAGCGAAAGATGAGGAACCAATAGCTCCAGTCCTCTTTTTTTTCCAAAGGAAAGATTTGGTTCCAGTGCACCCAAGTATCACAGGAAACATATATCAAAATCAATATAAAATGAAATTATAACCACAAGGCTTGTGACAGTGAGGCATAAAACCTGGAACGTGCCTTCAGAAGAAGACACACATGATCTTGTCAAGCATGCTATAACACAAGCCATTTATGAATTATTAGTAATTTATAATGCATTTTTAGAGGAGTGGGCAGAACCTGGGGAAATGAATGGGCTTTCTTTGCTTTTCTCTAAATTGACAAATGACTTTTCTATTCTATTTGCCCTCTCCCAATTCCCAGCTTCTAGCCTCTGCCTATAAGCCCGCTTAGCACAAGGTAATGCTATACCTCCTTCTTCTGCTCTTCCCAAAATGAATTATCTCTTATAGCAGCTGGCCATGGCAGCGCCTGCCAGAAGGCAAGCTTTGGGGGTGAAGTCCTGCCCCAAGTTTGTCTGTCCAAAGCTATTTGCCCTGCAGCCTCACTCAAAGCTGACCTAGTAAAACCAGACAAACAACTCACAGTCACCTCCCTCCTCCCTGCTGCCTTCTCCCCCTCCCCTCTATGTGCCCTCTGTGCTCTCACTCTCTCACCTCAGCAATTTCATTTTGCTCACTCTGGAATTCTGGGACCACCGGGCACTTCATGTGTCCCTCACAGGCCAAAGGCAGAGCAGGGTAATCCTGATGGGAAAGACAAGAAAAATGGCAACACAGGAGGGTTAAAGGCAGGCTGAGCCTAGCAAGCATCGTCTAGACTTTCAGTCTCATGATTCAGTGTGTCTGATGTAAAAGTATTTAAATAAGAGTTATGTAAATAACATGGCAGACAGATAGATTATTTAATATAATCAAAGTGAGATAAGGCCCAAGCCCCAATCCTTCCCTGCAGTAAGGCTGCTTTGTGCCATCCTTACAATGCAAACATCCCTGAGGCTGGAAGACCCAGCCAAGGGAAAATCATCCCAATGCAAGGATAGAGTCTCCTGGCTTGCCACCAGCACAGCAGCTCCTGCACAGCTCCTCCATCCCTAAAGCCAAGCAGAGGGGCATTCATGAGAACCCTCCATACCCAACTGGTCTCCACTGCCGTACTAGCACCTTGGAGACACTGTCCTTTGGGATCATTTGGAGCAGACTTCCTCCGAGCTACACTGGAGGCTTTTGCCTGCAACTGAGCCAGCTGGAGACCGTGACCAGAGATAATAAAATGAGCAAAATTATTCCTCACCTCTTCACCTTCCAGCAGGGTTAGCCTCAAAAATAGAGTTGAAAATGGCCCACCAGGTAGAATAGCATTTCCCTGTCATCATCCTGTTACCACCTTAAGCATATTCATCTTAGTTTTACCTCTTTTTAAATGTCCCAGGGCAGGTCTGCACCACAGAAGTTGCATGCGGGATGGGCCCAGATGAGCTAGTTTCAAATCACCTTGCTGGGGGACGGATGGCAGTGTAAACACAGGAGCACAGGGTTGCTACGGTCTGCCAAACCTTCTGGAGAAGGCAGCCCCGTGCACAGGCATCCAGTGCCCTCAGCGTTGCGCACAAGTGTGAGGCTCTCTGGGGTCTGCTGACAAGGAGCAGGAGCTGCTGCAGTGCAAATGTGCCCTTTTGTCATGTAACTGCCATCAGCTCCCCTAGGACACAAGGCTTCCCCCTAACTTGGTTTGTTTTAACTTCACAGTGAGGTAACGCCACTTTCTCCATGCTGCCCCCTTCTTTCCCGTTAAACATGTAGGCCTGACGTGACTGTCCCTACGCTAAAAGCAACACCCAGGCAAGTCTAAGTAAAGTTTAAGTAAGGACTGTGCTGCTGGCACTTTCCACAGCACCACACCCTCTTACCTTTTCTTCCCATTCAGGTCACTCCTAACTCTTCAGACTACATTTTTTTTCTTTTTCCTTTCCTTAAGTTACTTGGTATCTGCTCCATCTAATCTTCCCATCCACTTTGAATGGGACCAACCAGTTCTGCTTCCAGACACAGCCTGACCCACAGATAATCCTTGCAATGGCATGATTATGTCAATTAAAGAGAGTTTGTTTGTTTTTTTTAAGACAGGAGAGTTAAACCTATCAGGGACAGGTGTATTCAGGGATAAATATGCTTTGTGTAGGTACATCATAGTCTCCTTCCCACATGGAATGCCAGGGAGTTGAAGCAATGCAATGGAAGCCAGCACTGGCCTTTTTTACATAGGCACATCAAGCACACACAGCTTTTGCACACACACACAAAACCAAGACGAGCCCATGTGGGGCCTCTCCCTCTCTGCCACAGTCACTCAATAGTGGGGTATCTCCTTTCAGCCTGCAGACAACGGTAACCATCTGAAGGCAACTTGAACAAGGAACAGATTTGCCCAGACTTCCTCCACTCCTACCTTCTACCCAAATTAATGCTGGAGTAGATAAGGCTGGAGAGCATGTCCCTTCCCTTTTCAAAATCTTTCCTTAGTTTAAATGGTCTGACTCATCAGCAACACAAAGATGACAAAATGTCTATTCTCCCTCCCTGGCCCTCCCTCAAATACTTTGGCATGATTTTGCTATCAAATTAGGGTACTCAATCCATGCCAGTTGGAAAAAAAAAAATATGGGCTCCCAACACACTCATTGTATATGATTAGGATTTGGGGAGGGTGCGGAGCATAACATCATCAGAGGCAGAAAGTGAAAACAGCCAAAGGAAACGCCTACACTCTTCCTTGACAAAAGCTGCTTGTTGTGTCTGTCTGAACAATTGTTAAAAAACCTGGAGGGGAATTAGAAGGAAAAAGATAACCGACTTTATTAAGAGCAAAAGATTGATTGAGCAATTGATTGCACTTAATTGGAATGGTGCGAGAAAGAGAGATGATTTCAGGGTTGGGGTGGTTTTTTTTTTCCGCTCATCTTGCAGACAGCCCTGCCACAGAACTGTACAGGCAGGAGTTACCAAGCTGAGAGCTTAGGTCTGCTCCTTCTCCCAGGGCATTCCTTGCCTGGAAGCAGCTGTCTGGAAGAGCTACCCCCTCCACAGCTACACCTTCTACAGCACTGCCAACTGCAATATTTGAGGCCTCAGAAAGGAGGAGGAACTTAAGAGTCACAAGGTTAAACTACACATGAACTACAAACGTTCATGTGTTTCTTCCCAGAGCTTTTTTTTTGCTTCTGAGGTATGGGCACACTCATAGGATGCTTTCCTCTCTAACAACAAGCTCTAGAAACTGGGTTTTTTAAAGAAAATGGCAAGATTCTCATCTCCACTTCAGGAGTGGAGTTCTTAAAAGAAAAAATGCCATCCAATTCATAGTAATAAAAACTGGAAGAATTATATTACTAAAACCTCACTAACCAGGGGAAAGGAGACAACACTGTAATGGAGCATATTTTCATGAAGTAAAGACTTCATTTTGTGGAGTTATGCACATAATAACGAAGCTGCAGTAAAGAGAGAGCTAGCTCAGGGTTTCACAATCTTTTTCCCCAAAACAATCCTCAAGGGGAGAATGATAATGTGCACGAACAGTTAAAAAAACCCAAACTCTGAGCTAATCCCTTCGAATGAACCAATTCCTGTTAATGTATTGTTCTTACCTTACTATATATTACCTTAATTTTCCTCTTAAGCAGCAGGAAGGACAGACATCCATACTGCACAGATAAGAGTGTGATTTCCAGTGAAAACAAAGGTTCCAACAGTTAAGTTTGTATTTGCTTTGTTTAAAATCAAATTGCAAGGTACATGGGCCCCAAACTTATCTAAACAGTACAGTCAGTACACAGACCCACAGGGTCATTGAAGTTGGAAGGCACCAGATCAACACCACCTTGTTTTGCCAGAATGATCCCTTCACATTAATAAATATAAAGCCTTCTTGCCTGTGAAGGCAAGGAGTAGAACTGGATGGTCAGGATGCCCTGTGTATGGCTATGCTCTTGCTTCTCAGGCGCTGGCAGCTGGTACCCTGTAGGGCTGCAAGCCCTGATGATGCATTTCACATCCATTAATCTTATTTGCCTACTCTAAGCAACAACAGAGGCATTACCCAAGTACTTGTGGATGAGCAATCTTAGTAAGAAAGCAAAACAAGAGAAAACATCGGGGCGCCTTTGCAAGAGCAAATGGCCAATGTTGCAGATTGAGGCAATAACGGATGGCCAGATGGCTGTAAAAATGGTAGGACAAAACAACTGTCTTGTGACCTTCCTCCTCGCAAAAAGACTGAAAATTGTCTTTTTTTCTTCTGCTCCACCAAAAAAAAAAACTGCTGAAAGCAAAAATATTAAAAGCAGCACCGATTTCTCCACTACCCCTACTTGTTTTCAAGTGTGAGCCAAGAGCCACATGGATACAGCAAGAAGACTAAGGACACAAACAAAGCCTTTTACTGTGACATTTTCCCTAGTAAATTGACTGAAAGACCAAAGGAGGAATAACCAGCATGGGCTCATCTGTTTTTGTCTGATACACATCACCTGTGCCAGCTGCCACTGTTGCCAGCCTCCTACAGCCCTCCTACAACACTCTCCACAGCCACCTTATTTTCTGCCCGTCTACCAGGAGTTACCATTTTCCCAGGTCTGCTGGCTGAGCTGCTCATCTGAGCACTCCCTCATCCATTCCAGTGAAAACATGTCAGGTCAGCTAGCATGGTTTACCATACAGGTCTTCCCTAACCAAGTTCACTGAGACTGAGATGGGTTGGGAAACCATAAGGAGAGCAATTCCACCAACAGACTTGAGAAGTCAGTGACCTCTGTCAGAAGGGCATTGATCAGTGATAGGAAAAATCAACTCTGACAGGCAAGAGAGTCCATGTCATTGAGGTTTTACAGTCCTGTTTGCTCTGTGCCCACCCTGCGCAGGACCACTGGAGCAACTCATGCACACAACTCTCTTTTCCTTGCAAACGGCCACATCACTCTGCAGCTACAATTACCTGTACCTAGTGCTCATTAAGTGCTTTGAAGATTAAAAGCACAGATACAAGTGTTAAATATTGTAATTATTCGTACTACGTAAGAGTGCTGCACTGAAAGTAGGGAGGGGTTGTTTTTTCGTGTTTGTATGTGGGAATACCATGACAGCTGCTCCTTTCTGTATGTGAATTGCTGCCAAGGACTTTGATAAGGGATTGTGCTTGAAGGAAAAGAACTGAGTCTGGGAGTTTTCTTGGAGTGCTGCATACCACAGTGAAATTAAACTGTGTTCTTACTAGGCTTCCACTGTCAGAGCTTATTTCTGTGCGTGCTGATTACCCTGAGCTGCCTCTGGCTCCAGGAGGAGCAGAGGTGACTCCGCAGCACAGCAGGGTTTGGTCCTACGAGCAGCATGCAGAAGGAAACACGCTCACCTCAGACGAACAACTTAGGAGCAGCCCTGCAAGCATCAAATCCTGAAGCCCATGTTTCTGATTTATCCAGTTCACACCTGGGGCTTTAGGGAAAAGCTATCCCTGAATAAGTCCAGGGCAGACAGGGCTTTAGTCTCTTCTCTCTGTTAAGGACACCTCCTGACCTTCCGGCGCAGTAGTAAAGGCCTGAGCCTGACCGTGGTTTTCCCACACACTGCACTGTTCTCCTGCACTGTCTCCCTGGCACTGACTCACTGAGCCCATAGGCCTGGGGGAGTAGCCAGGGTAAAAGCCCCCGGGTTTACTCCATTCTTCTTTATTGTCAGAAACAGGTGGGAGGATGAGGTTGTGAGAGCAGCACGTAGTTCATTACCACCTTGCAACTGCTCCAAATTATGCCAGGAGCTGGGCTGACACCTAGCTGGCTTTCTGCAGCCAAATATAAACAATGCTGCCCTGAATTTGGGTCATGTCTGAGAATAAAGCCATGAGTGACCGCTTCAGTGTGTGTGGCATGGAGCTAAGTGTATTTCTGTGCACTTCTGGTCTCTGTGACACAGCACACACGGCCAAGGGCTGTAGCATTTAATCAGGCAGTGCTTCTCGACATGCACTGAGAGCTCATCTGAGCTAAGTTCGAAAAGAAATTCTGTGAACTGCTCATGTCTCATGGCTTCCCTTTCCTGTTCTGCAACAGCTCTGACCAGATTTGAGACTCTCTGCATGAGGAAGCAAGTAGAGCCCATAGCCCAAGAAGAAATGATGCTATGACCCATCTGCTTACACTGTCAGGCAGGTTTGGGGACAGATGGGAACTAAGATAGGCTGGAGAACCAGGAATCACCTTGCCTCCCCTTTCTGCACCCTCACACACAGACAATTCTGAGAGGTAAAGCCACAAAAAGGGTGGGCTGTTCCCACTGGAATAGAAAATATCAAAGTGAAGTAAGCACTTGAAAACTTACCCTCTCAAAGAGGATAAGCATAAGTACAGGCAACTGCTGATGGTGTATGGAGGAAGTGTGAGCAGGCATCGAGCCGATAGGACCCAGTTTAAGTGGTGCTCAAGTCCCTACAGCTTCCCCCAAATCCTATGGGGCTTGAAAGTGCCTTGAGAATCCATGGTTCAAATCCACAGTCATATTTCAGCCCCACAATAAGCCCTTGTTTTAATCTGACAGCAACAGCACTGGCTTTGAGATCAGAGAGGTCATTTGTGGAAGGAGGCATGCTCTTGTACTGTCAGTGTTTTGCACAAAAAGTAGACTTGTCTGTCTTTTAAAAGGGGTGAGGAGGACCAAAAAGAAGTGTTAAAATATGTATTCACTTTAGAACACTTTTAAGCTCATGTGGCAGCATGGGAGAAGGCAGGAAGGTAGCAGAGGATGAAGGACTAGCAAAAAAGAAGCCTGGGTGTGTCACAGGGGAAGGGAAAGGTTGTAGGAGGAAGTGTGGGAGGCAATGCAGACAAGCTTACTAAATTGCAAGGCAAAACGTGGATTTTGTCCCCAAGCAAAACACCTTTCTGCTGCTGTCAGGTCAAGCTAATAAAGACAGCTCTTCAGAGACTCCGCCGTCTGTCTGTATTTCCTCTCTCACTAAGAGGAAAAATAATTAATAAGCACCTTCTGTCTGGCAATCAGCAACCGTTTACATCATCTTATGTGGAGATGGCAGCCTTCCTGATCATAAAGCACTCCTTCTCTTTAGCAGTGGAGCTCCTGCTTGTTCAGCCCCATACGTAGCTGCTGTCTACAGCCCTGCACCTGACTTGGAAGAAGCTCCTTTCAGAAGGGACTGAAGGTGGGCAGCATCCCCCGTATAGCCTATAAAGAGAAACTCACTGAGGTTGCTAAAGTCTCAGGAGGTTGTCTGCAGGCATGAAAGCCAAGCTCCAGTATTGGCAGAGTCTTTGCAACACAGGATTTGCAATAAAGTGTGTTTCTGGTGAGATGCAAAATTCACTGTGAATGCAGTAACTAATAGCATAACTTCCTTTGTTTACTGTGCAGAGGACACAAGAAAATTAAGTTAATCTGGTGCTTGTCCAAGTCACTGCTAAAAACATTTTTGACAAAAGCTGACCTCTTTGCTCCTGAATAAATATTAGCAATTTGTTTGCGCATTGTGCAGCCAGTTTGGTAGACAGGCAAGAAAAAACGAGCAAAGAACTTACTCGGTCATTTTTTGTCCCGCACCAATTGTCAAATAAATTATTCACAAATACAAGCTTCCATCATTCATCTAGCACTAGACTAAACACTTTCTACTAAACTTAGTTTTCAGCATCATGTTTCAGTTTATAGTTACATTTTTCCCTGGACAAAGTGAACCAGTCATTAGACAACTCTCATAGGTTTCCACTAAACATGCTTGATTAAGTCTTTTAAGAAGGAGTAGGTGGAGGAAATTGTGCTTTAAAGTCAATGGGAACATTTCCATTCACTTAAATGGGAAATGCGCTGGAAGAGATAACATTATTTTGAAGAGTTAACGAGCATATTTAAGCCTGCAGTTAGAAAAAAATAAGTATGCCACCGTAGCACACTTCACTTTGTGAGGGACAGTTTGCAAACAGAGTAAGAAACCAGTCTCAGTGCTGGGACTGCCTAACCCAGCAGTTTTCCCTAACACCACCCCATGGTTCTACCTGGCACATAACACACATACATGAAATCCAGCAGCACCATCCAAGCTCTAGTCTTGCTCACTCTCCAGTGGCTCAACTTCTGTGAGTGCATTCACCATACAGGTGCTCGTCTTTAATTTCTCCAAGCCAGAGCCACAACTGATGCAATTCAGTTTAATGGCTTGAGGATCTGGCCTCATTTGAAAGGGAAAGCAGAATAGGAAAAGAAAAAATAAAATAAAAGAAATTTAAACATTAATTTCAAACATTAATTCGAATATGAATTTTTGGACTGATCTACTGCAATGCCACACAGCCATGCAAGGTCAGGACGACACACATGCAAGAGACCTCTGAGACAAAATAACTACATGAAGCTACTACATTTGGAATTTCTATGGGTAGGCAAATTGAAAAACAGGCACACATCAAGAACACACCTTTGCTGCCGGTCAGGAAGAAAACTCCGTGTCATCATTTTCTTCAAAGACATTTGGACTGCTGCTGCCATTCCCCTAAATTTAGGAGAAAGAGGGACACAATGTACTATTCAGTCTATGCAAATCCGTGATGAACTCTACTGAATGCAACCCCTGTGTTCACCTCTGAAGAAAGTGATCATTTTAATTGAGTGGTTATCATAAGCCCTTCTCTTCCAAAGGAAATGGTCAATTTTATCCCCAGTCCAATCAGTTCCAAATGAATCCTTGAAGAATATCCCCCAAGAAAATTATGCTTATTCATTATTAGCACATCAGTTCAAGATCCCAGGCACAGTCAGTGTACAAATGTAAAACAGACAGCAGTCCCTACCCTGCTGAGATTACTATCTCAAAAGTCATAGGTGAAAAAAACCAAAACAAAACCAAACCAAAATAGACAAACAGGCTCAGCAAATGTTGAAAGCTAGAGGTGTGGTGGAGGGCTCACATTCCTTCCCTTATTGTGTAGATGCAAGACATGCCCAGCCTCTGGAGGGAAGTTGAGAGACATGAAGCTATTCCCATGGCACAGGTTGGCCATCCATATCACTGCAACCTTCTTTTGCAGAATTCTCTCCTACTCAGAACAGTTGTTCCAGTTGTAACTGTGCCCATGGTGAATATTAAGCACAGCATATCTAGATGTAAGCCTCATAACCTTCTCTCCTTCTTCACTCCGCACACTTGGCAGGTTAGCCCAGAGCTTTATAAAGCACCAGTTTTTGGAAGTCTTGGTGTCTGCATTTTTTTTCCCCGAACTAGTACTTTAGATCTTCAGGCTCAAGGCCTGAGTAACAAGGAGAGAGGCAATAGCATAAAAAGCTATGAGACTACTGCCAAAATGTGTCACTTGAAGTCATTTTATCCAAAAACCGTGAGGATCTGGCTGGAGTTGAGACCTGTAAAATACAGAGATATGTGGTACAGAGCTGATAAGAACCTTCCCTTCAAATTTGTCACAAAGCCCAAGACATTATCTGTTGAATCAGACCCTGCGGGTACTTAGACGCCACTCTGCCTACTTTTTGGATCCCACTGGGATTTAGGCTGAAAACAGGTGCCAAGATGCTCTGACTCAGGCGGTTGCAGGCATGCCCAGCAGCAGAGCTACCAGTGCTCGGGGAACACGCAGGTAAGAGAAGGAGGCACCGACCAAGGCTGGATGCCTTCAAGGTTAGATGGTTGCTCAGTGCGGGGCAAAGGGGCATTGCCATGATTTTGGGCTGCGTGACCTGAACTCCACTTATGCCCTGTTGCAAGAGACAAAGCTCCCCTCTGAAGCTGGCCCTTGTAAAAGCCATCCAGGTTTCCTCCACACTGTTCTCTCCACTTAATTTAAGTGCGCCTAATCAGGAAATCTACTTAATTGGAATATCTCTCTTAAAAATCAGGGGTGCTTACTAACAATGACTGCATCTTGATCGGGATGGTAATATCACTTAATTGGGATGCCTTCAGGTATCTTAGTGGTTTGGGTTTTTTATGTCTCAAGCTCAAGCTAGTTTTGTCTGTCTGCTCCTCATAAAACAGCTTTCAGTTCCTCCTTAGTAATGATACAGGCAAACGATGATGTAAGTTAGTTTAACATTTTTTGCTTCTGGCTGATAGCTGGTGTGGGAGGGGCAAATTACCTGTTTCTGTGGGTGTTCTTGCCACAGGGATGGTTACGGTAGTCGCAGTCTCCATCCCATGCAAACACTTCTGCCTCCGACAGCCTCCCTGTCACACAGGGAGTGCACTGCAGCTCACCAGAAAGCTGTAGTGCATAGAGAAATGCTGTTTCCTGCCACCTGGCAAGCTCGTCTAAACTGCAGGAAAGATACTAGCCAGAGTGTCCTATCCGGAGTAGTGTTCTGTCTGTAATTTACTGTTTCAATGTTTGCAGTGTCTACAAGTCTTGAGAGCAAAAAGTGTGGATTAAAGGAAAGTTGTGTATCTTCCTCCATAGACAGCAAATCACACTTACACCCCACAGTTATAGAAGGGAAATTATTTCTAAATGTAAGCCATGGCTAAGAATCTCTGCCTCTGTTTTAGGGGTTATCAAGTTAAATAGAAAACTTTTTTTTTTTAAATGAACCATCAAGTGTTCTTTTCTTCGTGCTACCCTGTACTTGTATTTATCAAGTGTAGCACCTCTAAACTGATCATCTGCCACTGAATATAGTCTGGCAACCTCTTCTGCTTTGCAAAATAGGGGAACTGACCTTGCCTGGCTTGGCTGATGCCATCCTCACACACAAACATTAGCCACGTTGCCATCACAGTGGGTCAGCCGGTCTCACTGGGGCAGGAATTGGGGCAGGAGCTGAGCAACTGGGGTGGTGACAGGCCAGAGCCATGCATCCAACATGCAGCAGTCAAATGAAGGGGGCTAATGCCAGCTGGATAAAAAAGAAAGACTGAAAACTTTGCTTTTATTTGATCTTTGAAAACAAAGAAGGGATACTGTTAGGGGAGACACTGAAATACATACTGTCAGAGCTCTTTTCTGTTTCAGTGAAACTTTTCTGTTCAAATCATGCCTACCAGCCTATTTATAGATTGGCAGAAATGGTACTACATGTGGCCTTGTGGAGGCAGAGAGGGAGAGAAAGAATCAGAAAGTGCAGTTATAACACACTCAGGAACTGTATTATGATTTCTTTTATCTTTAAATCGTGCAATACTTCATTTGAAGGACAGAGACCTACTGGAAAGTGGGGCTTGCCTGGGGTCACAGCCCATGGAACTCCTGTAGCTGCAAGTTTCACGTTTGTTAGACAGGGTGCATTTAAAACCCCATCTCTTTCGTGCATTCCCTGTGGTTTATGGAAAATAACAGTAATATCTTGAGAGCTCTGTTATTTTAGACTATTCCTCCACCTCTTTTTATTTGTACTATACTTTTTGCAGTGTGCCTCCTGTATGTAAACAAGCATGGGTTACTTTCAGCAGTGCGTAAATAACCGTAAAGAGAGCATTTGTGGCTTCACAACAGTGCATATGCAGATATCTAAGTTTTATTACTTATATTACCATAGCTCCTAGGAGCCTTAAAGGAGACTAGTTCTTTAGTGTGATTGTACTTAATAACCATAAATGCCTTGTAAAACCCCAAAAACCATGCGTGTATGTAGCTGTGCGTGTGTGTGTATACATGTGTGTACATTTACACATCTCTGTAACAGCTCTGTGAAGGCATCTGCCCCTGGGTTTACCAGACAGCTTTACGAAGCTGTTCTTTGGACGTCGAACACATCAGTAATTGGACAGCAAGGGGGAGGTTAAAAATCAGAAGTACTTTTCCTGGAAACCAAGGCTTTTTCACTCGCAGGTTTTATTGGCAAACCTGGCAACCAATAAAGACATTCCTTGGCAGAGGGAAGAATATAATGACCTGGACACAGCTGGCATCGCTCTAGTGCTCGCCTCCGACAACGAGCTGCGCACTGCGAAACCCGCCTCGCGTGGCCGCCACTCCAGCAGCCCGGAGGGGTCGGGAAGGGTCTGCGTGGGGTTTTAAACTCCGCTTGTGCCGGGGAAAGCGCGGCCGACCCGCGGGGAGCCGCCGGGGGCGGGCAGGTGCCCTGCGGGGCGGCCAAGGCGGGGCGGGCGGCAGCGCCACGGGCGGCCC